>CM067325.1:20127500-20662500 GCA_034376525.1 Nicotiana benthamiana
GAGAAATTTGTAGACAAGCTTTTAAAATAACCGAACTAACCAAGGTCAGAGCTTTGCATGAAATCAAAATTTTGATTGATACCTATACTTTATGCACACTTCCCCATCTCTCTTAGGAAGAGGCGATAGCCTATTGCGCAATTCTTTGAAATAACAAGCTTGTCATGCCCGTATATACGGAGTATAACTTATGTTTCCCCTATTTTTGTGCACCCGGGACTGGATTGGACTGATACTTGAACTCGAGATCCCAACAGGCAAAGTAATTTGTAATCTCATAAGACGCCCAAAATCGACTAATGGCGAAGCTAAGCACGAGGCTGAGGCCAAATTTGAAGCCAGAATTCGAGTACAGGGTAAAACGAGTCGTTCTACAGCGCCCCTCTCCCCTCGCCAACCAATCAGGTCAAGGTAACATACGGTTTCGTTTGGGTTCAACTTGTTATTTTTTTTGTTGGATTGGGATAGGAACGGGAGCATTTTTCCACATGCGCGAACAAGGAACAAACGCCATCAAAACAACACACCAGGAAATATTCCGCACCATATCATCCTACAGGTAACGGTCGAGTAAAACCCTCTCCAACAAGTTGGTGCTTAACTCCATAAAGGGAAAAGCCTATATAGACTGGGACTGGGTCACCAGCCTGGGAAATATATGAATCTCACCAAGTTGGTGCTTAATGCCATAAAGGGAAAAACATGTATAGACTGGGACTGGGTCACCAACCTAGAAAATATACGAATCTCTCCAGCATGCAGATGGAACACAAGTGTGTGAAACTCACCCACGCGCTCGCCAAAGCAACTATACGACGATACAACTAGCCAAAGTTTGATCTCGTCCATACATTAAGACGTCCCGAAGCTTTAGCAAGGCATTTATCGCCCCGCCTATCGACTACTTTTCTAGGTCGAGCGATCAAGGGACTAGACAAACTTGGACTCCTCAAATGTACGTACGGACCGAACGAAAACATGTAATATTCTCCAATGATTAAATAAGCAGTATGACATTCTTACACAACGCCAAATGTAGACAATCATGACAACGCAAAGGAAATATACATTCGATCTCACTTGTATTTTCTAAGTCTACATTCGACTTCGCACGAATCGACTTACATTCAACCATGCTCGAATTCATTAAGAATTAAATTCAACCTCGCTTGAATTAACAAATTAAATTTGACCTCGCTTGAATTAGCAGGTCAAATCTAACCTCGCTCGAATTAACAAGTTAAATTCGACCTCGCTCGAATTAGCAAGTCAAATTCGACCTCGTGCAAATTAACAAACTAAATTCGACCTCGCTCGAATTTGCATGTCAAGTATGACCTCGCTTGAGTTAATGAGTCAAGTTCGACCTGGAATTAGCAGGTCAAATCTGACATCATGCTCGACCTCGCCCGAATCGGTAGGTCAAATTCGATCCTACTCGAGTTAACTACCAAAAGTGAGAGATTTATTATGGGAAGATCAAAGAAATTCGAAAAGAAAAGAAAAGGAAAGGCCAAATGCATTAAATCAAGGACAATCAACTATTTCATTCAAGGAATAAATAGCGTCTTACAAAGGGCCAAAAGCCCCCTCACCCCCCCCCCCCCCGACCAACTAAGTAAAAGAAATACTTAACTATTGGAGGAAAATTAAGTACAAGAGCTTCATTCAGTATTTTCCCCATCTATGCCATCATCTCTCTCTCTGCTTTGTTCGGTAGCTTAACCTCCATCATCACCCTCTCCATCAAAATGTTCCTCATTAAAGGCAAGCTCGTTCTCGGCCTCATCAACTCCATCAGACTCTGGCGTCGCAAGGTCAAAACCACAGGCAAGTCGGGCCTCATGCACTTTAACTCGAGCCTCTTCGAGAGCGACTTTAGATACACTCCGTGCTTCCAACAAACCCTTATATATATCCCGCTGAGCCTCAATGTGGATCCACAACTCATATAAAGTGCGAGGAACCGCAACAGAGGCAGACGCATGAGAAGTCGAAGCCAATAATTAAGCCCTGTCAGCATCGAGCGCAACAATTTGATCACCCAGGGTCAAGACTTCTCTATCAAGCTCGCCAATTCTCTCATCAAACTGCTACACATCTCTTTTTTACCACCCGAAAAGGGTTATATAATTTTTTCAATTAAAGTGACAATAGCCGAAACGGGATTATTTATATTCAAATTTAGAGTTTTCACTTGAGATAATTTATGGTGTCCCAAGTCACCAGTTTAAAGTTTCAAATCGAGGAAGTTTGACTCTCTTTTACAGTCCGCAAAACACAAAAATATGGGTAAGGAATTCTGTTAATTCGGGAGAAGGTGTGAGGTACTCCCGAGTTCCGTAATTTTAGTATGGTCGCTCAACTATTAATAATTTGCCTAATTATCTAATTAACTACACGTTTTAAACCTATTGTGCATTTTTTATTTTCAACTGCTTTTAATGATTATAGAATTATCTTTTTTAACAGGTCACAATTGTCGTACACTTGTCGTTTTTGAACATCTTGTGAATCGCGTCACATGAAATACACCCACAGTTTATAGCATATTTATTTTTATTAATATTTGAAGTTATGATCGGGTCACATAAAATGTACACCCAAATATGATCAGTCTAAACATGCTACTAACAGACCATTTAATAAAGCAGTGATAGAAGCAATATAGTAGTTGAAGTCCAAACTTCTGTTCATTTAAGTAATATTAGGGGTGTGCATTCGATTTATCGATTCGATTCTGACCCTTATCGATAATTACTTATCGATTATCGATTCTTACATATGCTTATCGTTATCGTTTCAATAAGGTTTCGATTTTTTCGATTTCGATTTATCGATTTTGGAGGCTTATCAATTCGATTTATCGATAACACCAATAAGGGACCCTTTCCGTTTTAGTCCATACCGAAGAATATTACATTATATATTTCAAGACAATAATTGTAAACTTCTCATTTTACTCTTAATAACATACTTTTATAACATATAAGTGTCACAGAGATCGAAAATTCACAAATTCAGATACATATAACTTTACACACGTCAAGTTTACCTCATTACCTGAGGAAGTTGCAGTTCTTGGGCCATTGCCACTGGCTGTCTGATTTCTCCTCTGTTGAGCTGCCGCCATATTATTTCGGTATTTCAATCCACCATCTGAACCAAAAATTGCAAATATCAGATAAATTTCACAATTAAAATAAATTGAACTGTAATTAGGGTAGAATAAAGAAATGATTGTTACCAGTGGCTGGAGTGAAATTAGACTGTGGCCTAGTAGCAGCATCCATAGCTTCTAAATTCAAATTCAAGGCTTGGACCACCCTGTCAGGCAATATTACTGGACAACCTAAATTCACCTCAAACAAATAGAAGCATCAGATTAAAAGACAAACCGACCCCAAAAAGGAAAAAAATTGACATCTGGTTGAAACAGCTCAGAAATAACAGACATATTATCTTATGGATTCAAGTTATTTTAAAGAGTCCATACTTAGTTAAAAAAAGTCCAAATCTTCTGTTATGCAAATAAATGCATTTTTACTATACCATTAAAGTTGAATCTAAGGATCAAACTGTAACAGGGTAAGAAAAAATTACCTGGTTTTTTCCTGGTTTCAGTTTGTGTACCAATTCTTCTAGGCAAAAAGACACCAGTTCCAGCACATTCCCGCTTAGGGCCAGGATTTCCTAGGAAAACAGCGTGCATGCCTGAACCAGTACTAGGCTGCTGCTGCTGAGACTGAGACTGTTGCAAAGTAGACCGAAGAAGATGGTTTATCGAAGAAGAAGGAAGCTGGCTGCGCAGTATATTGTAATTAGGATTTAGGGTTTACTGATTATATAGCAGTATATATATATATATATATATATATAAGCGAAGGGTTAGGACTTAGGTTAGGCAAGGGCAGTGAGTCAGTCAGCGAAGTAGCGAACTGTATTGTAAGGATAGGGTAGTCATATTATTATAAAATAAGGGTATATTCGTCTTTATAGTATATCTTATCGATTTATCGATAAATCGATAAACCGAATGGCCAAAATCGAAATCGAATCGATAAACCGATAAGGAAAATTTTTTGCAATCGAAATCGAATCGATAAACTGATAAACCGATATCAATAAACCGATAACAAATAATCGATTCGATTTATCGATAAACCGATTCGAATGCACACCCCTGAGTAATATCCCCACCCAAGAACATATCATGTATAGAACGCAAATTTCATATTGATCATTGCCTCGCTTTTATGTTTATATTATTCTTGGTATCCGAACCTAGCGCAAATTTAGGCACTCCAGAGTCCAACTCTTGGCCGTGAATCCCAATTAACAAACATAGTCCAATTAACCCCTACTTAGATTCAAATCAACGACATGGCAATATCAAAATCAATAGGACTATTAAAGTCACCATCAAAATACACAACCAATGGGAAGGAATAGGGACATAATTTGACCTTCAATAAGCAAGAACTTTTCCAATATTAAGATGAACCTCCAATTTGTGTACAGCAACAACAAATGACTCGAACTTGACTGGAAACAATGGACACACTTAGACAAGAACCAATGAACGGCGACCCCAAAATTTGAACATCTCCTCGGCTTTATCCCATTTTGAACAAAATCCGGAAGAAGAAACTTGTTTTTTTATTTATTATTTTTAACTGATTTTTGAAATGAAACTAAAACTTAACATAAATTGATTCCATTTTCAGTGGTGAGGGTAGGCTCAGCGTGGTGGCAGTGGTGGCTTGGAGAGGAACTGGTGATTGCTCTAGGTTAAGGGTAGAGAAGGCTTATTCTTATCGATGCTTCTTTCTCCGTTTTTGTTCAGTATCTTTTGCACGTTTGTTTTTCTCCTCTCTATTTTCATGTGTGTGCGTGTATGTTTGAGAATAAGGGGAGAGATAAGAGTGGCGAAGAATTTGGTGGTGAGGGAGCGGCTGGTTGTTGTTTGCGGAGGTGGTATGACTAGAGACGTTGGGGTGGTCGTGTGCGTCTTTTGGTTAAGGGTGGAGACGACGACAATAGGAGTGGTGGCTGTTAGTTTTCGGCAAGTTGTTATGAAGAAGAAGGTGGCCGGCAGCGGATTTGATCTTGGTTAGTGAGGGTGAGGACTGGAAGGTTGTTCTAGGGGGTGGGTTTCGTTAGGATATTAGTTTGGGATTTTTACATATGTATACGATATAACAAACTTTATTACCTTCCATGTTTAAGGTTTGTGTTTATTATATTTAAGCATACCAAATTTCAATTTATGTACCATAATTTAAATTATAAGTATAATTATTGCTTCATTTATTCTATGCATGATTTTAGGAGCATATATTCCTTTTTCCTTTTTTTCCTCTTCTATTTCCTAGTGTTCTGCTTGGTTGCATATCTTTCACCGAAGTCATAGCTTCTTCGTTACCTATTTAATTTTTTTTTCGCTTCATTTCCATGTCAAGTATTATACCAAAGCAGAAAATATGCAATGATTCCTGAAGTCAGGAGGATATTTCATGCATAGACAAAGTTGTATTGCAAATCATGAGACTTCAAATGAAACGATTTATATGCATTGGCTGTTATAAAATAAATTATCACAACAACAGCCAATGCATATAAATCATTCTTGCCCTTTCCAAATTTGCGGCACTCCCAAAATTGAAATTTTGAATATTAAGAATTGATTAAATTTGGTATGCTTAATTTTTTTTCGACACAAGATTGTAGTTTAATTGTAGAATAAATGTAACAATACAACTTTATATAATACTTAAACTGAATTGTAGTTTATTTGTAGAAATTGTATCTACAAACTGAATACATTGAATTTTAATATTCCAATTCTCATTTCAATTGTAGCATAATTGGCATTTTTGACATAATTGTAGAAAACTTGTAGAAGTTTTAGTCTTCCCAATCTACAATTTATCTACAAATTATCTACATTTTATCTACATTTTATCTTTATTTTTTCTACAATTCTACAATTTAACTACAATTTCTGAAAAAATATGTCTTCTTTTTCTTCGAGTTTCAATCTGAAATTCAGTCAAAACCAAGTCTAATCTTCACCAAAACCCCTCAAAATTGAGATATAAACTCCTAAACATATTTCGAATTATTTACAACAACACCCAATCCAAACAAATAATGATTTTTGAAAATCCAAATTTGAATACAAAGCTTCAAGCTTTTTAATGACTATCAATGGTGGAAAATATATGGAGAAGGAGAGAATTACGCTGCAATGGATTTTCTTCCGTTTTAAATTTCAAAATTAATGGTGATAGAATCACCATTAAATCTTATTCCTACAAATTTGGAGTCTTTTTAGGGTAGAATCTATCTATTTTTGGTTGCTACATATTTTGTTGCAAAACTATGGACTAGGCGGATAAATACAATATTATGAACATTTTTGGTAATAAGGTTTGCTATCTGGTATAAATAGATAAAAATCCCTATTAGTTTTTTTTGTGAGTTGAAGGGTATTGGGATAAAAAAGGTGGTCCGATTTTGGGCTTAAATTTAGGAGATTGGGATTGGGTCCATATCGTATTTGGTCTTACCTTTGGGGTAGGAAGACTAAATAACATAATGTATCTGTAAAATATAAAACCCCCTCTTAATTAAAATAAGTTACTAGAATAAAACTAAATACTAAAAGTGAAACTATTTGTATTTTTTTATTTTATGAATGGTAGATAAACTAAAAGTAACTAAATAAAATATCAATAAGCTAAAGAAAAGAAAAATATTTTTTTAATTATTTTTGTGACAAAATAAAGTAAAAGAGTCAAAAATTATTTAGAATAGCGATACTAAACATAAACTAAATATTTACGCTAAAATGTATAAAATCTTGTAGTGGGTGAAAAATTACATGCCTACAGCTACCCCTCTTTGACTTGAAACACAAAGTATTTTCAGACAAAGAACGACGAGACATATTTTTTTGACCCGACCCTTAATTAGAGAGACCAAAAACTAAAAGAAAGGAGAATGTGACCGGGCCCTGGTATCTGAGCTGCCTACGTATCCTTGGCTATAAAGGAATCAGGCCACGTGTAGTTCAGAAGTAGGAATAGTGATGAAGTATGTCGAGGTGGGGAGCCGATTAAGGTGTCATTCCGTCGAGGTTCCGGTCCGCGGTCCTGTTATTACATCAAAATCAAAAAATGAAAAAGACTAACTAAGCATGTTAACTATGAGTTATAGGATTCCTATCTATAAGTCTTCTAAAGCTTAATCCTGAGTCTTGAATAATTCTTCATGCAGGCTTTAGATTTGAATCATGATGCTTGCTAGTTGCAGGAAGTGCGTCTCCTACGAGTGAAACTTGAATAAATCAAACTAGGAAGTGCTTCTCCTAGGGGTGAAATCTCAATTTAAGAATTGCGTCTCCTAAAAGAATAACTTGAAAGACCTAGACTAGAAAGTGCATCTCCTAGGGGTGAAACTTGAATGAACCAAGCTAGGAAGCGTGTCTCCTAGGGGTGAAATCTTAATTTAGGAAGAATGTCTCCTAAAAGTATATCCTGAAAAATCGAGACTAGGAAATGCGTTTCCTAGCAGTTTAACTTGAACGAACAAACTAGGAAGTGCATCTCCTAGGGCTGAACTTATATGACCCAAACTAGGAAGTGCATCTATTAGGGGTGAAACTTGAATGGATTAAACTAGGAAGTGCGTCTCCTAGGGCCGAACATAAATGACCCAAACTAGGAAGTGCGTCTCCTAGAGGTGAAATCTCAATTTAGGAAGTGCATCTCCTACAAGTATATCCTGAAAAATCCAAACTAGGAAATGCACCTCTTAGGGGTGAAACTTGAGCGGACCAAACTAGTACGTGTGTCTCCTAGGGATGAATTTAAATTACCAAAACTAGGAAGTGTTTCTCCTAGGGGTGGAATCTCAATTTAGGAAGTGCATTTCCTAAAATAAAATATAACTTGAAAGAGTCAGACTAGGAGGTGCGTCTCCTAAGGGTGAACCCTGAATGAATTAACTAGGACGTGCGTCTCCTAGGGATAAAATCTCAATTTAGGAAGTGTGTCTCCAAAAACAAAAATATAACCTGAAAAACCCAGACTAGGAAGGTAAAACTTCAATTTTAGGAAGTGCATGTCCTAAAACCAAAATATAACTTGAAAGACCCAAATTAGGAAGTGAGATTCCTAGGGGTGAAACCTTTAACCTAAAATTAGGAAGTGCATCTCCTAAGGAAATAAAATCTAAAAAAAACCCAAACTAGAAAGTGTGTCTCCTAGACTTGAGATTGAGCTTTAGGAAAGCTATAAACTGAGCTTGACTAAACTAAAACTTGTAACCTATTCTCCAGGCAAGACCCCTGAACTCTATAAAAACTAGAGATTAAAACTTAAGGAAGCTAACAGTTGACCTTATTCTCCAGGCGGGACCCCTGAGCTTAAGAAAACTAAAGACTAACAACTGGAGGAAACTAAAAACTGACCATATTTCTCTAGGCGGGACCCCTGATCTAAAGGAATGCTAAAGATTAACAACTTTAGAAAATTAAAAACTGATCCTATTCTCCAGGTGGGGCCCCCGATCTTAAGGATAATGAAAGATTAACAACTTAAGAAGAATTTAAACTGGCCCTATTTTCCAGGCGAGACCCCTGATCATAAGAGAATTAAATATTCTTCACAACTGAGGGGATTCTAGGAGGCATGGTTCTTCTCAACTAAGGGGATGCCTAGGAGGTAAAAAACATTCTCAAACAGCCTTTTTGTTGAGGGTGGAGACGACGGTAATAGGAGTGGTGGTTGTTGGTTTCCGACAAGTTGTGGTGAATAAAAGGCGGCCGTCGGCAGATTTGGTCTTGGTCAGTGAGGATTGACAGTTAGAAGGTTGTTCTAGGGTTAGGGATCTTTTTGTTAAAGAAAAAGAAGTTGATGAGGGGTTGCGGGGTGGGTGGGTGGGTAGGACATTAGGTTTTTTTGTAGGTTTAAGGGTATTGGTCTCAAAAAGGTGATTCATTTTTGGTTTGAATTTAGGAGATTGGGGTTGTGTCTTATTGGGTTTTAGCTTTGGGATAGGAAGACTAAATAACATAATGTATCTATATATTATAAAAATCACTCTTAATTAAAATAAATTAGTAAAATAAAATTAAATACTAAAAGTAAAAGTATTTATATTTTTAATTTTATGAATGGTAGATAAACTAAAAGTAACTAAATAAAATATCAATTAACTGAATAAAAGAAAAATATTTTTGAAATTTTTATTTTTGTGAAAAAATAAAATAAAAGAATCAAAACTATTATAGAATAGCTATACTAAAACTAAACTAAATATTTATGCTAGAATGTGTAAAATATTAGGGAGTGTCAAAAATTATATTTCTACAACCGCGTCTCCCTCAGAACGGCCATTTCTATCACAGTTGCACGTTCAGACCCGAGAACGCTGATAGAATCTTCCAGTGTCGCAGCCCTCGCCAAGGCTCCAACTCGGGCTCCTTCTGCCATGTCCAACTCGGTCGCTTTCCGTTCCATTTCAGTCACCTTCTCCACCGGTTAAACACTTAGTCCTGCGACCCTAGAGTCGGTCTGCTCAAGCTCTGCCCGCAGGGCCACCACATTTGTCTGAAGATTAACACACTCACTCGTTACACCCTTGCGCGCCTCGAGCTTTTCTTCTTTTGCCCTAAGCAGCCCCTCGAGTTCGTTGTATCTGTCTATAGACCACATTAGATCCTCGTCCTTTCGCTCTAACTCCTTCCTAAGGGATTGAGGATTGCCGCCCCCCTGAGTCGTGCATGCCTCTCACGCACTTGTCACGGTATCGATGGTATTTTGAAACTATTCTTTGAAAAGCGACAACCCGCCTCTCCTTGTGACGGAGACTCTTAGTCTCCAAAATAGAAATCTGGGAAAAGAAAAGAAAACAAAAAGAGAAAATAAGCAAGAGTAGAAGACGTAAAATGAAAAAGCAATAAACTTACCTCAAAGCCATTCCGGCTACGCCCTGTGATATGCCAGTATCACTGATCTCCTGAAAGGCGTTGCTTTCAGTAGCAGAACAAAGAAGAGCGAATTGAGGCACCAAGATCATCGTGTCCTCCAATAAATCACACTCTGGAGCAATCTCGATCATGCGGGAGGAATAATCTGTTCCCGCCTCCACCCGAGTAAACCCTGTCTCAAACATGCCTATGTCCTCGAGGTCAATGTCCGAACCGGATTTAAATGCTTGTTTGTATGCTTACAATAAAATACTTGTTTATACTGGAGACATAGAATTTGCTAAAGTTACAAGAAAATTAATGGAAACATATCCTATTACTTTCCAGATTGGATTAGCAACTACTCCTTATTTACCTCAATTAGAAAATAACTTTGGAAAATTTTTAATACACTTAAAGTGTGGAATAGAATATTTAGGTATACATCAAATAGTTAGAAAATATTTAGGAACCCGACCTAGACATATTGGAATAACTAATGATTATTTTACATACTGTCAAAGTATATTTAGTTTCCTTAACCTACAGGATAAAAATAAAGAACATAAGATTAAAGAAATATTTCATAAATATTTTAGAAATCATACAGTAGACGAAAAAGATATAAAATTTTTCATTGATATTATTTATAAATATACTTTAGAAAAATTAACTATGGATGAAAAAGGTGAAGATAAATTAGTAGAAGAACATATAGAAATACTATATAATATTATAAAAAATATGGAACATATAGATGACACCACTACCTCAGTATCTACTGAAGACTACCTAAGTGATGGTTAAAATGGAAGCCATAAATAATAAAATAGAAATAATAAATAATAATATTTTGGAATCAAATAAAGTAACATTAGAACAGATAAAAGAAATAAGAAAAATGATAGAAATATAGAAACAGAAGTTAAAAATATGAAGTTAAGAATATTACAAGAAAATAATAAAATGGAAAAAGAACCTATAAATAAAACTGGCTATATTAATATACCAGGATTAGGATGGATGCCAATTAAAGTACCAATAACTACTGAAAAAATAAAAGAAGAATTATGAAAAGAGGAGAATACGTAAAAATTACACATATGGATAATAACAAAATAAAAGAAATGTCAAATTTGAATAGAATATTTATTAAGCTAAATGATAATTGTAGACTTATGCAAAAACAAGATAATACTATAGAATCACCTTTAGAACAAATAGTAAGATTAACCAGAGAAAATAATGAAGAAAACAATAACGAATCATATAGTAATAATAGTGATAGTAGTACAACTAGTTATGACATCACTGAAAGAAAAAATATGAGAATTAGATAAAATGGATAAAAGAATACAAAAATTAGAAAAACATGTATTTAAAAAGATAAAACAAACAATAAATTCTGACCCTGAAATATCTAGAAATAGATTAGATTCAGATACAACAACAAATATAAGTTCAGAAGAAGGAAAAACTGATAAGAAACTAGTAGAAGTAATAAATAAAATGGAAAATAATTCAGATATTAATATAGACGAAGATATCAATTCGGATACATATACTGACTTGATAAAGAAAACAAATAAATTATATATAAAAACTAATGATTTAAAAGATACAATTAAAGATGAAGATATAATAACAAATCATATAAATATGACTAAACCAGATGGCCTAGAAAATAGAAAAGGATTTTATACAAATGTCGCAACAGGAAGAGATAAAGCCTATAAAAAAAGAAGTTATTATGAAAAAACAGATTATTCAAAACAACATAGAAACGATAAAATATGGGGATCAAGATTAATAAGAGGAATAGCAGAAATGGTAAAAACATCTACAGGAGAAAATACTAACTCTTTTTTAGACTTAGACTGCTCTGAAGATATAACTAAAGAAATACAAAAATGGTCAGCTAAAGTGGATTTAGCCGTGCACTTTATCCGCTCCAGGCAGGTTGCCGTTATGCGGTGTTGTGGTGCTTAAATTGGCTTCGGATCCTTACCTGCTTTACTTAATTCAAATTTCGGGCTAAAGGTACAATATCAGTAGCAATAAGTAAAGCAGTTAAGGATCCCCTTAAATACTGACTGTTATTAACCCTTTAAATCGATGTTATGCCGAACTCCCGGTGTTCACAGGATCATTATCATTTTAGTATTATTACTACTTTCCTAAAATCTTGCCAAAGAAAATTTAGCTAATCATAGTATTACGTATCTTATTTTGCTCCATTATTTCCTTAGTTGATGCTAGATTTTTGCAAGAGTAAGAGTATGTGAGAGAGAGTGTTTTTCAAAGAGGGATTTTATTATACAAGAGTAAGAAGAGCTGATGCCTCCCTTCTCTTTACAAAGTCCTACATATATAGGCAAAGAATAGATACTACCCTAATCAAGACAAAAAACTTTTCCTAATAAGACTAAAATCTATCCTAAAACTACTACACTTCTTGAAATAATACAAGACTAAAAAACAAAACTTTTAATCAATACTAAAAAAACAAAACTATTAATCAAGACTAGAAAACAAAATTATTAATCAAGACTAAAAAACAATACTAAAAGACAAAACATTGAAAAATGCTAGCCCAAATACTACATTTGTCTTGGAATTTGTTAGCAAGACTTCTACGAAAGTTGCTTTATTCTTCAATTTGTTTGTCTTCAATTTCTTTTTATTTTTCCATAGTTGGTGGTAGATAAATTTTAGGAGTGTCTTCTTTTTGATTGTAATATTTGCAATGGTGTAGGTTGAATAAATCCTTTAATTGTTGACATAGTAGATATTTTGTCTTTTCCGTCAGCTGCTTCGGATATGTTCTTAATGCATTAGTTGTTGGTGTAGTTTCCCAATTTGCAAGGGTAGTAATCCACCTTGGTAGTTCTTCTATGTCTTTTGTCATCTTGGCATTTGAGTAGATAATTGTGCTATTTTTGCTGTTGTAGATCCACTTTCCTCCTTCTTCATAACTGCTTATTAGCTCTTGAATAATAACTTTGATCATAATAGCTCTTTTGTTTTGTAGAAATTCTACTATTTCTTGAATAGTTAGATCAGGTTGTTCTATAGGCTCTTCACACATAATTGTTCTTGTTAGTCCTATCTTTACTGCTGTGATAGAATGATATATTTCTTGTGGTGTAACTTCGCAGGGTGCTGAATAAATCCTAATAAATATTAAGTCTGCTTTGGTAATTCCCAAGTATTTTTTTACTACTTGGTATAATTCTGCTATATATGTTGTAGGTTATCTCCATCTTGTGTATATACTGCATGCAATAGTCCATAGTTATACATAGTTTGTACTAATTTTGGATCTGATTTATTTAGGGCAATTAATTTATTATATCCTTTCAGAGGTTTAGTTTGCCATCCAATTAATTTTTCTGGGTTAAAGTCTGGCGATTGTATATTTTTATTTAGGTAATTGGCAACTTGTATAAACTGGTTGAGGTAGTTTTATATCCTTTGTACAAATTGGTTTTGTGTAGTTTTTTGGTAATTTCACTGTAGGTATTTGTTTGGGGTTTTGGTAGTTGGTAAATAAAGTCTGTCCTTTTTGGAATAGGTTGTTCTGGTCTAAGTTGGATATTGAAAGGTTTAAGTTTTTTGGCTTGGTGAGTAGTAACTTCTATTTCTTTTCCTTTATCTTTTTTGTCATATTTTTCTTGGCTAATAGTTATCTCTTTAAATTCTTGCAGGTCTATTTCTTCTTTTTTGCTATCTTCCATTTGGCTTATTCTGCTTTCCAGCTTTTTAATATTTTTCTCCATACCTTGTAATTTTTGTAATATGTCTTGTAATAGCTTTAGTACTATTTACCCTTGTTCAGGTTGTACCTGTCAATCATAATAAAATGCATCTTTATAAGCTCATAGTTATTCCTGTATCATATGTCTAGATAAGAAATCTGCAATAAAATTGTCTTTAGTACTAATTAGTTCAATATCAAAATTAAATAAAGATATTTGACATACTATATTTCTAATATTTCTGGTAGTAATTGATTGATTCTTTAAATCCTTTGTTAACCAAAATTTAACTTGGGTATTATCTGTTCTTAATATAAAATGTGTATGTGCTATATATATCTCATAGTATAATAATGCTTTTAATACGCTCAATAATTCCTTTCTATTTATTTCCCATTTTATTTCATTTTCTTTGAAAGTTCCTGAGTTGAATGATGTAATATGTTGTGTATTATTTTCCATATTTACATATGTTAACATACTTCCAAAAGCATAATCTGATGCATCTGTATAAATTATCCATTTTATTTTTTCATTTATTTCTGGGATTTGTAATTTGGGTAATTTCTTACAATATTTCTTTACTTTTTTCAGGTTTTCTTTATCCTCTATAGTCCATTCAAATACTGTTGTTTTTGTTTTTAATTTCTTTTGTAGCGGTACTAATTTTTCACTTAAATAAGGTACATAATTTCTAATTTGATTTACTAATCCTAAAAAACTTTGTAATTGTTTCTTTCTTTTAATTCTTCCATGTCTTCTGCAATCTTTTTTAATATATGTTCTTGCATCTCTACGCCATTTCTATCTATCTTTATTCCTAAAAATTCTATTTTATTCCTTAATATTTCTGCTTTCTTTTCACTTAGAGCTGTTCTTGCATCTTTTATTATTTTCTTAAATCTTTTTAATAAATTTATATTATCTTCCTTCGTTTTAGTGAATAATAATATATCGTCTATATATACAATAATTCCATTTATATTTCCAAGATATGTATCCATAAATTTTTGAAAATATACTGGGGAATTTTTAAATCCAAAGGGTAATACATTCCATTCATAAAATCCATTGGGTATTGAGGAGGCTGTTAAATGTCTATATTCTTCTATTATTTTAATATGATAGAATCCTGATTTACAATCAAATTTACTGAACCACTCATAACCTTTAACTTTGTTTAGTATTACTGCTTTATTTGGTATTGGATAATTTAATGTTTCTGTCTTTTTATTTAAGTCTTTATAGTCTATTACCATTCTAGATTTTCCTCTTTTTTGTTCACTGTGTTTCATTACTATGAATGCGGGACTACTATGTTTAGATTCACTAGATCTAATAAAATTTCCTTTTAATAATTCTGTTATATGTAATTTAAATTGAATCATATCTTCTTCAGTATATTTCATAGGTTTTTTATAGACTAAATCATCCTCTTTTGGTAATCTAATTGGTATTTGGGTTTTGTGTTTTTGCCAATATTTTAATGGGTCTTCACTAAATACTTCTTTAAATTCGTTAGTTAATTCTTCTTCAATACTTATCTCACTTATTTGTAATTTATTATTTTTACCTTTACAAGATAGTGATTGTTTAATTTTACTATCTCCTTTATTCCAAGGTATTAGTTCACTTTGTTTTTCCAAGGTTCTTTTAGCTATTATTTTTTGCTTGCAAGGGGTAGTTAATAATAAATAGTTTCTTGTAATTGTAAAAGGTTCATAATTTTTTAAGAATTTCTTATAACCTAATATTATATCATGAAATATTTCCTCCCTTGAGTATAATTCATTTAGTACTAGTTCTTTATCCCATATTTGTATTGTTATATTTGTAGCTTTGTGTCGGACTAGATTTCCTTCTTGGTTAAATCCAGCAATTATAATTGGATTTTTTAATTCCTTCCAATATTCTTCTGGTACTACTTTTCTTCTACATATATTAGTTCCAGCTCCTGTATCTATATATGCTGTATAATATCTACTGTTATATCCTTCACATTTTACTTTAATTAAGATATGTATTTCTTCATGACTCATATACTTTCTTTTATTATATTTATAGCATTAATTGTTTCTCTTTTTATATTAATTGTTATTGTATTAACTGTTATTTCTAATTCTGATTCTGTTAGATTCCATGGTTCTACCATATTTAACCATTTAATTCCTAGTATAATTTCTGGTTCATTATCCATTATTTCTAGATTTATGTTGAATAATAATCCTTCTATTTCTATTGGGCTATTTATTTTTCCCATACTTGTTACTTCTTGTTGTGTAATGAAATTAGTATATGTGTGATTACTTTCTTCTATTTTGTCAATCTCACTTATTAGTTGTTCAACTATATAATTTTCTCCAGCATTAGTAGCAATTAAGATTGGTACTAGTATTCTTATTCCATTTCTCATTATTCTTCCTTTTATATAAAATTGGTTTCATAGTATTGGTCTGATATATTTTTCCTAATTCTAGGTATTATGTTTAGATTCCTTCTGCTCATACTTCTATTAAGAAGATTTCTTCGTTGCTCTAAATTATGAGTTACTAATTTTAAGTCTTGGTTTTGGTTAGGTAGTATATATAATTGTTCTTTCCTAGGTATTTCTTTTAGGATAGGTTCAAAGATTTTACTTATATGTGTTAATCCTTTTCTTTTGTTTTTATTTATTCCTGGTTTATTACTTAATACGTATAATTGTTTTGCTTTGATAGTTAGTACTTTACTTCCTGGTAGCATTCTATTCCATTAATTTTCCAATAAATCGTTAATGCTTTGTCTATATTTTGTTCTGTCATACTTATATTAAAATCAGGTTTAAATAAGAATTTAGCTTTTTGGTATATTACATTTCCGGTTAATTGTGTTAATATAGATTGTTCTATAGGATGAGTTATTCTATCATCTGCTAAATATATTTCTATTGGTGTATCTATACCTTCTTTAAAATGTGCATATAACATAATCTGTATTCCTCCAAAATAGCAATATCTTAAATTATGTTTATTTTTAATACTTTTAGTTTCTTCTTCAATTAGATGTTTAGATACTAAAGGTATCATTGTTTTTCCATTTAAATGTATTATGTCTAATACAAATTCCTTTTTAGTGATTATATAATAATTTTGTTTTTTAATTTTTAAGGTTTCATTCCAAAATTGATTTTTAAAAACTAAGTCTGGTGTAAGGTCTAATTCTTCTTTCCTAACTTTCTGATAAATTTTTTCATCAAATATTATCTGTTGTTTCTCATAATCTATGTCTTGTGTATAGTTTATTATTATATCTTTGTCACTTGTTTCTCCTATTTTAGTCTGATTCATTTTCTTCTTCACTTGTTATATCTGATTCAATTATTTCATCTTCACTAGAAAAGTTATCCGTATCTATTTCTTGCTTAACTATATCTATATCTATAAATTCGTCATTATCTAACTGAATTTCTTTTATTTGTTTTTGTCTAGGTTCTTTGCATTGTGTGGATATGTGTCCTATTTTTCCACAATTATAACATTTACATTTTTTAGGATTCCTTTTGAAGTAATTTCTATATTTTCTTTTATTTATATATCTTCGTTTTTTGTTATTATTTGTAAAATTCCTTAAATTGTAATTTCTTCTAATGTATTTGTTATTTCTTTTCTTGTAGTATTTTCTTATTTGTTTAGGGTATTTTTTACTACATCTGTATTTACTTGGTTTATCTTTTGCACAACATAATTGTATATCTGATTTTAATAAATTTCTAAGATTTATTGCTTGAGTACATCTATCATTTATCCAATTTCTTACATATTCTATCCTAGTTTCTAAGGTATCTATTGATTTAGCTTCTATTTTATAATCTTTAAATGCTAATAAATTAGTTGGATATGGTAGTTTATGTAGGAATAAGTCTAAGATCATAGGTTTCTCATTATTATTAAATCTTCCTTTATGAAAATAGTTACTAAATTCACATACGTATTCTTCAAAGTAGCATAAATCACAAATAACTAAATTTAATAGATTATTTCTTGCTTTTTCAATATTTTTACAAATCATTGAATTTTCTGCTCCTGGCGTACTAAATTCGGCTGTAATCGATATTACAAATTTTTGAAGTATTTTACTCACATCTGTTGTAGGCTGTGCATTAGCATCTGTAGCTGCATGTAATGCTTTTATCATTTCTTCTCCTAAATTTTCATACCATTCTTTAACATTTCCTACTAAGGTGGTTACAATATATTGTCCTACTTTATCTATGGGTAATTTTGTTTCTAAAATCGTTTTCTCTGTTTTTGCTGACCATTTTTGTATTTCTTTAGTTATATCTTCAGAGCAGTCTAAGTCTAAAAAAGAGTTAGTATTTTCTCATGTAGTTGTTTTTACCATTTCTGCTATTCCTCTTATTAATCTTGATCCCCATATTTTATCGTTCCTATGTTGTTTTGAATAATCTATTTTTTCATAATAACTTCTTTTTTTATAGGCTTTATCTCTTCCTGTTGCGACATTTGTATAAAATCCTTTTCTATTTTCTAGGCCATCTGGTTTAGTCATATTTATATGATTTGTTATTATATCTTCATCTTTAATTGTATCTTTTAAATCATTAGTTTTTATATATAATTTATTTGTTTTCTTTATCAAGTCAGTATATGTATCCGAATTGCTATCTTCGTCTATATTAATATCTGAATTATTTTCCATTTTATTTATTACTTCTACTAGTTTCTTATCAGTTTTTCCTTCTTCTGAACTTATATTTGTTGTTGTATCTGAATCTAATCTATTTCTAGATATTTCAGGGTCAGAATTTATTCTTTGTTTTATCTTTTTAAATACATGTTTTTCTAATTTTTGTATTCTTTTATCCATTTTATCTAATTCTCATATTTTTTCTTTCAGTGATGTCATAACTAGTTGCACTACTATCATCATTATTACTATATGATTCGTTATTGTTTTCTTCATTATTTTCTCTGGTTAATCTTACTATTTGTTCTAAAGGTGATTCTATAGTATTATCTTGTTTTTGCATAAGTCTATAATTATCATTTAGCTTAATAAATATTCTATTCAAATTTGACATTTCTTTTATTTTGTTATTATCCATATATGTAATTTTTACGTATTCTCCTCTTTTTGTAATTCTTCTTTTATTTTTTCAGTAGTTATTGGTACTTTAATTAGCATCCATCCTAATCCTGGTATATTAACATAGCCAGTTTTATTTATAGGTTCTTTTTCCATTTTATTATTTTCTTGTAATATTCTTAACTTCATATTTTTAATTTCTGTTTCTATATTTTCTATCCTTTTTCTTATTTCTTTTATCTGTTCTAATGTTACTTTATTTGATTCCAAAATATTATTATTTATTATTTCCATTTTATTATTTATGGCTTCCATTTTAACCATCACTTAGGTAATCTTCAGTAGATACTGAGGTAGTGGTGTCATCTATATGTTCCATATTTTCTATAATATTATATAGTACTTCTATATGTTCTTCTACTAATTTATCTTCACCTTTTTCATCCATAGTTAATTTTTCTAAAGTATATTTATAAATAATATCAATGAAAAATTTTATATCTTTTTCGTCTACTGTATGATTTCTAAAATATTTATGAAATATTTCTTTAATCTTATGTTCTTTATTATTATCCTGTAGGTTAAGGAAACTAAATATACTTTGACAGTATGTAAAATAATCATTAGTTATTCCAATATGTCTAGGTCGGGTTCCTAAATATTTTCTAACTATTTGATGTATACCTAAATATCCTATTCCACACTTTAAGTGTATTAAAAATTTTCCAAAGTTATTTTCTAATTGAGGTAAATAAGGAGTAGTTGCTAATCCAATCTGGAAAGTAATAGGATATGTTTCCATTAATTTTCTTGTAACTTTAGCAAATTCTATGTCTCCAATATAAACAAGTATTTTATTGAAAAATCTGATGTACATTGCCTCAACACAATCGATTGTCATAGGGTACACAATCGATTGTCATGCAGATTTGAAAAATCTGATGTACACTGCCTTCACACAATCGATTATCATAAGTTCACAGTCGATTGTCATGCAGCTGACTTAACATAATCGATTATCATAAGTACATAATCGATTATCTTAGTCCAGATTTTAGAGGCATGTTTAAAAATCATTTTGGCTAACATAAATATGCATGATTTAAAATCATTTTGCTTTAAATTAAATATGCATGATTTGATAAAAATGTTTTTACGAGAGAAGCCAAGTCTTGAGTCAAGTTATCGGATCAAGATCACAATTTAAAGAACGACTCATGTATAACTTTATTTCTTGGTCTTGTGCTTGAATCTCGTTATGTATCAATTTCGCGCTTGTGCTTGGACCTCATCATATGTCAATTGCGCATAGTTTGTCATTCATCAAAACCTACAAATATGAACACACGTTTAGTATAGTGCCTTGAGAACGTGTTTCAACAATTTCCCCCTTTTTGATAATGGCAAACCTTAAGCGGGATATGCATATTAGATAATTCATAATGACGATCCAAGACAAGTATAGATATGCAACAAGTATATAGATATGCAATTTGTTCCCCCTCAACATATGAATTCCCCTTCAATTTATGCCAATAAATATAAAGTGCATAGCCCCTTATTCTTCCCCCTTTTGCCATTAGAAAAAAAAAATGCCATATGTAAGTAACTGGTTTATTTATTAATCAAAAATACGAATACAAAAGAGAGACAATAAAACATAGAACAATAAGCTAAATAAAGAAATTATTCATCATCATTTCCCGCCTCGTCATCCGGCACTGCTTCATAGGGAACAAGTCCAGCATATGGATAATGAACATGGTCAAAATATCCATGGATCTCATATGTCAATTGATTGACAGAGGTGGACAAAGAAGCAAGTTGATCGGAAATAGATTGAAGAGTAGGTTCTTGAGGCTGACGCGATTGACGAGTTGGAGGAGCAGGAGCTGCATGTTCGCTGTCATGGGGAAAGGAGGATTCGGAAATTTCCCATTTCTTGGTGTTCTTTTTGAGCGGCCCGATAGAGGTGTTGAACCCGGAGGCTTCAAGAAAATTCATTATGAGAAGGGCATAGGGAAGTGGTCTATCGTCGCCAATTGCATCAAGCATGTGAATCTTGACGAACTTACACCAATTGATGTGAGCTCCGGTTATAATGGCATGCATGAGTTTTGCGTCCTCTTGGGAGAGAGTGGTATGGTTATGTTTGCGAGGCTTGAGGACTCGGGTTATAAAATAGAAAATCAAACAATATTCGGGGAGCATTCCCGTAATGGTAGGACGACGATTGGACAGATTAGGATCATAAGCTCCAAGTCCAATTTGGTTTAGGAGAATTCGTTCATCAAATAAGGCGCCGGCTTCTCTAATGTAGAGAGAAATGTTTTCCCCACTTCGAGGCAGGTGAGAAATAGAATGTAAGTTTTCGTTGGTTAAAAGAATTTCAACACCATTAATGTTTGTCACAAGCTCACCCTCGTTGTCCTCATGAAGATTAGAGTAGAAGGCTTGAATCAAGAGAGGATTAATGTGAGGATAGGATAGATATAGGATATCAAGAAGTTGGCATTCCCTAAGCATGTTTGCAGCGGGGGCGCATGATTCAAGATATTTGCTTGTAGAAAAGCGAGGAGGAAGAATGTCACGCTTTTCGAATTTTGCCAAGAATCTAGTTAGCTCGGTTTCAGAATTGAATTGTAAAATAGACCCATCTTGGTAAGGGAAATTTGGAGGAGGAGGAGCATCTGAAGAAGATGCACCATGTCTACCTGAACGGGGACGTTTAGTGTGTCTGCTTGACATTTTCAATAAGTAGTAATGGCCTTTTTTTAAGAAACTTGAGAGATTTTAGAAAGTTTGGGAGCTAAGATTGATACCAAGTGAAGAAATTGAAGGCATATGGTACCTATTTATAATGAGGAAGATGACATTGCATTTAAGGTAACAATCTGCAAAAAATTAAGAGCCAAAACGGTCAGAAACGGTAAGAAAAATTTTCACTGACTGTTACACAATCGATTGTGAATCGAGATAATTGATTGTTATGGAATTTTGACTTGAACTCTGAATTTACAAAAATCGATTGTGGGAATCTGGCAGAAGATAATTGATTGTTAATTATGGTAATCGATTGTTGTGACACAGTGTGCACAGTGATTTTCTGACTCGGAAAATAGTCGATTATATTTTTGAAACAATCGATTGCTTTAGGAAAGCTGTACTGAATGCCTGAGACGGTAATCGATTATACAGAAAAAGAACGATTATTAATTAAAACCTGCATAATAAGCATAAAACGTAAATAATCGATTAGTGATACTTGCTAATTGATTGTCTGGCACAGTAAACATGAGACAGAAGGAAAGATAATCGATTATTTGCTGTGACAATCGATTGTTCTATGTCATTGCTTTATAATTCCCCCTTCCTTTAGGGCGATACCTGCAAAAGAGAATTAGACGTCTCCGACGCTCAAGTTAGTAATTTGTAAAGAATTAATGACTTAGATCAATGTGAAGTTAAGATGTTGGCCAATTGAGAACGTGATCTCTTAAGAATTGTGTCCTAAGGTGTTCTTGAGAGTGTTTCGAGTACTTACCTGTTGTTCAATGTTGCCAATTACCTGTTCGAGAGGATGGTCTTTGATTGTCCTCCATGCGTTAGGTAGTTTCGTTTCTTTTTCCAATTGTGGCGCTTCCTCAGATAATTGATCCAAGATTTCATCTTGAGTTTCCTCTTGTACTTTGTATTGAGGACTTAGTGAGTTTAAAATACCTGCAAGATCAAAACCAGAATCCTTTCTCGCCAAGCGAGCATTATTTTCGGGAAACACAATATGAGGGGATTCCTCCATAGTTCCGGTTCTATTATTGAATACTCTATATGCTTTGCTACGTGAAGAATAGCCAATAAAAATTCCTTCATCGGATTTGGCATCAAATTTTCCCAATTGATCTTTTCCATTGTTATGAATAAAGCATTTGCAACCGAATACTCTAATATGGGAGATATTTGGTTTCCTTCCCTTATAGAGTTCATAGGGGTTTTTCATGAGTATTGGCCTTATGACTACTCTATTTAGAACGTAGCATGCGGTACTCACGGCATCCGCCCAAAAATGTTTGGGAATCTTAGCTACATCGAGCATGGTTCTAGCTACACCGAGTTCGTCACAAAAGTCTGCAAAGAGATTGTGATCAAACTCTCCCCCATGATCACTTCTTATTGAAGTGACGGTTGTGTCCTTTTCGTTTTGAACACGTTTAAGAAAATATTTAAAATTATGAAAAGCTTCACTTTTATGAGCAAGAAATAGAGTCCAAGTAAATATAGAATAATCATCAACAATAACAAAAGCATAACGATTTCTACCAAGACTTTCAATGCGAGATGGTCCAAATAAGTCCAAGTGAAGTAGTTGCAAAGGTCTAGTAGTTGAAACAATATTTTTCGATTTAAAAGATGCTTTTGTTTGCTTCCCTTTTTGACAAGAATCACAAATAGAGTCTTTTTCAAATTTCAAATTTGGAAGACCAATAACTAAATTTTGTGAAACCAATTTGTTTAAAAGATGCATGTTGATGTGAGCTACTCTACGGGCCATAACCATGTATCATCCTCTTTGCTCATAAGACAATTCACATATTCAGATGAAGAATTTGCGAGATCAACCATATAGATGTTATCCATTCTAAAACCACGAAGGATAATTTTAAAATCGCTACGGCGAAAAACTAAGCATTCATCCGAATCAAATAAAACAAGATTTCCCTTGTCACATAATTGACTTATGCTCAAGAGATTATGTTTTAAACCTTTAACTAACAATATATGCTTAATGGAAGAATGTTCATCCTTACCGACCGATCCGATGCCGATAATTTTTCCTTTGTTTTTATCACCAAAAATAACGCTTCCTCCTTCCTTATGTTCTAGTTGAAGGAACTTGGATTCGTCTCCCGTCATGTGTTTGGAGCATCCACTATCAAGGTACCAAAGTACACTTGATCCCTTCAAACATACCTACAAGACAAATTAATGAGTCTTTGGTACCCAAGCTATTTTGGGTCCTTGAGAGTTAGGTGTAACATGTTGTTGTGCTTGACATACATTTAAGTGTCTATGTCTAGTGAAACAAGCAGGAGCAATATGTTCAATTCGATTGCAATAATGACACACAACATTAGGATTATGCATTCGTCTAGGTTGATAGTAATTGGACGGACAAAATTCATTTACTCTATTCTTGACAATATGACTATTGCGCAATTCATGAAAATCATTTCTCCTACTATTTGTTCTAGGATATGCAGCATTTCTAGAATAGTTATTTCTAGGTTGAAAGCCATTTCTAGGTGTTCTAAAAGGTTCAAAGTTCCTTCTAGTGTTTGGCCTAGAATATGCGTTATTTCTAGAATGATTATTTCTAGGTTGCGATTGTTGAAAGCCATTTCTAGGTTTGTTATATCTAGGATGAGCGTTTGTTTTATTAATCCTAGGTTGAGCCTTAGGTTGTTGGGGGTTGGCTTCAACCTTTTCTTTAGGCTCATTTTTAAAACCTATACCATGCTTGGTCGACTTCAAATTAACAAGGACTTCATTCAAATTTTATGATAAGAATTAAACTTATCTAGGGTGCCCTTAAGTCTTTCTACCTCATTTTTGAGATGCATGCAAGAAGTACAACTTTTTCTAGAGCTCTCGGGTTTGTCGGCGCTTCTCTTGCCGAAAAATTTGTTTTCTTCTTTCAACTTCTCATTTTCTAAAATCAGTTTTTCCAAATATTTTTCTTTCAAAGAGAGTTGTTTTTCAAAATATTTTTCTTTTAAAGAAGCATTTTCCTTTATGCTTTTAACAGTTTTGGAAGCTTTAATAAATTCACCATACAACTCATCAAAAGCATTTTGCATTTCCTCAAGAGAAAAGAAATTTTTGGAAGAAATTTGACATACCTCTTCTTGGTTGTCTTCTTGTGCCATAAGACAAAGATTTGCGGCTTCGTCTTCTTCTTCCTCACTCGACTCGTCTCCGGATTCGCCTCCCCAAGATATGTATGCTCGTTGTTTCTTGAAGGGTTTCTTCTCCTTTTTGATATTTGGGCAATTTGATTTAATGTGCCCGGTTTCTCCGCACTCATAGCACTTTATTTGATCTCCTTGCTTTTTGCCTTTTCGTTCATACTCTTTTCGCATGAACTTTTGAAATCTCTTGATAACGAGTCCGAACTCGTTGTCTCCGTCCTCATCATTTTGAGGTTGGCTTGTGCTTGCCTTGAGGGCGATTCTTTGTTTCCTTTGATCATTAACAAGAGGGTTAAGTATAGTAGATTCATAAGTCTTAAGGTTACCTCTTAATCCATCGATGGTGACATTTGAAGTGCCAATAGACTCTTGAATCGCGTCGGCCTTGGAGCGCCATTCCGGAGTGAGACTTTGGAGAATCTTTCGGACAAGTTCCTTATCCGTGAAGGTCTTCTTAAGAGCATGTAAGTCATTTACGATTTTTGAAAATCGTTCGAACATCTCATCGACCTTTTCGCCTTCCTTCATGTGAAATAGTTCATATGCATGGGTTAGAAAATCAACCTTAGCCTCTCTTACCTGGTCCGTACCTTCGTACGTGATTTCCAGCTTGTCCCACATTTGCTTCGCCATTGTGCAACATGATATTTTCCTGTAAACATCAGCATTTATAGCACAATATAATAAGTTAATTGCTTTAGTGTTGTTTTGCACTTTTCGGATATCATCCGCATCGTATTCCTCTTCGGATTTTCGAACCCATTCGTTTTCAACCTTTTTGGTTGGAATTTGTTCTCCCTTCATTATAACCTTCGACAGATGAAAATTATTCGATTAAATAAATATTCTCATCCTCTCCTTCCAGTATGTATAGTTTGTACCGTCGAATAGTGGTGGTCGGGTGGAGCATTGTCCTTCACCTATTCCTGCAAAAGAGTCACGAGTAGAAGCCATGGATTGTTTCTCTCAAACGGTTAAGTCTTCAGAGAGTTGGGCTCTGATACCAATTGTTAGAAATACACTTAACGCTAGAGGGGGGGGGGGGTGAATAGCGTTATAATAAAAAATAGCATAAACTTGCGGAATTTAAAAATTGCAGGAATTAAATAAGTGCGATAAGTAAATAAATAGGAACGAACGCACCGATGTATCCTGGTTCACCACAACTCGTGGCTAGTCCAGTCCCCGAGAGACTCTCTCGAGATTTCCACTAACACTGTTAAGCTTACGGGTGCTCAACAAACCTTTACAAACTGAGGACACAAGCCTCAACAACCTTTGCTCGAAGATACAACACTTCAAGACTTCAACCAAAGGAATCACAAGTTCCTTCTTACAATACAAGGGAACAACTTTCCCTTCAAGTGTATAAAAACACTTTGCACTCAAAACAAGACTCTCCTTAAGAGTAGATATGAGTAAAATAAATATGCTCAAGAACGCAACAACTTTCGTAAACAATTTGGCTCTCAAAAACTTATGTAATGAATAGAAAATGATGAATAAGAGAGTATGCAAGCTTTAGCAATAATATTGTCAGTTGTTGTGTTTGTAAGACTGATTTGAAGATGTATTTATAGTGTCAAAACCATGCATTACCGTTGCCTAATTGCCAATTAAGAATTGCTGATTTTGTGCTATGACAATCGATTGTCAAAATGATACAATCGATTGTTTGCCAATCGTTCCAAAAATCATTCCCATATTTTACGCATAACAATCGATTATCTAAGACATATAATCGATTACTGGCAACGTTCAAAAAATCATTTCCAGATTTTACTTAAAACAATCGATTGTCAGAATTATACAATCGATTACTTGGCAACGTTCAAAAAATGTTTTTCAGATTTTACTTAAAAACAATCGATTGTCAGAATTATACAATCGATTACTTGGCAACGTTCAAAAAATCTTTTTCAGATTTTACTTAAAACAATCGATTATTAGAAATATATAATCGATTACCTGACGGTGTTTGAAAATATTTTGGCAGCGGTCAGTTACATAATCGATTATGCTATGAGAACAATCAATTATTTATCAGTCTTTGAAGAATCTAATAGACACTGCCTCAACACAATCGATTGTCATAAGTTCACAATCGATTATTTTGTAGCTTTGAAAAACTCTGATGGACACTGCCTTAATACAATCGATTGTCATAAGTTCACAATCGATTATTTGTGTGGCTTTGAAAAATCTGATGTACACTGCCTCAACACAATCGATTGTCATAGGGTACACAATCGATTGTCATGCAGATTTGAAAAATCTGATGTACACTGCCTTAACACAATCGATTGTAGTTCACAATCGATTGTCATGCAGCTGACTTAACATAATCGATTATCATAAGTACATAATCGATTATCTTAGTCCAGATTTTAGAGGCATGTTTAAAAATCATTTTGGCTAACATAAATATGCATGATTTAAAATCATTTTGCTTTAAATTAAATATGCATGATTTGATAAAAATATTTTTACGAGAGAAGCCAAGTCTTGAGTCAAGTTATCGGATCAAGATCACAATTTAAAGAACGACTCATGTATAACTTTATTTCTTGATCTTGTGCTTGAATCTCGTTATGTATCAATTTCGCGCTTGTGCTTGGACCTCGTCATATGTCAATTGCGCATAGTTTGTCATTCATCAAAACCTACAAATATGAACACACGTTTAGTATAGTGCCTTGAGAACGTGTTTCAACATAATTCTTCTTTCCTACTTTTCTCATAAATTTTTCATCAAATATTATCTGTTGTTTCTCATAATCTATGTCTTGTGTATAGTTTATTATTATATCTTTGTCACTTGTTTCTCCTATTTTAGTCTGATTCATTTTCTTCTTCACTTGTTATATCTGATTCAATTATTTCATCTTCACTAGAAAAGTTATCCGTATCTATTTCTTGCTTAACTATATCTATATCTGTAAATTCGTCATTATCTAACTGAATTTCTTTTATTTGTTTTTGTCTAGGTTCTTTGCATTCTGTGGATATGTGTCCTATTTTTCCACAATTATAATATTACATTTTTTAGGATTCCTTTTGAAGTAATTTCTATATTTCTTTTATTTATATATCTTCGTTTTTTGTTATTATTTGTAAAATTCCTTAAATTGTAATTTCTTCTAATGTATTTCTTATTTCTTTTCTTGTAGTGTTTTCTTATTTGTTTAGGGTATTTTTTACTACATCCGTATTTACTTGGTTTATCTTTTGCACAACATAATTGTATATCTGATTTTAATAAATTTCTAAGATTTGTTGCTTGAGTACATCTATCATTTATCCAATTTCTTACATATTCTATCCTAGTTCCTAAGGTATCTATTGATTTAGCTTCTATTTTATAATCTTTAAATGCTAATAAATTAGTTGGATATGGTAGTTTATGTAGGAATAAGTCTAAGATCATAGGTTTCTCATTATTATTAGATCTTCCTTTATGAAAATAGTTACTAAATTCACATACGTATTCTTCATAGTAGCATAAATCACAAATAACTAAATTTAATAGATTATTTCTTGCTTTTTCTATGTTTTTACAAATCATTGAATTTTATGCTCCTGGCGTACTAAATTCGGCTGTAATCGATATTATAAATTTTTGAAGTATTTTACTCACATCTGTTGTAGGCTGTGCATTAGCATCTGTAGCTGCATGTAATGCTTTTATCATTTCTTCTCCTAATTTTCATACCATTCTTTAACATTTCCTACTAAGGTGGTTACAATATATTGTCCTACTTTATCTATGGGTAATTTTGTTTCTAAAATCGTTTTCTCTGTTTTTGCAGACCATTTTTGTATTTCTTTAGTTATATCTTCAGAGCAGTCTAAGTCTAAAAAAGAGTTAGTATTTTTTCCTGTAGATGTTTTTACCATTTCTGCTATTCCTCTTATTAATCTTGATCCTCATATTTTATCGTTCCTATGTTGTTTTGAATAATCTATTTTTTCATAATAACTTCTTTTTTTTATAGGCTTTATCTCTTCCTGTTACGACATTTGTATAAAATCCTTTTCTATTTTCTAGGCCATATGGTTTAGTCATATTTATTTGATTTGTTATTATATCTTCATCTTTAATTGTATCTTTTAAATCATTAGTTTCTATATATAATTTATTTGTTTTCTTTATCAAGTCAGTATATGTATCCGAATTGCTATCTTCGTCTATATTAATATCTGAACTATTTTTCATTTTATTTATTACTTCTACTAGTTTCTTATCAGTTATTCCTTCTTCTGAACTTATATTTGTTGTTGTATCTGAATCTAATCTATTTCCAGGTAAGGATCCCAAGCCAATTTAAGCACCACAACACCGCATAACGGCCACCTGCCTGGAGCGAATAAAGTGCACAGCTAAATCTACTTTAGCTTTAAATACTGGCTGTTATTAACCCTATAAATCGATGTTACGCCGAACTCCCGGTGTTCACAGGATCATTATCATTTTAGTATTATTACTACTTTCCTAAAATCTTGCCAAAGAAAATTTAGCAAGTCATAGTATTACGTACCTTATTTTGCTCCATTATTTCCTTAGTTGATGCTAGATTTTTGCAAGAGTAAGAGTATGTGAGAGGGAGTGTTTTTCAAAGAGGGATTTTATTATACAAGAGTAAGAAGAGCTGATGCCTCCCTTCTCTTTACAAAGTCCTACATATATAGGCAAAGAATAGATACTACCCTAATCAAGACTTAAAACTTTTCCTAATAAGACTAAAATCTATCCTAAAACTACTACACTTCTTGAAATAATACAAGACTAAAAAATAAAACTTTTAATCAATACTAAAAAACAAAACTGTTAATCAAGACTAGAAAATAAAATTATTAATCAAGACTAAAAAACAAAACTAAAATGCAAAACATTGAAAAATGCTAGTCCAAATACTACATTTGTCTTGGAATTTGTTAGCAAGACTTCTACGAAAGTTGCTTTAGTCTTCAATTTGCTTGTCTTCTTCTTCTTTTTCTTTTTCCATAGTTGGTGGTAGATAAACTTTAGGAATGTCTTATTTTTTATTGCAATATTTGCAATGGTGTAGGTTGAATAAATCCTTTAATTGTTGACATAGTAGATATTTTGTCTTTTCCGTTAGCTGCTTCGGATATGTTCTTAATGCATTAGTTGTTGGTGTAGTTTCCCAATTTGCAAGGGTAGTAATCCACCTTGGTAGTTCTTCTATGTCTTTTGTCATCTTGGCATTTGAGTAGATAATTGTGCTATTTTTGCTGTTGTAGATCCACTTTCCTCCTTCTTCATAACTGCTTATTAGCTCTTGAATAATAACTTTGATCATAATAGCTCTTTTGTTTTGTAGAAATTCTACTATTTCTTGAATAGTTAGATCAGGTTGTTCTATAGGCTCTTCACACATAATTGTTCTTGTTAGTCCTATCTTCACTGCTGTGATAAAATGATATATTTCTTGTGGTGTAACTTCGCAGGGTGCTGAATAAATCCTAATAAATATTAAGTCTGCTTTGGTAATTCCCAAGTATTTTTTTACTACTTGGTATGATTCTGCTATATATGTTGTAGGTTATCTCCATCTTGTGTATATACTGCATGCAATAGTCCATAGTTATACATAGTTTGTACTAATTTTGGATCTGATTTATTTAGGGCAATTAATTTATTATATCCTTTCAGAGGTTTAGTTTGCCATCCAATTAATTTTTCTGGGTTAAAGTCTGGCGATTGTATATTTTTATTTAGGTAAGTGGCAACTTGTATAAACTGGTTGAGGTAGTTGTATATCCTTTGTACAAATTGGTTTTGTGTAGGTTTTTTGGTAATTTCACTGTAGGTATTTGTTTGGGGTTTTGGTAGTTGGTAAATAAAGTCTGTCCTTTTTGGAATAGGTTGTTCTGGTCTAAGTTGGATATTGAAAGGTTTAAGTTTTTTGGCTTGGTAAGTAGTAACTTCTATTTCTTTTCCTTTATCTTTTTTGTCATATTTTTCTTGGCTAATAGTTATCTTTTTAAATTCTTGCAGGTCTATTTCTTCTTTTTTGCTATCTTCCATTTGGCTAATTCTGCTTTCCAGCTTTTCAATATTTTTCTCCATACCTTGTAATTTTTGTAATATGTCTTGTAATAGCTTTTGTACTATTTCCCCTTGTTCAGGCTGTACCTGTCAATCATAATAAAATGCATCTTTATAAGCTCATAGCTATTCCTGTATCATATGTCTAGATAAGAAATCTGCAATAAAATTGTCTTTAGTACTAATTAGTTCGATATCAAAATTAAATAAAGATATTTGATATACTATATTTCTAATATTTCTGGTACTAATTGATTGATTCTTTAAATCCTTTGTTAACCAAAATTTAACTTGGGTATTATCTGTTCTTAATATAAAATGTGTATGTGCTATATATATCTCATAGTATATTAATGCTTTTAGTACGCTCAATAATTCCTTTCTATTTATTTCCCATTTTATTTCATTTTCTTTGAAAGTTCCTAAGTTGAATGATGTAATATGTTGTGTATTATTTTTCATATTTACATATGTTAACATACTTCCAAAAGCATAATCTGATGCATCTGTATAAATAATCCATTTTATTTTTTCATTTATTTCTAGGATTTGTAATTTGGGTTATTTCTTACAATATTCCTTTACTTTTTTCAGGATTTCTTTATCCTCTATAGTCCATTCAAATACTGTTGTTTTTGTTTTTAATTTCTTTTGTAGCGGTACTAATTTTTCACTTAAATGAGGTATATAATTTATAATTTGATTTACTAATCCTAAAAAACTTTGTAATTGTTTCTTTTCTTTTAATTCTTGCATGTGTTCTGCAATCTTTTTTAATATATGTTCTTGCATCTCTACGCCATTTCTATCTATCTTTATTCCAAAAAATTCTATTTTATTCCTTAATATTTCTGCTTTCTTTTCACTTAGAGCTATTCCTGCATCTTTTATTATTTTCTTAAATCTTTTTAATAAATTTATATGATCTTCCTTCGTTTTAGTGAATAATAATATATCGTCTATTTATACAATAATTCCATATATATTTCCAAGATATGTATCCATAAATTTTTGAAAATATCTTGGGGAATTTTTAAATCCAAAGGGTAAAACATTCCATTCATAAAATCCATTGGGTATTGAGAAGGTTGTTAAATGTCCATATTCTTCTATTATTTTAATATGATAGAATCCTGATTTACAATCAAATTTACTGAACCACTCATAACCTCTAACTTTGTTTTGTATTACTGCTTTATTTGGTATTGGAGAATTTAATATTTCTGTCTTTTTATTTAAGTCTTTATAGTCTATTACCATTCTAGATTTTCCTCTTTTTTGTTCACTGTGTTTCATTACTATGAATGCAGGACTACTATGTTTAGATTCATTAGATCTAATAAAATTTCCTTTTAATAATTCTGTTATATGTAATTTAAATTGAATCATATCTTCTTCAGTATATTTCATAGGTTTTTTATAGACTAAATCATCATCTTTTGGTAATCTAATTGGTATTTGGGTTTTATGTTTTTGCCAATATTTTAATGGGTCTTCACTAAATACTTCTTTAAATTCGTTAGTTAATTCTTCTTCAATACTTATCTCACTTATTTGTAATTTATTATTTTTACCATTACAAGGTAGTGATTGTTTAGTTTCACTATCTCCTTTAATCCAAGGTATTAGTTCACTTTGTTTTTCCAAGGTTCTTTTATCTATTATTTTTTGCTTGCAAGGGGTAGTTAATAATAAATAGTTTCTTTAATTGTAAAAGGTTCATAATTTTTTAAGAATTTCTTATAACCTACTATTATATCATGAAATATTTCCTCACATGGGTATAATTCATTTAGTACTAGTTCTTTATCCCATATTTGTATTGTTATATTTGTAGCTTTGTGTCGGACTAGATTTCCTTCTTGGTTAAATCCAGCAATTATAATTGAATTTTTTAATTCCTTCCAATATTCTTCTGGTAATACTTTTCTTCTACATATATTAGTTCCAACTCCTGTATCTATATATGCTGTATAATATCTACTGTGATTACTTTCTTCTATTTTGTCAATCTCACTTATTAGTTGTTCAACTATATAATTTTCTCCAGCATTAGTAGCAATTAAGATTGGTACTAGTATTCTTATTCCATTTCTTATTATTCTTCCTTTTATATAAAATTGGTTTCATAGTATTGGTCTGATATATTTTTCCTAATTCTAGGTATTATGTTTAGATTCCTTCTGCTCATACTTCTATTAAGAAGATTTCTTCGTTGCTCTAAATTATGAGTTACTAATTTTAAGTCTTGGTTTTGGTTAGGTAGTATATATAATTGTTCTTTCCTAGGTATTTCTTTTAGGATAGGTTCAAAGATTTTACTTATATGTGTTAATCCTTTTCTTTTGTTTTTATTTATTCCTGGTTTATTACTTAATACGTATAATTGTTTTGCTTTGATAGTTAGTACTTTACTTCCTGGTAGCATTTCTATTCCATTAATTTTCCAATAAATCGTTAATGCTTTGTCTATATTTTGTTCTGTCATACTTATATTAAAATCAGGTTTAAATAAGAATTTAGCTTTTTGGTATATTACATTTCCGGTTAATTGTGTTAATATAGATTGTTCTATAGGATGAGTTATTCTATCATCTGCTAAATATATTTCTATTGGTGTATCTATACCTTCTTTAAAATGTGCATATAACATAATCTGTATTCCTCCAAAATAGCAATATCTTAAATTATGTTTATTTTTAATACTTTTAGTTTCTTCTTCAATTAGATGTTTAGATACTAAAGGTATCATTGTTTTTCCATTTAAATGTTTTATGTCTAATACAAATTCCTTTTTAGTGATTATATAATAATTTTGTTTTTGTTATGAAATCTCCTATTTAAGGTAAATGTCTATAATTAGAGAGATTCTAGAGTTCTATTCTTGGTAGATAAATCATCCCCCTCCCTATAAATAAAGGGGTCTTCTACCATTGTAAATCACTCCTAACAATCTCTAAGTATCAATAAGAAGAACTCTCTCTTCTCTTCTCTCTATTGCTCTTGTTCTTACATTATTATTCTTGTCTTTTATATTATTTCATAACACGTTATCAGCACGAGTCTCTAACCAATTGAAATTTTCGATTGTCTTAACTTTTGTTTGTGTAGGGTTTTTGCTTCAAAGAAAGAATGAAGAAAGAAGAAAAAGAAAGAATGAAAAAAAAAAAAGGAGGAACGAAAAATAGTAAACAAAAGAAGCACTGGAAAGCAAAAAGAGAAAAGAACGAAAAAAAGTTGAAAAGAAAAAAAAAGGAAAGAAAGGAGTTTACACAAGAGGTATATTTGATATCACAACATTTATTGGTATACCTTAAAGGTAAGTATTTTACTTTTCCCTTTCAAATTCTTGGAATTCTATAATTTGATTTTATATAGAAACATAGACAACAAAGTTTGATTACAACTCTAATGGAGTTTGTAAGAAATTGTAACCACATGAAGTGGTAAAATCTCTATGTCCTGCCATGATTAAATTCATGTATGATGTGGGCAAAGAATTGAAAATCCGTCCCATTGAATTTGCTCCATTCCCTTTAGAGAATGTGGAAGCAGTATATGATAAGTCTGAAAGAAGACTAAAATATTACCATGAAGGTATCAATGAATGTGGACGTGGCGAAGAATTCCGTCCAATTGAATTTGCTCCATTCCCTTTAGAGAATGTGGTAGCAGTATGTGATAAGTCTGAAAGAAGACTAATTACCGTAAAGGTATCAATGGATGTGGACATGGCAATAGACGAAGTTATAATCGTCATTATTGTGGTAATGAGAACAATAAGGATTCTCAAAATAATCTTTCACTTTATGAAAGTAATATTTGACATGAGATTATGTAAAGTACATGATTTTGATCCATTCTCTGAAGTGAATGTGATAATTGTAATAGAGCCCGTAAGTATGAACACGCTCTTGATGTAATTTTGGTTTATGTCTGACATTATGAAAAGAAAGTTCGTTGCCCTTGAAATTTCGGGCAAGAACTATATGATATGGGTGTTGGATACTTAAATCCATTTTTGATGCTATGGGTCTTGGAGACGCCATTAAAGACAGAAATAATGCATCCACCCAAAACTATGCTAAGGCCTTGATTTTCTTGCACCATCACCTTGATGAAGGTTTGAAACTATGCTAAGGCCTTGATTTTCTTGCGCCATCACCTTGATGAAGGTTTGAAACTATGCTAAGGCCTTGATTTTCTTGCGCCATCACCTTGATGAAGGTTTAAAACTATGCTAAGGCCTTGATTTTCTTGCGCCATCACCTTGATGAAGGTTTGAAGATTGAATATCTCACCGTCAAAGATCCACCTATCTTGTGGAATGGCTTAAAGAAGAGATATGACAACCTGAAGTTGGTCACTCTGCCACAAGCACGATACGATAAGAACCCAAAAGCAAATAGTTTATAAACTATATATTATCGTTGCGGTGAAAACGGGCACTGGTCAAAGGCTTGCCGTATACCATGACTTTTGGTTGACCTTTATCAAGCATCTCGAAAGAGTAAACGCCCTGAAACGAATTTTGTCTCTGACGACAACTTTGACATCACCCACTTGGATGTGGCAGACTTCTTTGAGCAACCCGAGGGGAAGATAGACCACCTAATCGGTGATGGATCCGTGATGAAAGAAGATGGAGCTATTTGATTTTATTTTACTTGTTTGTATTAGTGAATGAATAAACTAATAGCCATTAGTATTAGCTCGTATTAGTTAGTTCATGATATAATGTTAGTATTAGTTCTTTAGAATGTATCAATATGCTCAAATATCAATAATATTTTTACTTTCCAGTAGAGGTAATCGACTAACCTGAAAAACTAGTCGGTTATCTCATATTTCGCATAAAAACTGCAAAACAATCGATTGTCAATGATCAACAATCGATTGTCTTTAAAACAGTGTGCTCTGGAATTTTTCAAAATATCCAACAATCGATTGTCTATGCATAACAATCGATTGTCTTAAGACAGTGTGCTCTGGAATTTTTCAAAATAAGCCAACAATCGATTGTCTATATTTAACAATCGATTGTCTTAAGACAGTGTGATCTGAAGTTTTTCAAAATAGCAAATAATCGATTGTGTGTGTTTAACAATTGATTGTCAATGTTCAACAATCGATTGTTTGTGTTTAACAATCGATTGTTTGAAGAAAATGTTTAAACTGAAATTTTCAAACTGCAAAGTAATCAATTATGGATAACATATCTGATTTTGTTAGTCAACTGTTAGCTGCAGATTTTGAAAATATTATGTGACACAAACGAATTGAACTTATTTATTCATATGTTCGTGTATTTCTTTTATATGTCAAACCATGGGAAGTAAATTGATTGAAGGCTCCGGAAGAGCAACTGTAACTCTGCCCAAAGGCACGACGTTTATCTTAGAGAATGCAATATTCTCCTCCAAGTCTAAGAAAAACTTGTTGAGTTTTAAAGATATCATTCAAAATGGATATCATATTGAGACAATAGATGAGAATAATCTTGAATTCTTCATGAAAATGAGGCTGCCCATTTCGGTTTGGGTTCACACCATTTTGCATGCAGCAATGCTAGTTCGTCGGCTGCCCACTTTGGTTTGGGTTCACGCCATTTTGCATGCAGCAATACTAGTTCGTCGGCTGCCCACTTCGGTTTGGGGTCACGCCATTTTGCATACAGCAATGCTAGTACGTCTTTGACTGACGAATTGACACAAATATTCCCCGTTGCAATTGGTTTTGGGTCATGGACCCAATATATCCCATTTAAGAATCTTTGGATGCGCCGTATATGTGCCTGTAGCACCGCCATCCCGCACCAAAATGGGTCTGCAAAGAAGGTTAGGAATATATGTTGAGGTTGAATCGCCCTCCATTATTCGCTACCTCGAAACATTGACAGGAGATTTGTTCACTGCACGATTTGCAGACTGTCAATTTGATGAGACACTTTTCCCAAAATTAGGGGGAGAAGTTGGTGAAACCAAATGGGAAATTTTGTGGAAAAATGCATCATTATCTCATCTTGATCCACACACCTCTATTTGTGAAAGAGGCACAAAAGATTATCCATTTGCAAAGAATAGCAAATCAAATGCCTGACGCATTTATAGATTTGAAAAGGATAACAAAATCACATATCCCCGAAGTGAATGTGACAACATCTGATTCACGAATACATATTCATTATTGGAAGAATATGAACATGAAATTGGTATTAAATATACCACACTCACCCCTAGAAGGAGGTTTGAGATGATACCACACTCACCCCTAGAAGGAGGTTTGAGATGATATATGGCATGAATGATCGTTGGTCACGTACCTATTGTACGCCAAAGTATTTTGGAAATATGACTATTAAAGGACAACGATAATGCAAGAAACATATCTTGCATATAAGTTTGACATGACCATAATGGTATAACTTTCTCTTTAAGAAAGATATTCACCACATGGATGTTGATGAATCTGTGGTAGTACAAAATTAATTGAGAGCTCTAGAAGAGACAATTATTACTATGTTGGAGAAACACAATTGAGTATTGTGCTGTAGTAAGTCTCAAAGAAACTTATTCAGTTTCCAAAGTACACGCGAAAGCGATTGATTATATTGAGACTATAAATAAAGGAAGGCTTTGATATCTCCTATTACTACAACTTGTAGCGGGGTAATTTGCATATGAAAAGCTACCCGCTTTGTTCTCCAGTTTGTACTACACAAAAGAAAGAATGCCACAATAAAGTGGATATCTATTGGTATAAAAACCCATGTCATAATAAACCTGAAGTTTATTGATAAGTGCACATGTCATAGTGTAAATTTGAAGTTTACCAATATTGATAATTTGTTCAGTTAGCATTCGTATTAGCCATCTCATTTTAAGTATGATGTGCAAATTCACATAGGTGAATATCAATGAACTAGAAAGTTCTTTACGAATTCTCTTGTATCACTTGTTCTCATTAATGAACTGACCAATTAAAGAGTTCGGGTTGAAGCCCAAAAATTCTGGAAATATCAAAGGTGAATATGGGCCCATTCACCTGCCATGTATACCACATATGATGCATCTATGAAATGGTTACATGCGCAATTGTTATTAACCCGCAGCCTGGCCGGTGATTGCGAGGTAAATTGCTCAGTAATCTGACTTCGAGCATAATTTCCAGATTCTCTACTCAAGATAGTTCATCTTGATAAGTTGGTTTATATCAAAGTTGGTTTAGCAAGATAATTATTGAGTGCTTCCACTTAATAGCTAAACTGTTTGTTATGAGAACAAAGTTATATATATTAGTTTGATATAAGTTGTATACGAGAGTATATTCTCCCCTCACAAGTGGTTCAAGGTCAGGAACCAAATAATTTCATCTTATTATTAATGTGCCATGTATATTGACATGATAATGCACAAAGATGATTTCCCAAAGTTGAGGAAACAAGTTAGCTTTTCTAACATGAGGGGGAGACATGATAAACACTTGAGAAAAGGTTACATGGGATGAATTATCATATCCCCGAATATCATGATATGAACCTGAAGTTCATAAAAGGGATAATTCAATTGCAACATATTGGAAAGCATGCTATACGCATTTGCTGACCCAATGAAAGTAACTAAATGGAAGAGATACAATTCAAGAAGAATTGATTCCATATGAAAGACATGTAGTTTTGAACCTATAGTTCAAATGCTTGAAAGTATAAAGTCAAAGGTATGTATAATCAGTTTACGATATCTTATTTGTCTAGCATGACATGGAAAACTTGATATGCATCTAAAGTCTATTATATGGCTTATATGACTTAACTTGAAAGATTTAAGTTACTTGAAGCATATGCAATTCTTGGTCCTGAAGTACCACATCCTTAGTACAATTTGTGTACATATGTATCTTGCTATTATAAGCATGATGGCATTGAGAATGCATCTATGGAGATATTGAAGAGTTATTCCACGACATTATATGAAGATGTTCATATCTATCAAGAATGATGATTTCAAGGTACGGAATATTTATTCAAGTCAATATGGTTGATTTGTCAAATGTCTACCAAAGATCGTTTTGAAGATGATGCACAAGATGGGAATGCAAATGCTCAAGGATATAAATTGATGTACTCATTAGGGGGAGTTAATGCGCGTTGCACTCTTTTTCCCTTACAAGGTTTTGTCCCACCGGGTTTTCCTTGCAAGGTTTTTAACGAGGCAACCAATAGGCGCATATTCAAACATGTGTACTCTTTTTCCTTTCTTTAATTTTTCCCATTGGGTTTTGGTTTTAAGGTTTTAACGAGGCACATTGTTGAATAGACATTCAAGGGGGAGTGTTATGAAATCTCCTATTTAAGGTGAATGTCTATAATTAGAGAGATTCTAGAGTTCTATTCTTGGTAGATAAATCATCCCCCTCCCTATAAATAAAGGGGTCTTCTACCATTGTAAATCACTCCTAACAATCTCTAAGTATCAATAAGAAGAACTCTCTCTTCTCTTCTCTCTATTGCTCTTGTTCTTACATTATTGTTCTTGTCTTTTATATTATTTCATGACAGTTTTTTAATTTTTAAGGTTTCATTCCAAAATTGATTTTTAAAAACTAAGTCTGGTGTAAGGTCTAATTCTTCTTTCCTGATTTTCTCATAAATTTTTCATCAAATATTATCTGTTGTTTCTCATAATCTATATCTTGTGTACAGTTTATTATTATATCTTTGTCACTTGTTTCTCCTATTTTAGTCTGATTCATTTTCTTCTTCACTTGTTATATCTGATTCAATTATTTCATCTTCACTAGAAAAGTTATCCGTATCTATTTCTTGCTTAACTATATCTATATCTATAAATTCGTCATTATCTAACTGAATTTCTTTTATTTGTTTTTGTCTAGGTTCTCTGCATTCTGTGGATATGTGTCCTATTTTTCCACAATTATAACATATACATTTTTTAGGATTCCTTTTGAAGTAATTTCTATATTTTCTTTTATTTATATATCTTCGTTTTTTGTTATTATTTGTAAAATTCCTTAAATTGTAATTTCTTCTAATGTATTTCTTATTTCTTTTCTTGTAGTGTTTTCTTATTTGTTTAGGGTATTTTATACCACATCCGTATTTACTTGGTTTATCTTTTGCACAGCATAATTGTATATCTGATTTTAATAAATTTCTAAGATTTGTTGCTTGAGTACATCTATCATTTATCCAATTTCTTACATATTCTATCCTAGTTCCTAAGGTATCTATTGATTTAGCTTCTATTTTATAATCTTTAAATGCTAATAAATTAGTTGGATATGGTAGCTTATGTAGGAATAAGTCCAAGATCATAGGTTTCTCATTATTATTAAATCTTCCTTTATGAAAATAGTTACTAAATTAACATACGTATTCTTCATAGTAGCATAAATCACAAATAACTAAATTTAATAGATTATTTCTTGCTTTTTCTATATTTTTACAAATCATTGAATTTTCTGCTCCTGGCGTACTAAATTCGGCTGTAATCGATATTACAAATTTTTGAAGTATTTTACTCACATCTGTTGTAGGCTGTGCATTAGCATCTGTAGCTGCATGTAATGCTTTTATCATTTCTTCTCCTAAATTTTCATACCATTCTTTAACATTTCCTACTAAGATGGTTACAATATATTGTCCTACTTTATCTATGGGTAATTTTGTTTCTAAAATCGTATTCTCTGTTTTTGCTGACCATTTTTGTATTTCTTTAGTTATATCTTTAGAGCAGTCTAAGTTTAAAAAAGAGTTAGTATTTTCTCCTGTAGATGTTTTTACCATTTCTGCTATTCCTCTTATAAATCTTGATCCCCATATTTTATCGTTCCTATGTTGTTTTGAATAATCAGTTTTTTCATAATAACTTCTTTTTTTATTGGCTTTATCTCTTCCTGTTGCGACATTTGTATAAAATACTTTTCAATTTTCTAGGCCATCTGGTTTAGTCATATTTATATGATTTGGTATTATATCTTCATCTTTAATTGTATCTTTTAAATCATTAGTTTCTATATATAATTTATTTGTTTTCTTTATCAAGTCAGTATATGTATCTGAATTGCTATCTTCGTCTATATTAATATCTGAATTATTTTCCATTTTATTTATTACTTCTACTAGTTTCTTATCAGTTTTTCCTTCTTCTGAACTTATATTTGCTGTTGTATCTGAATCTAATCTATTTCTAGATATTTCAGGGTTAGAATTTATTGTTTGTTTTATCTTTTTAAATACATGTTTTTCTAATTTTTGTATTTTTTTATCCATTTTATCTAATTCTCATATTTTTTCTTTCAGTGATGTCATAACTAGTTGTACTACTATCACTATTATTACTATATGATTCGTTATTGTTTTCTTCATTATTTTCTCTGGTCAATCTTACTATTTGATCTAAAGGTGATTCTATAGTATTATCTTGTTTTTGCATAAGTCTATAATTATCATTTAGCTTAATAAATATTCTATTCAAATTTGACATTTCTTTTATTTTGTTATTATCCATATATGTAATTTTTACGTATTCTCCTCTTTTCATAATTCTTCTTTTATTTTTTCAGTAGTTATTGGTACTTTAATTGGCATCCATCCTAATCCTGGTATATTAACATAGCCAGTTTTATTTATAGGTTCTTTTTTCATTTTATTATTTTCTTGTAATATTCTTAACTTCATATTTTTAATTTCTGTTTCTATATTTTCTATCCTTTTTCTTATTTCTTTTATCTGTTCTAATGTTACTTTATTTGATTCCAAAATATTATTATTTATTATTTCTATTTTATTATTTATGGCTTCCATTTTAACCATCACTTAGGTAGTCCTCAGTAGATACTGAGGTAGTGGTGTCATCTATATGTTCCATATTTTCTATAATATTATATAGTATTTCTATATGTTCTTCTACTAATTTATCTTCACCTTTTTCACCCATAATTAATTTTTCTAAAGTATATTTATAAATAATGTCAATGAAAAATTTTATATCTTTTTCGTCTACTGTATGATTTCTAAAATATTTATGAAATATTTCTTTAATCTTATGTTCTTTGTTTTTATCCTGTAGGTTAAGGAAACTAAATATACTTTGACAGTATGTAAAATAATCATTAGTTATTCCAATATGTCTAGGTCGGGTTCCTAAATATTTTCTAACTATTTGATGTATACCTAAATATTCTATTCCACACTTTAAGTGTATTAAAAATTTTCCAAAGTTATTTTCTAATTGAGGTAAATAAGGAGTAGTTGCTAATCCAATCTGGAAAGTAATAGGATATGTTTCCATTAATTTTCTTGTAACTTTAGCAAATTCTATGTCTCCTGTATAAACAAGTATTTTATTGTAAGCATACAAACAAGCATCTAAATCCATGTCAAAATAATTAATAAGGCAAAATTAATTCAAATTTTTTGACAAGTCCAAATTTTTCAATAAGGCAAGTTTTTAGGACGATAATGATAATACTAATCTGATACTGAAGCTCTGATACCATAAGGGAAGGGAACGGAATAACATCGGGCTACAGGTACAATATCAGTAGCAGTAAGTAAAGCAGAGTAAGGATCCCAAGCCAATTTAAGCACCACAACACCGCATAACGTTTAATACAAATTTCTTTTTAGTGACTAAAGCAACTTTCGTAGAAGTTTTGCTAACAAATTCCAAGACAAATGTAGTATTTGGGCTAGCATTTTTCAATGTTTTGTCTTTTAGTCTTGTTTTTTAGTCTTGATTAATAATTTTGTTTTCTAGTCTTGATTAATAGATTTGTTTTTTAGTATTGATTAAAAGTTTTGTTTTTTAGTCTTGTATTATTTCAAGAAGTGTAGTAGTTTTAGGATAGATTTTAGTCTTATTAGGAAAAGTTTTTTGTCTTAATTAGGGTAGTATCTATTCTTTGCCTATATATGTAGGACTTTGTAAAGAGAAGGGAGGCATCAGCTCTTCTTACTCTTGTATAATAAAATCCCTCTTTGAAAAACACTCTATCTCACATACTCTTACTCTTGCGAAAATCTAGCATCAACTAAGGAAATAATGGAGCAAAATAAGGTACGTAATACTATGACTATCTAAATTTTCTTTGGCAAGATTTTAGGAAAGTAGTAATAATACTAAAATAATAATGATCCTGTGAACACCGGGAGTTCGGCGTAACATCGATTTAAAGAGTTAATAACAGCCAGTATTTAAAGATAAAGTGGATTTAGCCGTGCACTTTATCCGCTCCAGGCAGGTGGCCGTTATGCGGTGTTGTGGTGCTTAAATTGGCTTGGGATCCTTACCTGTTTTACTTACTGCTACTGATATTGTACCTTTAGCCCGATGTTATTCCGTTCCCATCCCTTATGGTATCAGAGCTTCAGTATCAGATTAGTATTATCATTATCGTCCTAAAAACTTGCCTTATTGAAAAATTTGGACTTGTCAAAAAATTTGAATTAATTTTGCCTTATTAATTATTTTGACATGGATTTAAATGCTTGTTTGTATGCTTACAATAAAATACTTGTTTATAGTGGAGACATAGAATTTGCTAAAGTTACAAGAAAATTAATGGAAACATATCCTATTACTTTCCAGATTGGATTAGCAACTACTCCTTATTTACCTCAATTAGAAAATAACTTTGGAAAATTTTTAATACACTTAAAGTGTGGAATAGAATATTTAGGTATACATCAAATAGTTAGAAAATATTTAGGAACCCGACCTAGACATATTGGAATAACTAATGATTATATTACATACTGTCAAAGTATATTTAGTTTCCTTAACCTACAGGATAAAAATAAAGAACATAAGATTAAAGAAATATTTCATAAATATTTTAGAAATCATACAGTAGACGAAAAAGATATAAAATTTTTCATTGACATTATTTATAAATATACTTTAGAAAAATTAACTATGGGTGAAAAAGGTGAAGATAAATTAGTAGAAGAACATATAGAAATACTATATAATATTATAGAAAATATGGAACATATAGATGACACCACTACCTTAGTATCTACTGAGGACTACCTAAGTGATGGTTAAAATGGAAGCCATAAATAATAAAATGGAAATAATAAATAATAATATTTTGGAATCAAATAAAGTAACATTAGAACAGATAAAAGAAATAAGAAAAAGGATAGAAAATATAGAAACAGAAATTAAAAATATGAAGTTAAGAATATTACAAGAAAATAATAAAATGGAAAAAGAACCTGTAAATAAAACTGGCTATGTTAATATACCAGGATTAGGATGGATGCCAATTAAAGTACCAATAACTACTGAAAAAATAAAAGAAGAATTATGAAAAGAGGAGAATACGTAAAAATTACATATATAGATAATAACAAAATAAAAGAAATGTCAAATTTGAATAGAATATTTATTAAGCTAAATGATAATTATAGACTTATGCAAAAACAAGATAATACTATAGAATCACCTTTAGAACAAATAGTAAGATTAACCAGAGAAAATAATGCAGAAAACAATAACGAATCATATAGTAATAATAGTGATAGTAGTACAACTAGTTATGACATCACTGAAAGAAAAAATATGAGAAAGAAAAAGTTAACCATGGAAGATATTTATGAAAAATTAGATAAAATGGATAAAAGAATACAAAAATTAGAAAAACATGTATTTAAAAAGATAAAACAAACAATAAATTCTGATCCTGAAATATCTAGAAATAGATTAGATTCAGATACAACAATAAATATAAGTTCAGAAGAAGGAAAAACTGATAAGAAACTAGTAGAAGTAATAAATAAAATAGAAAATAATTCAGATATTAATATAGACGAAGATAGCAATTCGGATACATATACTGACTTGATAAAGAAAACAAATAAATATATATAGAAACTAATGATTTAAAAGATACAATTAAAGATGAAGATATAATAACAAATCATATAAATATGACTAAACCAGATGGCCTAGAAAATAGAAAAGGATTTTATACAAATGTCGCAACAGGAAGAGATAAAGCCTATTAAAAAAGAAGTTATTATGAAAAAATAGATTATTCAAAATAACATAGGAACGATAAAATATGGGGATCAAGATTAATAAGAGGAATAGCAGAAATGGTAAAAACATCTACAGGAGAAAATACTAACTCTTTTTTAGACTTAGACTGCTCTGAAGATATAACTAAAGAAATACAAAAATGGTCAGCAAAAACAGAGAAAACGATTTTAGAAACAAAATTACCCATAGAAAAAGTAGGACAATATATTGTAACCACCTTAGTAGGAAATGTTAAAGAATGGTATGAAAATTTAGGAGAAGAAATGATAAAAGCATTACATGCAGCTACAGATGCTAATGCACAGCCTACAATAGATGTGAGTAAAATACTTCAAAATTTTATAATATCGTTTACAGCCAAATTTAGTACGCCAGGAGCAGAAAATCAATGATTTGTAAAAATATAGAAAAAGCAAGAAATAATCTATTAAATTTAGTTATTTGTGATTTATGCTACTATGAAGAATACGTATGTGAATTTAGTAACTATTTTCATAAAGGAAGATTTAATAATAATGAGAAACCTATGATCTTAGCCTTATTCCTACATAAACTACCATATCCAACTAATTAATTAGCATTTAAATATTATAAAATAGAAGCTAAATCAATAGATACCTTAGGAACTAGGATAGAATATGTAAGAAATTGGATAAATGATAGATGTAATCAAGCAACAAATCTTAGAAATTTATTAAAATCAGATATACAATTATGTTGTGCAAAAGATAAACCAAGTAAATACGGATGTAGTAAAAAATACCCTAAACAAATAAGAAAACACTACAAGAAAAGAAATAAGAAATACATTAGAAGAAATTACAATTTAAGGAATTTTACAAATAATAACAAAAAACGAAGATATATAAATAAAAGAAAATATAGAAATTACTTCAGAATCCTAAAAAATGTAAATGTTATAATTGTGGAAAAATAGGACACATATCCACGAATGCAAAGAACCTAGACAAAAACAAATAAAAGAAATTCAGTTAGATAATGACGAATTTATAGATATAGATATAGTTAAACAAGAAATAGATACGGATAACTTTTCTAGTGAAGATGAAATAATTGAATCAGATATAACAAGTGAAGAAGAAAATGAATCAGACTAAAATAGGAGAAACAAGTGACAAAGATATAATAATAAACTATACACAAGACATAGATTATGAGAAACAACAGATAATATTTGATGAAAAAATTTATGAGAAAATCAGGAAAGAAGAATTAGACCTTACACCAGACTTAGTTTTTAAAAATCAATTTTGGAATGAAACCTTAAAAATTAAAAAACAAAATTATTATATAATCACTAAAAAGGAATTTGTATTAGACATAAAACATTTAAATGGAAAAACAATGATACCTTTAGTATCTAAACATCTAATTGAAGAAGAAACTAAAAGTATTAAAAATAAACATAATTTAAGATATTGCTATTTTGGAGGAATACAGATTATGTTATATGCACATTTTAAAGAAGGTATAGATACACCAATAGAAATATATTTAGCAGATGATAGAATAACTCATCCTATAGAACAATCTATATTAACACAATTAACCGGAAATGTAATATACCAAAAAGCTAAATTCTTATTTAAACCCGATTTTAATATAAGTATGACAGAACAAAATATAGACAAAGCATTAACGGTTTATTGGAAAATTAATGGAATAGAAATGCTACCAGGAAGTAAAGTACTAACTATCAAAGCAAAACAATTATACGTATTAAGTAATAAATCAGGAATAAATAAAAACAAAAGAAAAGGATTAACACATATAAGTAAAATCTTTGAACCTATCCTAAAAGAAATACCTAGGAAAGAACAATTATATATACTACCTAACCAAAACCAAAACTTAAAATTAGTAACTCATAATTTAGAGCAACGAAGAAATCTTCTTAATAGAAGTATGAGCAGAAGGAATCTAAACATAATACCTAGAATTAGGAAAAATATATCATTCCAATACTATGAAAACCAATATTATATAAAAGGAAGAATAATAAGAAATGGAATAAGAATACTAATACCAATCTTAATTGCTACTAATGCAGGAGAAAATTATATAGTTGAACAACTAATAAGTTCACACATATACTAATTTCATTACACAACAAGAAGTAACAAGTATGGGAAAAATAAATAGCCCAATAGAAATAGAAGGATTATTATTCAACATAAATCTAGAAATAATGGATAATGAACCAGAAATTATACTAGGAATTACTAGTATCACTATTATTACTATATGATTGAAAAAGAAAAAGAAGAAGAAGACAAGCAAATTGAAGACTAAAGCAACTTTCGTAGAAGTCTTGCTAACAAATTCCAAGACAAATGTAGTATTTGGGCTAGCATTTTTCAATGTTTTGTCTTTTAGTTTTGTTTCTTATTCTTGATTAATAATTTTGTTTTCTAGTCTTGATTAATAGTTTTGTTTTCTTAGTATTTATTAAAAGTTTTGTTTTTTAGTCTTGTATTATTTCAAGAAGTGTAGTAGTTTTAGGATAGATTTTAGTCTTATTAGGAAAAGTTTTTTGTCTTGATTAGGGTAGTATCTATTCTTTGCCTATATATGTAGGACTTTGTAAAGAGAAGGGAGGCATCAGCTCTTCTTACTCTTGTATAATAAAATCCCTCTTTGAAAAACACTCTCTCTCACATACTCTTACTCTTGCAAAAATCTAGCATCAACTAAGGAAATAATGGAGCAAAATAAGGTACGTAATACTATGACTAGCTAAATTTTCTTTGGCAAGATTTTAGGAAAGTAATAATAATACTAAAATGATAATGATCCTGTGAACACCGGGAGTTAGGCGTAACATCGATTTAAAGGGTTAATAACAGCCAGTATTTAAAGTAAAGTGGATTTAGCCTTGCACTTTATCCGCTCCAGGCAGGACACGATTTCCATGCCCAAACTAGTACTACCAGTCGGTTTGGACACAACCGATACGGGTTCACCCCCCGAAGGATCCTCGATCCTAGTCACTCCATCAGTCACGGTCCTCAGCCTCTTTAAAGGAGCCTCCTCATCTTCTCCCTCTAATGATTCATCCACCAAATGAACCGCGGGGGCCGGAATTCGTCTAGGGGAGCAGCTTTTGAGTGTCCAAGCCTGCGCCAAACTAAAGTCTGCAAAACAGTAGCGGCCTCAGCAGGCTGACTTGCAGCCACAATGAGTACGGGCTCGATAGAAATACCCAACCGGCAAAAAGAAGACATAGGAGCCCTTGCATCCATACGGCCCTCCGATCTATAAACAAATATATAAGAAGATAGAAATGACGGTATAAAGGTCAAAATTTAAAGCCAAAGGTGACTTACCATCCGTAGGTCTATGCTCAAACTTCTCACCAAAGTGCGACTACTTGCGAATCCCCACAGTGTGGGGAAATACCCGACTCACCCAATCGCGAGTGTCAGCAACTGGTAACAGAGACTCCCGATCGCCTGCAATGGTAAAAAAAGAATGATCAGATTACCCCTAAATAAGCCGGTCATTTTAGGAGAGAAACACTTACGAGCAAAGTTCCACTCCTCGGGGAATCCGTAGGGGTTCGATACCACTTGCGTTGTCTTCACGTAGAAGAAATATTCCTAGAAATGACAATTGGTTTTATCGTCCATCTTCACCACCAACCCCTTGGTCCCCTAATGGCGCATACGAATCATCTTGCCTCTGTAAAACTTGGGGCGGCGTAGAGAAATACCATGGTTGGACAGCTCTGCATATAATATAATCATGGGGAAAATATTTTATATGTACGGAGATAGCTAAGCCGAGCATACGTTGTAAAAACGAAAAAAATCCTCCGTCAAGGAATGCAGAGGAAGCATGTTGCCAACAACAAATTAGTACGCATAAAATGCATAGTACCCCGAGAGATGTACTTGTACTACATCTCTACCAGCGGGAGCAATTTCAACATGGTCCGGGATTCTCCGCTTAGTCCTAAATGTAGTAATCGCGGACGCATCCATCGTAAAAATGACAAGTTCAGGGTCATCCTCAAGTAGATTTTTAAAGTCTGACCAAGCCTTCCTAGAGCGTGGGATTATCTCATCCACGGTGGGGAAGTTTCTCATCTTCCACCATGGCTGCCCCTTCCTCACGAGGAGGTTCATCCACAGTCGACGTCAGAGGTCAGATGAAGCACTGGCCATTTTCTCTGATTGTGTGCGAAAAAGAAAAATAAAGATGAAGGAGATGATAGTAGCAAAAGATACTGAAGGGGGAAAGAAAGCACAGAAGTTGGAAACTCGAAGAAGAAAAGAACTCGGGCTTCAAAGGCTAAAAATATAACAATTCAAATGAGAAGTGTCTATTCCTATTTATAAGATTACAGGCATCCCAATCGAGAAATCCCAAACGCCGCCTCATTAATTTTGAAATGGAAGAAGCGAGGGAAACGATGTAACCTATGGAGAACCCGCGCCATAATGAGGCATGATGAAACCATGTCAGTTCCAACTGATGTAACTATCAGGTACGGTTTTTGAAGCGTCAGGTCGCCACCTCGCCAAAAAAGGAGAATCACTCTTCAGCCAATATAGTCAAAAAATGCAACAGGCGAAGTTCTCCGACCGAGCTCATCCAAAGGCAACCCCGAGGAGCGGAGGGACTAACTGTATAGGTCAAAACCTGAACCAAAGAATTCTACTTATGGAAGAACGACTAAGAGTCAACCAAGCCGATGTTAAGCATAGGAAGCAATATACCGGCGAGTGATTCAGTTATGGCCGAGTGCTCGGCCTGGACAACTAGTTCAATACTTAGATATTTTAGAAGAATATTCTGCGGGATATTCCAAGAACTTAGTTAATCCGGTTACGGGCCGTTAGGTAAGGAAAGTGTTTGGTATAAATATCATGAGAGAGTATGACATGAGGGGTGGGGGGTGGGGGCAGAAAAGAACACACACAAAAACATATACATCTCTCAAAAGATGCAGATGTTCCCGAACCTCAGGCTCCTCGCTGAAAAAAGAGATAAGAGTTGAGAATCTCGGTACTCGTCTGTAACTCAACTTTATCAAAAGTACGAAAGTCGGTCTTGTTCAAGAATTGTGGTTCTTTTCCTTTATGTATTCTTCATTATCGTTTGATATTATGGGAGAAATCATCTATTTCTTACGTTGTGAGGTTCAATAAAATTTTATGTTCAATTATGCTTGTTTATTCCTATATTCTATCTCATATCTAGAATAAATTATCTCTGGATATAATTTATTCTAGATCTTTTTATTTAATTAGTTTAACAAATAGACCTAGTACTTATTAGCCAAACAATAGGTTGAACCCTCCCCTCCCCAAAAAACTATCCGAACTTTCCCGTAATAAGCCAAAGAAGAGGAAACATGACTTAAAGTAGTAGTTTATAAGTTAATTTAACGTGGAGTAAAATTTTGTGCACACTGTGTTGAATCCTGAATTAGTTGCTGTTAAAGCTAGTTAATGATTAAAGCTAGCTAAGTTGGTGTGAATGAGAAATGGAGGGAAGAAGATAATAGAAGGAAAATGAAGTTTCAAAGCAAAGTTCCTTTGAAAAGGAGCTTTGTACCACATTGGTGGTAGAAAGGGAAAGTTATGTGCTTATATTAGAAAGCACTTCTTCTAGCTCTTAAAGGGTTAAGAAGAGGGACTCCCCTCGCGCCGTCGTCGTCGCTCGGCTCGGCTTCGGCTTTGGATTTGGATTTGGTCAAATGATTTGACTGATAATCTTTTTGGACCAAATTTATTTAAAATTCAATCTTCATTTTCTGAAATTATTTTTAATTCCCGTGGAAAAAAAAATATTAATTTGTTAACTGTAAACTTCCCAACGTTCTTATTTTTCAGAAAAAGGCATGGCCTTTCCCGAACAGGCACCAAGCCTTTCCGAACAGTCACAATTCGAGGCTATATAAACTGAGGCAATGCCTCATTTTCGAGTACTGAAAAAAAAAAAAATATTCGTGCATTAAAAATTCTGCATTCTTTTCTGCAAACTGAAACATATCGAGTCATAGTGTGATTTCGTTCCCGAATTTGAGTTCGTCGAAGTCGTAGGCGTTTGAGGTACCGCCACTCCTACGACAGGTATATCCGTTATATCCTGGGAGGAAATAATCCACAACCTCGGGTACAGTGAGGGGGTTAAATTCCTTAAGGACACACAGTGAATTCTGTGGTCTCGGATTTCTTCATTTCTGTGATTTTTTTTTTAACGTTACATACGTTCTAGTTTTTGTGTCTCTTCTTCTTACTGGTTTCCAGTTTCTCGTTGCTTTGAACACGGACAATCGATAACAAGCTTAAGGAATTTATGTTATTATTTCCGTGTTCATCTGCTGTTGATTAAAACGTTACAGAACGATACAACAGTACAGAAAAAAAAAATTTCTTACATAAAACAGTGATTACATACAGTTTTTCCTAACATAAAATTGTGACTGTCCAGAAAATAAAAGAAACTTGTAATTTTGTTGTTTGCATGTAACGAACTTGTATGTTGTTTCGAGACTAAATCTTCGGATTTTCTACTCCGGTTGAGATTAAAGTTTTCAGAACTTTCTACTCATTTGGGTACTTGATTTGAAGATATAAAAACTTCATCAAGTATACTACATACAGTTTATTACATTCTATTTGAAGTTTGTTTTAATTCTGTTTGTGTAAATTTGATTCGGTTTGAAGAAATAAAATCTTCACCGATTATTAAAGTGTTCTGTTATTTCCTACGACAGAAATGGGAGACCAAACTCCAAATTTGAATGCTACTTCTACTGTTACTGCCACACCAGCCCCCATGGTTGGTTCTACGAGCAATGCTGCGTCCTCCAGTCGTACTGCACCAGCACCGGCTCCGGCAGAGAAGCCCGGAAAATTCACCGGGATTGATTTCAAACGATGGCAACAAAAGATGTTCTTCTATCTAACTACTTTAAGCCTTCAAAAGTTTATTAAGGAGGATATTCCGGTTCCGCCGGAATCAACACCTGAAAATGAACGATTTGTTGTAATTGAGGCGTGGAAGCACTCAGATTTTTTGTGCAAGAATTACATTCTTAGCGGACTGGAGGATGATCTTTACAACGTCTATAGTAATGTGGGAACATCAAAAGAACTATGGGATGCGTTGGAAAAGAAATATAAAACAGAAGATGCTGGCTTAAAGAAGTTTATCGCTGCCAAGTTTTTGGACTACAAAATGGTAGATGGCAAGTTGTTGTCACTCAAGTTCAAGAGTTGCAGGTTATCATCCATGATCTCCTCGCTGAAGATTTGGTGATTAGTGGGGCATTTCAAGTTGCGGCAGTGATAGAGAAGTTGCCTCCTTCATGGAAGGACTTCAAAAATTACTTGAAACATAAGCGAAAGGAGATGACATTGGAAGATCTCATCGTCCGGTTGAGAATCGAGGAAGATAACAAGGCAGCGGAGAAAAAGGCAAATGGGAGATCAACCATAGGGGGAGCACATATAGTTGAAACTGCCCCAACTAATATGAAAAAGAGGAAAAAGGCATCGGGACCAAGGAACTATCCCAACAAGAAGAAATTCAAGGGAAACTGCCATAATTGTGGAAAAATCGGACACAAAGCTGCAGACTGTCGTGCTCCGAAAAAGGAAAAGAAGAAGGGTCAGGCTAATATGGTTGAAACAAACGAGGAGGTTGATGACTTGTGCGCTATGTTGTCCGAGTGCAACCTAGTGGGAAGTCCGAAAGAGTGGTGGATTGACTCTGGCGCCACTCGCCACATTTGTGCTGTTAGAGAAGCCTTTGCTTCATATGCTCCCGCCGGGCCCGACGAAACAATATATATGGGAAATTCTGCAACGGCCAAGATTGAAGGTTATGGAAAGATACTGCTGAAGATGACCTCTGGCAAGGTGGTGACTCTCAACAACGTCTGTCATGTTCCTGAAATTAGGAAAAATCTTGTATCTACCGGACTTCTAGTGAAGAACGGTTTTAAATGTGTTTATGTTTTTGACAAGGTTGTAATAAGTAAGAACGAAATGTACATAGGAAAAGGCTACCTCACAGAGGGCCTTTTCAAACTGAATGTAATGGTTGTTGCTAATAATAATAAAGTTTCTGCTTCGTCTTACTTGCTTGAGTCAAATGATTTATGGCATTCACGTTTAGGACATGTCAATTATAGAACCTTGCGAAAAATGATTAGTTTGGAAGTATTGCCTAAGTTTGAATGCAATCAATCAAAATGTCAAATCTGTGTTGAATCTAAGTATGCTAAACATCCTTATAAGTCAGTTGAAAGGAATTCAAGTCCTTTAGACTTAATCCATACAGATATTTGTGACATGAAGTCAATTCCATCTCGCGGTGGAAAGAAGTATTTCATAACTTTTATTGACGATAGTACGCGGTATTGCTACGTTTATTTACTTAATAGTAAAGATGAAGCAATTGAAGCGTTCAGGCAATACAAAACTGAAGTTGAGACTCAACTTAACAAAAAGATTAAAATGATAAGGAGTGATAGGGGCGGTGAATATGAATCTCCTTTTGAACAAATATGTTTGGAATATGGCATTATTCATCAAACAACTGCTCCTTACTCGCCACAATCAAACGGAATTGCGGAAAGAAAAAATAGAACACTGAAAGAAATGATGAATGCCCTGTTAATAAGTTCTGGTTTACCCCAGAACTTGTGGGGGGAAGCCATTCTAACAGCTAGCCGAATACTCAATCGAGTGCCCCATAGCAAAACAAAATCTATTCCATACGAAAAGTGGAAAGGAAGGAAGCCCAATTTGGAATACTTCAAAGTGTGGGGGTGTTTGGCCAAGGTGCAAGTTCCTAAACCCAAAAGGGTAAAAATAGGACCTAAAACCGTTGATTGTGTTTTCATAGGATATGCCACAAATAGTAAGGCATATAGATTTCTGGTTCACAAATCAGAAAATCCCGACATTCAGGTGAATACGGTAATTGAATCAGATAATGCTGACTTCTTTGAAACCATATATCCGTATAAAAAGGAATGTGCGTTGTCTAGCAAAGAATCTAAACGACCTCGGGAAGAAATAAAGGAAAACATTCCTGATGAGGAAAATCCAAGACGTAGCAAACGTCAAAGGACGACTACTTCCTTTGGACCAGAATTTTTAACATTTTTGTTGGAAAATGAGCCTCGAACGTTCAACGAAGCTACGTCTTCATCGGAAGCTCAATTTTGGAAAGAGGCAATCAATAGTGAGATAGAATCCATATTGAACAACCATACTTGGGAATTGGTTGATCTTCCTCCAGGGAATAAACCTTTAGGTTCCAAATGGATTTTCAAGCGGAAAATGAAAGCTGATGGCACTATTGAAAAATATAAGGCAAGACTAGTTGTTAAAGGGTTTAGACAACGAGAAGGTCTTGATTACTTTGATACATACTCGCCGGTAACGAGGATTACATCTATTCGGGTGTTAGTAGCATTAGCCGCCGTGTACGGTCTTGAAATCCATCAAATGGATGTGAAAACAGCCTTCTTAAATGGAGAGTTGGAGGAAGAAATTTACATGGAACAACCCGAAGGGTTTGTAGTTCCAGGGAAAGAGAAGAAGGTATGTAGACTTGTTAAGTCTCTTTATGGACTAAAACAAGCACCAAAACAGTGGCATGCAAAATTTGACCATACGATGCTGTCAAATGGATTCAAGATAAATGAATGTGATAAATGTGTCTACATTAAGAACACTCCGAACCACGTCGTCATTGTTTGTTTATACGTGGATGATATGTTAATAATGAGTAACAACATTGCTAACATAAATGCTACTAAGCGCATGCTTGCTAGTAAGTTTGATATGAAAGACTTAGGAGTTGCCGATTTAATTCTGGGAATTAAAATCCATAAGACTCCTCAAGGTCTAGCATTGTCTCAATCTCATTATATTGAAAAAGTACTTGAAAAGTTCAAGTATTTGGACTTTAAAGTTGCAAAGATGCCAATTGATATGAACCTTGCTCTTGCAAAGAATAAAGGTGAAAGTCATTCTCAATTGGATTATGCCAGAGTGTTGGGAAGTTTGATGTATATTATGAACTGTACGCGACCTGATATTGCGTGTGCTATAAGTAAACTAAGTCGCTACACGAGTAATCCCGACCAAAATCATTGGCTGGCAATGAAACGAGTTTTGGGGTATTTGAAACATACTCAAAATTTTGTTTTGCATTATAACAGGTATCCTGCAGTTATTGAAGGATACAGTGATGCAAATTGGATCTCCAGTTCAACTGAAACTAAATCCACAAGTGGATACGTTTTTACTATAGGTGGAGGAGCAGTGTCTTGGAAGTCATCCAAACAGACATGTATCGCCCGCTCTACAATGGAATCTGAGTTCATAGCTCTAGACAAAGCCGGTGAAGAAGCTGAATGGCTCCGGAATTTCTTAGAAGATATTCCATTTTGGCCCAAACCGTTGGCTCCTATATGCATACATTGCGATAGCCAAGCGGCAATAGGAAGAGCCGGGAGCGTTATGTACAACGGAAAGTCTCGTCACATACGACGAAGACATAATACCGTTAGACAACTACTCTCTAGTGGAATTATCACAATTGACTATGTTAAGTCAAGAGATAATGTGTCGGATCCACTAACTAAAGGCCTAACTAGAGAAGTGGTTGAAAGATCATCGAGGGGAATGGGACTATGGCCGAGGACAAGTCATCGTGGCGGTAACTCTACCTAGAAGACATGAGATCCCAAGATCTAGGTTCAAAGAGATCAAACAAAGTCATTGATGACGGTTCAACATTGTCACAATAACTTTTTGGTCCATTCTCGTGATGAGACAATGTTCAGTATCAGGATAAAGCATTAAGGCTTTTTAATGGTTTCTAAGTTTGATACGGGGTATATCAAATAGTGTATCTACGGGATGACACATTTAGGAATCACCTATGTAAGTGTGAAGTGTAAGCCGCTTCAAGGAGAACTCTGTAAGGCCAGCTCTCTACGCACTTATGAACCAGGAAGTGTTCATGGCTGAAACGAACAAAACAATGAGAACCAAAAACGGTTAAAGGGTTAATTGTGTGACATGTGGTTGTCTAGGTATAAACCAAAGCTCGACGGTTCAAAGATATCAAATCTACCGATTGACTGAGTATATCCGACATATGCTCACTACGGAAAGTTCAAAGAGAAATCTACTTATCCAGATGCAATTAATCCTTGCTTACGAATCACACAGTTTTTTTGTCATGCATGTTTTTCATCATATAGCCATTCCCCATTCATGTGGGGGATTGTTAAAGCTAGTTAATGATTAAAGCTAGCTAAGTTGGTGTGAATGAGAAATGGAGGGAAGAAGACAATAGAAGGAAAATGAAGTTTCAAAGCAAAGTTCCTTTGAAAAGGAGCTTTGTACCACATTGGTGGTAGAAAGGGAAAGTTATGTGCTTATATTAGAAAGCACTTCTTCTAGCTCTTAAAGGGTTAAGAAGAGGGACTCCCCTCGCGCCGTCGTCGTCGCTCGGCTCGGCTTCGGCTTTGGATTTGGATTTGGTCAAATGATCTGATTGATTGATAATCTTTTTGGACCAAATTTATTTAAAATTCAATCTTCATTTTCTGAAATTATTTTTAATTCCCGTGGGAAAAAAAATATTAATTTGTTAACTGTAAACTTCCCAACGTTCTTATTTTTCAGAAAAAGGCATGGCCTTTCCCGAACAGGCACCAAGCCTTTCCGAACAGTCACAATTCGAGGCTGTATAAACTGAGGCAATGCCTCATTTTCGAGTACTGAAAAAAAAAAAAAATATTCGTGCATTAAAAATTCTGCATTCTTTTCTGCAAACTGAAACATATCGAGTCATAGTGTGATTTCGTTCCCGAATTTGAGTTCGTCGAAGTCGTAGGCGTTTGAGGTACCGCCACTCCTACGACAGGTATATCCGTTATATCCTGGGAGGAAATAATCCACAACCTCGGGTACAGTGAGGGGGTTAAATTCCTTAAGGACACACAGTGAATTCTGTGGTCTCGGATTTCTTCATTTCTGTGATTTTTTTTTTTTTAACGTTACATACGTTCTGATTTTTGTGTCTCTTCTTCTTACTGGTTTCCAGTTTCTCGTTGCTTTGAACACGGACAATCGATAACAGTTGCCAATGCACACATTGCAACATCTTTTGCTATCCAGAGAAAAGGTTATTACATATTCAGCCACTTTCACTAATGCTTGGTGCAAAAGGAATTATCAGAGTTCATATTAATTTTCTCAGAAATAGTGTTCCTGTGTTTTCTCCCAGCTTGAGCATGCAACTATCCACATATTTCAGCAACCGACTATGCACCTTTGGAAGATTATTGAACCTGTGTCCATTATGTTTTAGGTTATGAAGAATTAACCCAAATAATCGTTCACTCAATCGTTTAAACTAAAAATAGTAGGGATATTGAAAACCGATCCGAAACTGAAAACCGATCCAAGCCAAAGCTTAACGGCTTACTAGTAACGACTTAACGATTTAACGGACGGGGAACAGATTGAAATTTTTTTATTAACGGCTTATCGGTTTGGGGATGAATTATTCAATTTTCTTAACGGCTAATCCGTTAACCCATTAAGAATATAAATATTATATATATATATATATATATATATATATATATATATATATATATATATATATATATATATATATATATATATATATATATATATATGTATAAATTTATTTTTATTTATATATTAAATATAAAAAAACTAAAACCTTTGAAAATTATTAACAAAAGTTTATTTCTACTTCTAAGCATTTTAATCTTGGGATCTAGAAATTTTTTTGGTTCTATTTTTAATTTATTTTTGGTTGTAATCCTCCTGTTTGGCAACGTGCTGGAGATGGTAAAGTAAATTTCCTAATCACGGGAATCAAATTGAGTGGCTCTGGCAAAAAAATTGAATGCATCATATTGCCTCTAAAATATTTTTTTTTATGACAATTCATTATTTCTAAGACGAGGATAATAAAATATATTTAGTGAATATGTATGTTAGGCCGATAAACCGCCCAGTAACCGCCCTATAAGAGCTAACCCGATACCAATCCGCCCGACATCTTATCGGGTGGCTAGCGGATTAATACATTTAAAAGCCGATAAACGTTAAGAGTAAAAAGCCACCCAATCTGCCCGATAAGCGCCCCTAAAAAATAGTAGGTGGAGATATACTATATGTATAATTTGTATATTATATTTGTATAATTATGTATAGTCAATATATAATCTATGTATATAGCTAGAAAAAGTAGATAATTAATATGGCTGGCCAGGGGCGGATCTATACTTAGCGAAGTGGTGTCATGCGACACCGCTTCGCCAATTTTTTTTACTAATTATATTTATTAATATTATAAGAAAACGGATAAGTAGGAAGAAGTGACACAACTTGACATAAATTGTCTCTTGATTTGTTGGTTATTTACTTGATTTTGCTCTAAAAGGTGAAAGGTTCAAACCTCAACTATCACTTTTTTTTGCAAATATTTGAGAGAGCCGGCTGTAATTAAAATCGATAAAATAGAATTGAATTCATGACTTTTTCTACTTAAAATTCAACAAAGCCAATAGACTAAGATTATTTCTTGTTTAGAAGTATGATAATTATCACTATTATTTCGATTCTTTTATAAATTTTGACAGCGCTTACAAAAATTCATACGTACATTCCTGTGGCTGGCTGTTTGTGTAGATCCCTTAGGGGTCGTTTGTAAGCGGTTCGAGTTATGTATGTATGTATTAGTAATACGTATATTAGTTGTGCATGTATTGGTTATACAAGTATTAGTTATGCAGGAATAAATTATATATATTAGTTATGCAGGAATAAGTAATTCATGGATTAGTTATGCATGTATTAGTTATGCAGTAGTTATATAAGGATTGGCAATATAAATGTAATGTGAGTGTTATTTATTATTAGCTTACTATATTTTATTAAAATTGTTAGTATAGTTTAATTTTTTTTTTTAAAACAAAAAAATATAAGTTTGAATAAAGGGTATTTTTGTTATTTTATGTTTTAATACAAATATTACTAATACATGTAAAAGTTATTCTACCTTCTAACATGCATAAATAATATATAGATTCCCTTATAACTTATATGTATTAATTATGCAGAAATGAAATACATGAACCAAATATTGTATTAGTAATGCTACATTTTGTGTGGAAAAAAGGAAAAAACAACCAAGCATTGTACATAAATTATGCTAGCTTTCGTGTGGAAATTATTTGTTCCCCTTCTCTAACCAATAATATATAAAATTATCCTAGTTGTAATGCATGAATGACTCCTCTGTAACCGGCGACCAAATGATCCTTAGGTTAAATCCCCGTTTATTTTAGCCCAACAAAATTGACCCAAATTGAGACGTACATCTTGATTGATTGGGCTGACTAGTTTAGCCAAATTCAAAAATTAAGAAAACACAATCAGCCGTTACTTGGTGCTCGTCTGGACATGAATTTTTTTTTGAGAAAGTTTCACGAACCACTATTGTTTAGTGGTTATTAACTAGTTATAATTATCATTTATTAAATTATTTTCTATAGCTATATTTTCAGTTGTTATAAATTGTTCAATATATTTAAGTTATTGTATTCATAAATACAGTAGTAAAACTTGGCCTGAAACAGGGGAGTCCAACTAAGCAATGATTGATTGTATTCGACTGTATTCACGAGTTGTATTTGTGAATACAGTAACACAAATTGCGTAAAAATGGTCTTTTCAGTTGTTTAAAACTGTAAATGAATCAATTAACGCGATAGACTTCTAATATAACTCAATTATAACACGCATAACATGTATTTCACGTTAAAGAAAAGATTGCCCACCCGAAAAAGACCACAAAATAGAGCAATATCTAGATTTTCAATCCCTCTTTTTTCTGTTGTTATCGTTCCGTAGATTTTCAAAGAATGTACTCATTTTAGATGAATACATATATTTGGAATACAGAACATATTTATAAGTGCAATAGTGGATGTCTTGTAAATACATCTAAATACATTTATAAACAAACAGTAAAAGTCATCGCAATAACTATTTATCAGTAAAGTACAGATGAATACATATATTTGAAATACACAACACATTATAAGTACAACAGTGAAAATCATCTAAATATATCCGAATATATCTAAATACACCTAAAAACAAACAATGAAAGTGTTGATTCTTTCATAAATTTCTCAAATTGCGCTTGTTTCGATGTGTCATTGTATATTTTTATTCTCTTTTCGCAACTGTTTGCTGCTGAACCTGCAAATACATGTTTTGCTTGAGTGATTTTCGCCTTCGAAATTGAGTGCTTTGATCGGTATACCTCGGATAAACCTCTTGTAAAAAGTTAAAGCCGCCATTTAATAAAATTCAAGTTTTCTGTAAAAGGATAACATTGGTGATTGTTTCTACCAAATAAAAGGTACAAATATACAAAATAATACACGTGTCAGCGAAAAACCAACAAGTTTAACACTTAACACAATTTCTTTGGGCAAACAATTTTGAAAATTGAGAAAAAGAATGTAGATGAATCAGTTGATAATGGAGATTGTATTCATGGGGAGGATACCGGGGTTGAAGAAAGATAGTGGAGCGATAATGTGAGTTTAATAAAATTGTATACAATACTGGTGTTTTTGGGAGAGAGAGAGAGAATATAAAGTACGAGCGAGAAAAATATTTCACAGCGTATTTATTGACTTGATAGTAAAAGTGATCATAAATAGATAATTTGATATAAAACCTAAAACGTAGCTATAAAATATAATTTTATGAAACGATATTTATTTATAATAAAAAGGTGTAAAGGTTTGCTATAGGAGGTAAACATTTCCTTTTTTTACTTTTTTCGGAAAAAATTCATATTTTTCGACATGGCATAAAATTTATAATTTTCACTTGATGAATCTTGAATTTTTCGAAAATTTGAAAATTTTCAATAAGTTGTTTTCAAAATTTTCACTCAGATCACTCACAAAACTTCAAAAATAACTCAAAATTGTATTTATGTCCAAACACAACTCTAATTTTCAAATCATTTTTACTTGAATGTTTTTACTTTTTTCGGAGTTTTACAATTCTTATATCCAAACGGCCACTTGATTATAAAAACCAAAATTTTATTAATAACAAGAAACTATATACACATAAAAAATAACCTACCTCTTGTATTGTATTACCATAACGAAAAGATAAAAGAATTTAAAAAACAAAATTACTATTGTGATTTGGGATGAACCTTTATCTGTGGAAGAAAAGAATAGAGATGGATTCCTATAGGGCATCTAGGTAAAAGCGAATTCAATTGAACGATAAATTATATACGAATGAGAACTTAAAATAATATGGGGTTGAGCCATGAAATTATCCATTAATTCTTATGTCAAAGATAGGTTGATGATTTATGCATCATCTACCTTTTTTAATATAACATAAGATATATTACTGCTTGTAATAAATCCCTTATGGCTGTGGCAACTTCTAGGAATTAAAGGACTGAAAGTGAGCAACTATTCTCTATAAGATATAAATATTCCCAGAAAGTTTTGTTGACATACCAAAAAATAATCATCTTACTCTTACATATAATTGCAACTATAATAGTACAAAATAACCAGATTGACCGTATCAATATCTAAATCATAAATCTAGGAAACAATAAATGTGACAACCAAAAAAATTATTTTTAATTTGAGAGTTATTTTAACAATTCATGACAAATCCACCAGCACTTTGATGTAATCATCTGTTCAAATACAGATGATGAACTGAAGTATCAGATTATTAAAAACATGTTGTTCTTGGGGACTAACAAAGACATACACTATGTGACAACAGCAAAATATTAGTTTTTCAGCTTTCAAAAAGGAAAGAGAGTGAAGTTCAATTCAGAAAAAAAAACATGGAGGAGCTAGCTCTATTCAGTTTGGACTTTTGATGAACTAATTTTGTTTGTTGGCTCTTGAAAGTATTATGCACAGGACATTAGTTGTACTAAACCTTTATCATTAAAGTTGATCCTGTGACAAGCTATGACAAATATTGCTTGTAGTAAGCACCCAATGTTTCTAAGAGTATATTTTTTTTGCATTATCGTTGTAAGTAGACCTACAATAACATGTAATTTTCCATTACAAGCTCAGTGAAATAATTGAAAGTATTATTTTTGTTGTTGTTGTTGTTGTAAAATAGCATTCTTTGCGTTTCAAATTAGACGAAGTGTGTTCCTTTTTAGTTTGCTCCAAAATAAATGACATTTTTAAATTTAGAAATTTCAATTTTAAACTTTTTTTTTTTTAAAATAAAGCTTATTTCATCAAAGATCAAACCATTTACAGAATAAAGTAGCTGCTGACCAACTACTGTTCTCAATCAGTCTATAGGGATTCACTCCCGCAATTCATATATACATCAATATCTAAGGGTAGTGATCCAGTCTTCGCAAAGCATCCTTCCAGTGTTTAAAAGAGGTCCCTTGTATATGTATGTGAACTGCTATCTCTTTGCATGTATTATTTATACCCATTCTTCCGCCTTGGAACCTAATTTTGTTTCTTTCTCGCCATAGACAGTATACTAGCATCCCAAACACACTGGTGGTTATTTCAGCATGTCCATTTCTCCTTTTAGCAACGTTGCTAATCCATTTTACTTCACTGTTCCAATCACATATGGCCCTCTGGTATCCCAGCCAAATTAGCAGTCTATTCCATAGCTCCTAAGCTGTCGGGCAAGTAAAAAAGAGATGGTCAAAGGATTCGTCTACTTGCCTGCATAATACACATTGTTGTGGAATCTGTATCCCAAAATTCATTAGCCTCTCCACTGTTGCCAGTCTTCTGCACAAAGCTAGCCAGACGATAAATTTGAATCGTGGGTGTAGTTTTGTCTGCAGAACAATGCTTTTCCAGTGTACTTTGGGATGTTGAGGGATTTGCAAAAAGTAGAGTTTTTTTTATGCTGAACCGTTCTCCTCTTTGTAGCATTTGCAGTATACATTCCACATTTCCTTGAATTCCTTGTAGATTTGTTATCAGTGATCGAGTCTCAAAGATCTTCTTCACAGCCCAGGCATCGCTTTTAGGAGTAGGTGTGTCCTCTACAAAAAAAAATTTTATGTAGTATGTGTGCACCCATTTGACCCATAGGCTGTCCTTCTTCATTGTTACTGCCCACAGATGCTTTGCAACAGCTGCCTTATTCCATAGTGGCAGGTTCAGTACATTTAGGCCTCCAAAACTATATGGTAGACAGATAGTTTCCCATGCTACTAATGCCTTCTTTGACACATTTGCTGCTCCAGTCCACAAGAAAGATCTGCTGGTTGCCTCGATCATCTTCATTACCTTTTTTTGTAGGAGGAAGATTTGAGACCAGTAAGATTGCATTCCGAATAAGACTAATTTGATCAACTGAAGTCTGCCTGCGTAAGATAGTAGTCTTGATGTCCAGCAGTTTATTTTCTGTGTTATGTTTTCTACTATTGACCAGCATTGTGTAACTGATAATTTTTTGGAATCCAATGGAACACCAAGATATTTGAAAGGTAGAGAACCTTCAGGGAAATCTAGTTCTTGTAAGATTTCCGCTTTCAGCCAGTTTGATACTCCTGCTACATAGACTGCACTTTTATCTGCATTTGCTTGAAGTTCTGAGGTGTCCGCAAATTTTTGGAGCGTCTGTTTTAAAAGTCTTACAGATTGGGTATCAGCCTTGCAGAATAGTAGAAGATCATCGGCAAAACAGATATGAGCCACTCCTAGCTTCTTGCATCTATGATGAAATTTGAACTCCTTTCTTTCCATCATATGCTTGAGTTCCCTGTGCAAGTATTCCATGACAATGACAAAGAGGCATGGGGACATTGGGTCTCCCTGCCTTATACCTCTCTTTCCTTTAAATAGATTGGTCAGCCCTCCATTAAGATTTAATGCATTCGTGACCATTAAGGTTTCTTAGATTCTTTGCTGAGTTAAATTACCGATAGTTTAAAAATTATTTATGTAACTTACTATAACCTTTCGTATGGCATTGATAGTGTAAAAATTATCTATGTTGTGCCAATTCATAATCAACTTAATCATAATAATTGTAGATAGTAAACTACTAAAATACCCAATAAAGACAATTATAACACTCTCACACCTTCATTCTAGTATATATACAAACCACTGTTCTCAACCCCCCTAATCATAAAACGAATCACTTCTAATTAATCTCCTTTCTAAGTATAGAATGGAAAGCTCAAAATCCCCATCATCTGAGTCTTTAAACAAGTCATCCAAAAATATCCAAGAAAAGCAAGTGACAAAAACGAAGTCCTTAAATGATGGAAAGAAATATATTGGAGTGAGACAAAGGCCTTCAGGTAGATGGGTTGCTGAAATCAAAGATTCTTCACAAAAACTCAGGCTATGGTTAGGAACTTTTGACAGAGCAGAAGAAGCTGCTTTGGCTTATGATAACGCTGCACGTCTTCTTCGTGGTAGAAATGCCAAAACAAATTTCAAGTACCAAGGAATCTTGAAACCCAATGAAGAAAACTGCAGTTTGTTGGAAAAAAATCCAAGATTATATCAACTTCTTAAACTTGCTATTATGAAGAAAATTGCAGGGAATAAATATCAAAATGAAATAGAAACAGATCAGCCATTTGTTCAAGAAAATATGGGTTGTGATCAAGATAAAGAAGAGATCTGCAGGATCCAATTATTGCAAGGAAGTAGTTCAAAGGTTTATTCTTCAGTTATTGTGGCTCCTTCTTTTAGTGCTTCTATAACTCATCAAAGTGGGAAAAAAGACGACGAAGAAGAAGACGGAAATCACTATCAAACTAGTGCTCAATTATTTGAGTGCCTTTTTTCTCATGCAAATAACTCGTCGGTAGAAAATAATGGATTAAACAGTTCCTTTTGATGTAGCTTAGTATAGGATTAGTATTTTTCATTATATTTGCTTGTCTCTGCTGAAATCAGTTCTAATGCAATACATATTTACTCTTTGATTTCTTTTAGCTCGCGCCATAGACTATTTATATTTTTATAGTAAAAACATATAAAATTTATATAATTTTGTATATAACATAGAGAATATATGTATATATACAAAAAATATATATTTTTCGGCTATTATTTTGGGAACGGCCATACAATGTTATTTGGAATTCCAAATTTATTTGCTGTTCTCATTCTTATTTTTCTGCTCGTAAACAAAGCATATTTGACCATTGGGCTGCGGAGATCTTTACACAAATAGCCAACTGGATTCCCTCTTTAGTTTTCCTGTCTGGTTTACATACGATTGTGCATATTATACATAAATTGTACATCAATTATGCATATAACTATTCATTCACCTATTATTTTTAGTTTAAATTGCCGAATGAGTGATTGTATAGGTGAACTTTGGGCTGCGCGTGCGGGGGCTGCTCCTATGGCATGTTGTCTAGATAGGTCCATGCTTCCTTTGACCGGGATACAGACCATTATGATCCATATTATGAAACAGGGAGAAATGCAAAAATGTCCAAATTCATAAATGGTCATTCAAAAATAGCAATAATTTTAAAATTTATTGAAATTTAGCCACTTTTTATGTAAGAATAAATTTGAACGAAAATACTATTTAAAATTCGAAAAATTCCAATAACACACTGTAATTCTAGTATAATATATTGGAGTACTAACAGAGTATACTGGAACTCCAGGATATTATACTGGAGCCAACGAAGTATACTGGTCCAGCATAATGTACTGGAAGTTCATACACAGGTGCACTGAACTTCAGTATATTATGCTGGAGTTGTCTCTGTTGCATAAACAATAGTAGCTATTTTTCAAGGGGTTTTACATATACATCCCATATAGCAAACCTTATTACCATTATTGTGCCTTGTTTGGTTATTACCCGCATATTCCATGTTTTCGTTACCAAATATGTACCAAACCATATGTGGCAGATTTTATAGCCTAAAATTGCGCCACATTTTAAGGCTCCCAATTAATATTTGATTCTGTCCCATTTAAAGCATCAATCAAAAACGGATATGGCTGATTTTATAGCCTAACACATTTTAAGGATCCCAATTAATATTTGATTCTATCCCAATTAAAGCATCAATCAAAAATGGTAAAAAAATCTTAACCAGCGTGAATCTCTCCCCCTCCACCAATTACCCGTGCCATTAATATTTCTATCTGATCCTCCAAGCCTACAACTGCTTCATCAATGATTGGAGTGCTAGGTTTTGATATTTGACGATCACTTGGGACGTCCTTATTTTCTATGAAGTTATGCACAAATTCAACAATGTCCTTGAAAAGCTTAATTTCTGCAATGACATAGTCTACATGATTAAACAAGAAGCTACGTGTGGAATAAGGATTAACCACGAAGTTTTCAACAACGCACTCAAATTTGACAAATAAATTGGTCATATGATTGCAAACATCTAACACATCCTTACGCTCTCCTTGTTGGGCAACATTATTTTCGAGAAAAGCAAATTCTGCGATATCAAATCTATACATCCCAAACTCAATATGGGAAAAGCGCAATTCAGTGTGTTTTTAAAATGTAATCAAATGTGGGTAAATGAAGTTAACGTCTATATGCAGTGTTTCCAGTGTGTTTTTAAAATGTAGTCAAATGTGGGTAAATGTAGTTAACGTTTATATGCAGTATTTCCAGTGTATTTTTAAAATGTAGTCAAATGTGGGTACATGTAGTTAACGTTTATATGCAGTGTTTCCAGTGTGTTTTTAAAATGTAGTCAAATGTGGGTAAATGTAGTTAACGTTTATATGCAGTGTTTCCAGTGTGTTTTAAAATGTAGTCAAATGTGGGTAATGTAGTTAACGTTTATATGCAGTTTGTTTGTAGCAATGGAGGATGACAATGTGGGTAAATGTAGTTAACGTTTATATGCAGTTAACTACTTTTATACACTGTATTTTTATCACAGTTCCAAATAAAAAGTACAGTAAACTACATTAAACTACAAAAACTATAATTAACTATAAATTTGAGTCAACAGTCACAATTCCAAATAAAAAGCACATTAAACTACAAACACTACAATTAACGACAAATTTGATTCAACAGTACATTTTGCCAATTAACTCCAAAAAACTATAATTAACTACAATTTGTATAAACAATCCTAGTATGCAATAATACAGTACATTTAGACAAAAAACGCTAAAACACCAGATAAGTTCTCACTGAGTTTCTTCTCGACTATACACATGTCTGCTTACGGAGTTCTCTTTGGTTTCCATATTCAGATTATTCTGCTCCTCGTCCATAATTCAATATCTCAAAATTAACAAAACAGTCAAATCATTTAAGTTTAAACCCTAAAAGTAATCCTCGCGGGGATCAACATTCTCTCATCAATTTATCACTTACACAACTACTATACTTGCTATGTATTTCACATAATCGTTTCGTTCTAAGATCGAGTTGCAGTGTAGATATACTTACCTAAGCATCTCACAAATTAAAAAAAAAAGGAGAGAGGAGAGATTACTTGGAGCAAAGAAGACCGAGAGATTTTTCCTTGTGGCTGTAAATGTTAGGGGTTTTGGTTGGAAGAAAGAGAAAAATGTGTAAAAAAAAATATGGAAAGATTTTGTTCCACAAATCAAGCCTCTAATTAATAGTTTGAAAAGATTTTGTTTCAAATCAAGCCTCTAATTAATAGTTGATCCTTAAACCTTAAAGATAAATTTTGGTACATAAATTGAAAGATGGTATACTTAAATGTAATAAACACTAACCTTAAACATGAGTGGTTATAAGGTTTGCTATATGGGATGTATATGTAAAAATCTCATTTTTCAATGACTTGGCAAATGCTGGCTATTTTTGAATGGCTAGTCCAAAAGCTGGCTTGCCCATGCTATTTTAACCATGAAATGGAGCTAGTTTTGAACGCATATGCTTCTGGGGCATTTGCATCTATACCTAATTTTTGGATCACCATTTAACTTACACCCGCTTTGCACAAAAAATTGCAAGCGTACCACTTATAGGGGTTGCTTCAGACATACAGACTTGAAATAGCAATTTTTTTTTTGCATAAAATGTAGCCTTATCAAAGCAAAACTTCATATATTTTTGCCTGAAGTTTGGCCTGACTTGCAATGACATCCACGTCAACTTCTATTCATAGTGCAAGGGCAAACTTCAGTTCAATTGTGTATGTCTGAAGTTTGAACTTCGAAATTTTTTGCCTGAAGTGTAGCCTTATCACAGCAAAAGTTTAGATAATTTTGCCTGAATTTTGGCCTGACTTGCAAAGGCAATTAAAAAAACTTCACTTCATTGCAATGGGCAAACTTCAGTTCAATTATGTATGTCTAAAGTTTGAACTTGAATTTTTTTTGCCTCAACTGTAGCCTTATTAAAGCAAAACTTTAGAATATTTTCATCTGAAATTTGGCCTAACTGGCAAAGGTAATGGAAAAACATCATTTTATAGTGCAAATTTCAGATAAATTAGTCTGAAATTTTTCAATTTTTTGTGCAAACTTTAGGACAAAATCAACTTGTTATATTTGAACTTCAAATAGTGCAAACTTCAGATAATTTGTAGTGCAAATTTTCACGTCAATGATATTGAGAACAAATTGGAAGAATAAATTATTTTGTTACAAGTAAAATTGTAAAATAAATGTATTTAAAGTACATGATTCTATCAAGCACCCTTTATGAAATCCTCAGTAGACTGCCAAGCAGCCAAAGAACCAATTCGTTGCAAATTGTTTTGCTAGTGTTGGTACTCTCTAATTACTTTGTCACTACCTCTGTCATTCACCATCGAAGAAGAAGTCTCATGTGTTTGAGAGAAAAAAGAAGAAGAAGAGGAAAAGAATAGGAGGAAGAAAGGAGCGCATAAGTCAGTTCCATGAAAAAAAGGAGATGTCTCAAGTTGTTAAAATTAGGGTATAGGCTAAATAATTTTAAAAATATTGGTTTAGATTAAATGGGGGCGACCAAATACGGTGTCACGTGCAATTTTCACGTTGCTTCTTTCTATGGTTTCTCGACTTTATTGGGCCAATATAAACACATAATTCGTAAAAATAGCACGGTATAGCGAGTTTTCGGTCTGTTCATTCAAAAATAGCCAGTGTTTACCAAGTTAATAAAAAATAGATACTATTTTGTTGTAATTGAGACCGGTCCAGCATAATATAGCGGGGTTCGGTGCACTTGTGTATGAACTCCAGCATATTATACTGGACCAGTATACTTTGCTGGCTCCAGTATAATATACTGGAGACTGAAGCATCGGTGCTCCAAACTCCAGTATATTATACTGGACCACTATACTTGCTGGAACTCCAGTATATTATGCTGAAGTTATAGTGCACTTATGCTGGAACTCCATCATATTATGCTAGAGTTCCAACATATTTATCCAGGAACTCGAGTATAATATGTTGGAGTTCAAGTATACTTATGTTGGAACTCCAGAACAATATACTGGAGTATTTTTCGGATTTTGAATAATATTTTCGCTCAAATTTTACATGAAAGTGGCTAAATTTCGATTACTTTTGAAATTAGACTATTTTTGAACGACCAATTGTAAATCTGGTTATTTTTGAATTTCTCCCATAATTATGGATTCTAAAATTAGATGAAGATTGAAGAATTTAAATCTTCACTTTAAATTTAAAAGTTGCTAATCTTTCATCTACTTTACCACATAATAACAAAATATAAGCTAGCGTTTAGACATAAATTTAATTGAAATTTGAAAAAAGAATTTATGAAGTTGTGTGGAAAAATAATTTTTAAAAGTTAAAGTTGTGTTGAATATGTATTTCAAGAAAAGTTGAAGTTTTGTAAGCGGAAGAAAAAAAATTGGCCAAAAACTGTCATAAACCAGCTTTTGAGAACTTAAAAATTGTAATTTTTTTTTCTCAAAACATGATTTTATAAACAAACCTTATTTTCAAAAAAATAAAAATAAAAAATAAAGCCAAAATATATGGTCAAACGCGAGGTAAGTTCCACTTAGGTGAATTCGATTCCGAGTCTATTTCTCAGAAAGGTTGCTGAACTAATGGGAATTATTTATGAAAGTCACTTTACTTTGTTTATGGAAGTCAATTTGCCTAATTCTAGTCATCATACTTTGCATATTGTAATTCAAAAGTCACTCAACACATTTAACGCATATTAAATATTACTTTTCATATTTTGTTAACTCAATCATTTAAACAATAAAAAAATATCCATTTAAACTGTGACCCAACCCGCTCTTTGAACTGGCCCACTTTCTCTTATTGTTCTTAGAAAAAATATAAATATTACTTTGCTGTTAATTATATTGGTTTTTAACATACTGGTTTAAGACTTTAAGCAAAGTATTAAATTAGTTCGACAAGAAATGATCTTGTAATAACATTATCTTTACTATAAGTAATGCGTGGTCTTGTTCTAAAATATCGAGAATATTGTCTTTTAATTTACTATTATATTAAAATTTATTGGTCAAAATTTTAAGCATAAATAACTTTTTCATTTTTATTTTCTTCCACTTCAACGCTGCTAATTATTTTGCTTCGCTTTCAAATTTAACTCCTCTGGTTTATTAAGATTAATTTCTTATTCTCTATTTAATACTTTACTTAAACCAATGTATACATGCAATATGACCATATCGAGAACCAATAATATACTATAACAAAGTAATATTTATGTTTTTTTATATTAGAAATAAGAAAAAATGGGTTGAGTCATAGTTTAAATGGAATTTTTGATTTTTTAAACGGAAAAGGGCCCAAATACCCCTATTGTATAGTAAACAGTTTATAAAAGCTCCCGTCCATCTATCCGTATGAAAATATATAGGACGTTATTTCTAATTTTAAATTTACGCCCCCGACTAACAGAATCATATGTGTGTATCTCATTAACTGATTTGGCCTGATTTCATTTGTTCACGTGGATTAGTGGGGCTAACATTAACTTTGGATATTTCTTTACCCACTAAACTCATCCGACCCATTTTTTTACCTATAGATCAGTCTTTTAACCCTAAACCCACCGATAAAATACTTACTTTTTACCATTTCTCTCATCTCTTCTGTCTAAACTATTAATGGCGGTTTTAGGGCTTTGTTAGGGTTCATTGTCTGGTCCGATTTGGTGCGCTCAAAACAGGAAGACCTTTGATTTCCAGCGACATCTCGCATTATTATTCGATTAAAGTAAGTATTTACAGCTTAAAGTTATTAAATTGTAGGGTTGAGGAATATTTGGAAACTGATGGGTTTATGTCTGCTGCTTGTGATGTTTTTATATTTTTTGAGCTATTTTTTGTACCTTTCTAGAAATTTTTATGTTACTTTTGTTTTTGGTCATACATATTAAAGCTATGGTTTTTTATCAATTTTTATATTTAATTGATGGTGGGGTTCATATCTTTATATTTTTACTGTCGCTTTGTATTATACTGCTGATGTGGTCCCATTTTACCCCTTTTTTATTGTTGTTGCATGTAATTTTATCAGAAGAATGGTGGATAAAGTGAACTTATAGTTTAATTATGGGGGTAAGTGAGTATTGGAACCTACCTTACCTTATACTAAGAGAGATGTACACGTGTTGAGCGGTTATGAAGTAGATCATCTCTCTTATGATGTGTGTAAAGAATACTGAAGTGATAAGATATGTTGAGGTACAACATTTGATATCTTGACCCTTCTGGGAGGTATGTTTGTTAGATAGGGATGAAGAGATTAGGAAGATTCAAGCCTTAATTAATGGTGGTTTCACTAATGTACAATTATTTGGTGTTGACCTATTAGATTATACTGTAAATGTTCCTTTATTTACCCAGTATATAGCAGTAATAGATAGTGTACCTGTTGTTATACTGTGATAGTAATGAAGATGATACAAATATTGAATGTGTTGATAGTGATTATGATAGTGATGCCCTAGGTTTATTTGAGAGGCAGAAGAAGTGTGGGGTGACTGACAACCTTGATAGGTATAAAACATTGGAAGAAAGGTATGACTTTCAAAGATCTTGCAGAAGCTACGGAGGTTATTGGTTATTATGTTGTGTCTAATAAGAGGGGCCTTAATGTAGATAAGAGTGATAAGAGAAGACTTAGATACAAGTGTTATATAGGGTGTCCCTTTAAAAGTCTTATTTCTAAGGATGGCAAAGATCAAGAGGTAAAGATTAAAACTTGAAGGGATGAACATGACCGTGGTGAGATCTTTAAGAACATAAGAGCTACTCCTGCTGCCTTAGCGTATTATTTTAAGAGAAAGATTCAAAATAATCCTAAGTTTAAGATTAAAGAGATGAAGGTTGATTTAGAGGATAGATTTAGTTTGAATGTGAGTGATTCAAAGTTAAAAAGGGTAAAGAGAATGGTTTTAGAGAAATTGGAGGGTTCTTACTTGGATGAGTACAAAAAATTGGAGGCATATGCTCAAGAGTTGAGAGAAAAAACCTTGGTACTGATGTGGTGATACAGATATCCAAGGATGCAATGAAGGAAGGTAAGAGAAGATTTTTTAGGATGTATGTCAGTTTTTAGGCCCTCAAGAGTGGATTCAAAGAAGGTTTAAGACCTTTTATAGGTCTAGATGGAACATTTTTAAAAGGCAAATACAAAGGGATGTTGTTAGTTTCCCGTTCTCAAGATTCTTGCAAGCATTTTTATCCACTAGCTTGGGCTGTAGTGGATAAGGAAACAAAGACAACCTGGCAGTGGTTCATGGTTCATGGATAACTTGAAGGCTTCTTTAGACTTGAAAGATGATGAAGGTTACACATTCATGTCAGATATGCAGAAGGTATATTACCATATGCAGATTTTTACATTTAACACATTTTTTATTAATGTAGTGTTTCTTCATGTGTAAGGTCTATTAGATGCTGTGAGGAATGTATGTCCACAATGATAGCACATATATTGCACAAGAATATTGAAGCAAATTGGAGCAACCACGGAATACTGATGAGATGAAAAAGTTAATATGGTGGTGTTCATGGAGCACATATGAGGAGGAATTTAATGACATGTTGAAACAGTTAGGTGAAGTTTCTGAGGATGCTGTCAGGGACTTGCTGAATTATCCTCCAGTAACTTGGTGTAGAGCTTATTTTGATACCCAATGTAAGAATCCAATGGTGGAAAATAACTTTACAGAGTCCTTCAACTCTTGAATTCTTGAAGCTACACATAAGCCAAAAGTGAAGATACGTGAGGATATAAGAATGAAGGTGACGTTAACTGATTGTTTACTGATTTAATACCGTTGATTAACTACTGATTTACTACTGTTGACTAATTACTATGTAACTGATTTTATACTTTTGATTAACTACTGATTATGGTGTTATTGATTAACTATTGAAGGTGATGAATAAACTAAAGGATAGAGCAGAAGAAGTTAATAGTTGGAGAGATGAATACAGCCCATATGCAATGGAGTTATACAATAATTATAGAGAGATAGCTTAAAAGTGCAGGGAAAATTTTAATGGAAACAAGAGTTTTAAAATAAGTATAGGTGAAGACAGGCACACAATGATTCTGGAGCAATAAAGGTGCACATGCAGGCTTTGAAACTTGTTTGGAATCCCTTGTTCTCATACTATCAGGGCATTCTTATATAAGAAACAAGGCCCAACACTTGGGATTTACTAGTGGTATTCCAAACAAGTCTGATAGTTGGTGTATTAGCACAAACTGCAACTTGTTAGAGGTGAAAGATTCTAGAAAATTGAGCAACACCAAGCCACGGGTCCACCACCACTAGCAAAGATGGTTGGTAGACGTAACTGAAAATGTCAAGAGAGAAGGAAGAAGCTAGGAAAAGGCAAGGACAATGGTCAACATCTAGGAAGGGTCTTTAGATACTTGCAGTTTGTGTTGCCAGCCAAATCATAATAAATGAATTTGCCCATTAGCCAACAAGGTATTCTTTTTATCTATTGTTTATACTCAAAAATTTTTTACTTACAAGATAATATATATTGATTATGATTACATTCAAAGAAAGTGCAAGACCACACTCAGACAAATGAAGACCAAGAATCAAAATTTTTTATAGTCTTTACTCTAAGTTTTAAAGCACAAGACCAAGAATCCCGTCAGAACACTCGACAGCCAACTCAGCCATCCAGTCATGACACTCAGCAGCCAAGTCAGCAATCTAGTCAGGACACTCAAATGCCAACTCAGTAGTCCAATCATGACACCAGTAGCCAAGTCAGCAATCATGTCATGCCAGCCAACCAACTAAGATGCCAAGTCAAAGTATTCAAACCAGAAGAAGGCATATTCAAGAAGACTTTGTGCAGAAGCTGACCCAGTCTTGAGGCCTAAGGTTGTGTCTGATATTAAGACTAGACTTCAGCGTAGAAATCAACAAAATTCTAGCACTAGGAAGATACCATTCACATGTGATCACATTGGTAGATCACAACCAACAAAACTGCCATACTACTTAAAGAAAACTACCTGGAAGAGGAACGAAGCAATGACAGCAGCTCAAATGTTAGGCGTGAAAGAGAAAAAAATTGGCAAACTCAAAGCTAGAAGAGGCAAGGGGAGGGGCAAGCGGGAGTAGTGTAGCAAGAAATGATGAATGTAATATATATTAAAATTCCTTTTTGGCATGACTGATAGTACATGATGTTTGTTTATGTTCTAGGTTTTTTGACAAATAAATATTGTGGCGATGATATAGGCTTTTGGATCACACATTTACTTGTCTAATAGCAATATTTTGTTCGTCTTAAATTTTTAAACAATATAGATTTTCTACTCGATTAATGTCAATGTTCTTCTTGTCTATCTTGTCTATCTATAAGAGATTTCAAGTTATTATTGCGATTGTATGTGCATGTGCACCTTTACAAATGCAGAATTTAAATATTGTATGAGAGTGAAGAGAATGGTAACAAACTTCATTTCATACCAAAAGAGAACCACTACAAATGCAAAATTACAAAGGAAAAATAATACATAAACATTACAAATGAAGAAAAAGGAAAAAAACAGAACCTAATACATAAACATCTGCAAATTTCATATTTTAATTTTTGTGGTTTAACTTCAAACTTTATCAAAATATAATACATAACCTTCAAACTTACGCATCATAACATAACTACACCATAATATAATTACACTATATCATCTTAAAACTAGTACTAACACAAAGACATTCCAAGTAAACACAACAAACAACTTCATATTTTGTAGTTGAGCCTCCATCCTAGCAACTTTTGTAATTTTACTGAATTAATTCCCTCGACCTCTTCCATTATTTTTTTCATTTTCAGTCTTCCAGCAGAAACAACAACTTCCAAGTTAGTCACCATCATCTTCAGATAATTTCTTTCAACTTCCACTGACTGTCGTTAAGTATTCAAGTTATGGATTAGCATCGTCAGATGTGGTGGCATCTCTTCATCCCGCCATTTTCACAAACCACATGAAGAGGCCTCGTCAAAATGAGGGCATTTGTAGAATCGACGACCACGGGTCAATTGAGTTTTAGCTACAAAATAATTTGCAATTAAACCAAAACCACAAAGATGCACAAACCAGAAGAGACAGAATTTTCAGACATTTCGAAGGAAAAAGACAAGATTTAATAAAGTTGTAAAAGAGAAATTTTGGGGAAGAAGAAAGGGGAATATGAGAACTAATGACCTTTGTTCTAAATTGGGGAAGAAGACGCGTGAAAAATGTGGGGTTATGGTTAAAAGATTGGCCCATAGGTAAAAGAAATGGGTCGGATCGGTTTAATGAGTAAAAAAATAGCTAAAGATAATGTTATCTCCACTGATCCACATGAACAAGTGAAATAAGGCCACATCAGTTAATGGATGCTTACATGGAATTTCGTTAGTTGCGGGGATAAATATGAAATTAGAAATAACGTCCTATATATTTTCAGATGGATAGATAGACGGGAACTTTTATAAACCATTTACTATACGATAGTGCTACTTTTGACCCTTTTTTGTTGTTTAAATGGTTGGACTGAAAAGAAATACGAAAAATAATATTCAATAATGCGCTAGAAGTACTGACTGACTTTTGAGTTACAATGTGCAAGTATAATAACTTTTTAATTACAAAACAAGGTAAAATGATTTTCAGAGATAATTTGTATTAGTTCAGCAACCATATGAGAAATGGATTCAATCTATTTCCGTCTCCCTCAAGATGCCATGCTTTACTTAACGTTAGGTATCTTGTTGATCTAGGTAAATAAAGTTTCAGGAAGACGCTTCATTATTCAGCGACCATGAATTCGCTGCATCTTTATTTTTTTTTTAACTTTTTATTAGAGGTGTATATAGACAGGGTTGGTTCAAATTTTACAATTACCAAATCAAACAAATTGTGTCGGGTTATTAAATCTAAAGACCAAACCAAACGAATAAATTCGGGTTTTTCAATATCGGTTTTTCTCGGGTTTTCTCGGGTTTTCGGGTTATTTGGGTTTTTTCGAATTTTTTTCCGGTAAAATCTTCGTAGAAAAAAATATATAACATATGCTCAAAATATTTCTTTAATCCTAGTAAGATACAACTATATAAAGTATTTTTCAAGAAAATAATACAAAATATGAGATATGTCATGACTCATGACATTATCCTAAAATATTCAACAATAAAAAATAATTAAATTATGTACTATAAATATTGCTAATTGAAAAGTCATAATAAAAATAAACATAATCTAAAAGCACTAATTCATGCTAAACTAGATAGACTAATGAGAGGGTATTAGTTATATGTCTAAAAGCTAAAGAAAAATAAAAATAGGTTTCGTATTTTTATCTAAATTATTGCAAAATAAAAAATAGATATCTAATACATTCCCGTTCATAATATTGAATTGAATGTCTTTTGTTAGCATTAGTATTAATTGCTAGCATTATTTAATTAATATTAATGATTATTAAACTTATTGGAGTATTCACAAAAGTTCTAAATCAAACCTTGAAATAATACCTTAAAAGATAAAATTATGAAATTTTTTAAGAAATATTTATAAATTACATTACAATAACTATATTTATATATTAAATATATCTAAAATTGTTATATATGTAATGTCGGGTTGGTTTGGTTTCGGTTTGACTTTCTTTAGTTAAAACCAAACAAAACCAATTATGATCGGGTTTTTTTTTCCAACACCAAACCAAGTCAAACCAAACCATAATCGAATTTTTTTTCTCGGTTTGACTTGAATTATCGAGTTGATACGGATTATCGGTTTTCTTTGTACATACTTTTTATAATCAATGTATCATGAAAGGTGAAAGAAAATTCAAGAACCAAGGCTTGATTGTCAAGCTGTGTCTTTTATCATTATCACTAATAATCAAATATTCCAACATAATCTTGAGTGGGGTGTGTGTATGTGGATGTGGCGCACGCAAACAAAAATTATCTCATTATCAACAAAAGTCATTATAGTGCTGTTGATGGACATGTTTTTGTCACAGTATGCTCCATTTATTTAGAATTATTGATCTGCTTAATGTCAATTTTGTTATTATTGTCATATCCATTATCACCTCTTTGTCAATTGTATCATGTGGGGAGGGGGGCACATTTAATTAAGTTACGCTTGTCAAGGACCACTGTATAGAAAGTATTTAAAGCGAAATATTTATGTTCATGAAATGAGGACACTTTCTACTTGAAGAACTGTGCAATATAATAAACTTGTCACATGTGATGAAAGAGACCGGGAGTGGGTGGGTGGGTGGTAAATCACACAGTACCATAGATGCTATTATCTACTCCTTCCGTTCCATAAATTTATTTATTTAAAAAAAAAATGATCTATTTTTAAATTTAGAAACAATTTAGTTTAAATTTATAAGTCTATTTTTAATAAAAAACGTTATAACCACACAAATACTTTGGACATCTTCTTAACTTATTTAGGACCACAAGCTTCAAAATTCTTTATTTTTCTTAAATTTCATGCTCAGTCAAATATATTCACATAAATTAAAATGAAAGCAGCACTAGAAATAGAAAAAGGTTTGTCGCACGTTAAACTCTGTGAATGATCCACAAGAGGCCGCATTCAACACCGTTGACAAGTTCTAAACATTCAGGTAAAAATTTGAAGATAACAAAAAAGAAAAACCTCTCTAGATATTGAGAGTGAACTTGATACTACTGGTAGTGACTTCTGAATTTAGTGGTTGGCCTTCAACAAGAGTTAAAATGCGAATTCAGAATCAAATGGTTTTAAGTTTTAACCACTAAAGGTTTGTGGTGCAATGGTAAATACGAGAAGAAAACATAAACAGCCAAAATTTACTAAAAATTTTCATAATCCTAGAAGCAATAGGTATTTTACATACATGGCAACAACATAAATACATCCCCTAACAGAAAGCTATCAATTTAGTTAAGATAATTACGTCTAAAAGACATTTGTCATTTAAAATGGCCTAATTTAACGCCCGACATCAGCTTCATAACTATCCACACAAAAAAAAACTTATGCTTATTGCTTAAATAACCCATTTGTTCTCATTTACAAAAAATAAAATTAATAAATTTGAAATATAACACCTAATAATATGCATATCGAAGCTTGGAATGTAACCTCATAATTGCAATAATATATATTGTATAAATCATGTATAAATTTTAATGAACTATGTGTAAATTATAATAGATAAATTATACACAATGTAAATCATGTATAAATTATACCAGATAATACACTAAGTAAAAACCATGTATATATTAATGTTATATCTTATCATAAATTCTTCAGCTATTGTAAATATTAATTGTGTATTATTAATAGTGTTATGAAATAATATAAAGACAAGAACAATAATGCAAGAATAAGAACAATATAGAGAGAGAATAGGGAGAGAGAGAAGTATTCTTATTAATACTTGGGGTCATTTACAATGGGGTAAGACCCCTCTATTTATAGGAAGAGGAATGACTTAGCTTCAAGCTAAAACTCTTAGACATTCACTCTAAATAGACTTCTATTTTATAACACTCCCCCTTGAATGTCTATTCAATAATGTGCCTCATAAAACCTTAAAACCAAAACCCAATGGGAAAAATTAAAGTAAAGGAAAAAGAGTACACATGTTTGAATATGCGCCTATTGGTTGCCTCGTTAAAAACCTTGCAAAGAAAACCCAGTGGGAAAAAACCTTGTAAGGGAAAAAGAGTGCAACGCGCATTGACTCCCCCTAATGAGTACATCAATTTATATCCTTGAGCATTTGCATTCCAATCTTGTGCATCATCTTCAAAACGATCTTTGGTAGATGTTTGATAAATAAATCAACCATATTGACTTGAATAAATATTCCGCACCTTGAAATCATCATTCTTGATAGATATGAACATCTTCATATAATGTCGTGGAATAACTCTTCAATATCTCCATAGATGCATTCTCAATGCCATCATGCTTATAGTTATAGCAAGATACATATGTACACAAATTGTACTTGGGATGTGGTACTTCAGGACCAAGAATTGCATATGCTTCAAGCAACTTAAATCTTTCAAGTTAAGTCATATAAGCCATATAATAGACTTTAGATGCATATCAAGTTTGCCATGTCATGCTAGACAAATAAGATATCGAAAACTGACTATACATACCTTTGACTTTATACTTTCAAGCATTTGAACTATAGGTTCAAAACTACATGTCTTTCATATGGAATCAATTCTTCTTGAATTGTATCTCTTCCATTTAGTTACTTTCTTTGGGTTAGCAAATGCGTATAGCATGCTTTGCAATATGTTGCAATTGAATTATCCCTTTTATGAACTTCAGGTTCATATCATGATATTCGGGGATATACATATACAAATGATAATTCATCCCATGTAACCTTTTCTCAAGTGTTTATCATGTCTCCCCCTCATGTTAGTAAAGCTAACTTGTTTCCTCAACTTTGGGAAATCATCTTTGTGCATTATCATGTCAATATACACAGCACATTAATAATAAGATGAAATTATTTGGTTCCTGACCTTGAACCACTTGTGAGGGGAGAATATACTCTCGTATACAACTTATATCAAACTGATATATATAACTTTGTTCTCACAAGAAACAGTTTAGCTATTAAGTGGAAGCACTCAATAATTATCTTGCTAAACTTACTTTGATATAAACCAACTTATCAAGATGAACTATCTTGAGTAGAAAATCTGGAAATTATGCTCGAAGTTAGATTACTGAGCAATTTACCTCGCAAGCACCGGCCAGGCTGCGGGTCAACAACAATTGCGCATGTAACCATTTCATAGATGCATCATATGTGGTATACATGGCAGGTGAATGGGCCCATATTCACCTTTGATATTTCCAGAATTTATGGGCTTCAACCCGAACTCTTTAGTTGGTCAGTTCATTAATGAGAACAAGTGATACAAGAGAATTCGTAAAGAACTTTCTAGTTCTTTATTATTCACCTATGTGAATTTGCACATCATACATAAAATGAGATGGCTAACACGAATGTCAACTGAATAAATTATCAATATTGGTAAACTTCAAATTTACACCATGACATGTGCACTTATCAATAAACTTCAGGTTTATTATGACATGGGTTTTTATACCAATATATATCCACTTTATTGTGGCATTCTTTCTTTTGTGTAGTACAAACTGGAGAACAAAGCGGGTAGCTTTTCATATGCAAATTACCCCGCTACAAGTTGTAGTAATAGGAGATATCAAAGCCTTCCTTTATTTATAGTCTCAATATAATCAATCGCTTTCGCGTGTACTTTGGAAACTGAATAAGTTTCTTTGAGACTTACTACAGCACAATACTCAATTGTGTTTCTCCAACATAGTAATAATTGGCTCTTCTAGAGCTCTCAATTAATTTTGTACTACCACAGATTCATCAACATCCATGTGGTGAATATCTTTCTTAAAGAGAAAGTTATACCATTATGGTCATGTCAAACTTATATGCAAGATATGTTTCTTGCATTATCGTTGTCCTTTAATAGTCATATTTCCAAAATACTTTGGCGTACAATAGGTACGTGACCAACGATCATTCATGCCATATATCATCTCAAACCTCCTTCTAGGGGTGAGTGTGGTATCATCTCAAACCTCCTTCTAGGGGTGAGTGTGGTATATTTAATACCAATTTCATGTTCATATTCTTCCAATAATGAATATGTATTCGTGAATCAAATGTTGTCACATTCACTTCGAGGATATGTGATTTTGTTATCCTTTTCAAATCTATAAATGCGTCAGACATTTGATTTGCTATTCTTTGCAAATGGATAATCTTTTGTGCCTCTTTCTCACAAATAGAGGTGTGTGGATCAAGATGAGATAATGATGCATTTTTCCACAAAATTTCCCGTTTGGTTTCACCAACTTCTCCCCCTAATTTTGGGAAAAGTGTCTCATCAGTCAATGTTTCGAGGTAGCGAATAATGGAGGGCGATTCAACCTCGACATATATTCCAAACCTTCTTTGCAGACCCATTTTGGTGCGGGATGGCGGTGCTACAGGCACATATACTGCGCATCCAAAGATTCTTAAATGGGATATATTGGGTCCATGACCCAAAACCAATTGCAACGGGGAATATTTGTGTCAATTCGTCAGTCAGAGACGAACTAGCATTGTTGCATGCAAAATGGCGTGACCCCAAACCGAAGTGGGTAGCCGACGAACTAGTATTGCTGCATGCAAAATGGCGTGAACCCAAACCAAAATGGGCAGCCGACGAACTAGCATTGCTGCATGCAAAATGGCGTGAACCCAAACCGAAATGGGCAGCCTCGTTTTCATGAAGAATTCAAGATTATTCTCATCTATTGTCTCAATATGATATCTATTTTGAATGATATCTTTAAAACTCAACAAGTTCCTTTTAGACTTGGAGGAGAACATTGCGATTGATATCATTAAAACTCAACAAGTTCTTCTTAGACTTGGAGGAGAATATTGCATTCTCTAAGATAAACGTCATGCCTTTGGGCAGAGTTACAGTTGCTCTTCCGGAGCCTTCAATCAATTTACTTCCCATGGTTTGACATATAAAAGAAATACACGAACATATGAATAAATAAGTTCAATTCGTTTGTGTCACATAATATTTTCAAAATCTGCAGCTAACAGTTGACTAACGAAATCAGATATGTTATCCATAATTGATTACTTTGCAGTTTGAAAATTTCAGTTTAAACATTTTCTTCAAACAATCGATTGTTAAACACAAACAATCGATTGTTGAACATTGACAATCGATTGTTAAACACACACAATCGATTATTTGCTATTTTGAAAAATTCCAGAGCACACTGTTTTGAGACAATCGATTGTTAAGTATAGACAATCGATTGTTGGCCATTTTGAAAAATTCCAGAACACACTGTTTCAAGACAATCGATTGTTATGCATAGACAATCGATTGTTGGCTATTTTGAAAAATTCCAGAACACACTGTTTCAAGACAATCGATTGTTAAGTATAGACAATCGATTGTTGGCTATTTTGAAAAATTCCAGATTACACTGTCTTATCGACAATCGATTGTTAGACAAAGACAATTGATTGTGGATGATTTTTGAAAAATTCCAGATTACACTGTCTTAACGACAATCGATTGTTAGCCAAAGACAATCGATTGTTGATCAATTGTTTTTCAGCTTTAATACGAAAATAGTAGATAATCGACCAGTTTTTCAGGCTAGTCGATTACCCCTACTGGAAAATAAAAATATTATTGATATTTGAGCATATTGAAGATATTCTAAAGAACTACTGCTAACATTGTATCATGAACTAACTAACACGAGCTAATACTAATGACTATTAGTTTATTCACTAACTAATACAAATAAGTAGAACAAAATCAAATAACTCTATCTTCTTTCATCACGGACCCATCGCCGATTAGGTGGTCTATTTTCCCCTCGGGTTGCTCAAAGAAGTCTGCCACATCCAAGTGGGTGATGTCAAAGTTGTCGTCAGAGACAAAATTCGTTTCAGGGCGTTAACTCTTTCGAGATGCTTGATAAAGGTCAACCAAAAGTCATGGTATACGGCAAGCCTTTGACCAGTGCCCGTTTTCACCGCAACGATAATATATAGTTTATAAACTATTTGCTTTTGGGTTCTTATCGTATCGTGCTTGTGGCAGAGTGACCAACTTCAGGTTGTCATATCTCTTCTTTAAGCCATTCCACAAGATAGGTGGATCTTTAACGGTGAGATATTCAATCTTCAAACCTTCATCAAGGTGATGTCGCAAGAAAATCAAGGCCTTAGCATAGTTTTGGGTGGATGCATTATTTCTGTCTTTAATGGCGTCTCCAAGACCCATAGCATCCAAAATGGATTTAAGTATCCAACACCCATATCATATAGTTCTTGCCCGAAATTTCAAGGGCAACGAACTTTCTTTTCATAATGTCAGACATAAACCAAAATTACATCAAGAGCGTGTTCATACATACGGGCTCTATTACAATTATCACATTCACTTCATGGAATGGATCAAAATCATGTGCTTTACACAATCTCATGTCAGATATTACTTTCATAAAGTGAAAGATTATTTTGAGAATCCTTATTGTTCTCATTACCACAATAATGACGATTATAACTTTGTCTATTGCCATGTCCACATCCATTGATACCTTTACGGTAATTAGTCTTCTTTCAGACTTATCACATACTGCTACCACATTCTCTAAAGGGAATGGAGCAAATTCAATTGGACGGAATTCTTTGCCACGTCCACATTCATTGATACCTTCATGGTAATATTTTAGTCTTCTTTCAGACTTATCATATACTGCTTCCACATTCTCTAAAGGGAATGGAGCAAATTCGATGGGACGGATTTTCAATTATTTGCCCACAATCATACATGAATTTAATCATGGCAGGACATAGAGATTTTACCACTTCATGTGGTTATAATTTCTTACAAACTCCATTAGAGTTATAATCAAACTCTGTTTGTATATTAAATCAAATCGTAGAATTTCAAGTATTTGAAAGGAAAAAATAAATTACTTACCTTTAAGGTATACCAATAAATGTTGTGATATCAAATATACCTCTTGTGTAAATCACTTTCTTTCTCTCACGTGAAACCCTTGATTGCTTCTATGTTTTTCTGTTTGATGTCAGCAGGTGAGTGAAGAGAAGTAAGTTTTGCAAGAGAAGTCACAAACGCATCCCTATGTGTTTTCATGGATATTGCAGCAGTAACATGGATTGCACAACGAAATCCTTCCAAACATAGAGCTATCACGACTCCGTCGTCAGTTTGGTCTAGAGGAACACTAAAGGCAGCCAACATTGGAGCCCAGCATACCTTACGTGAAACCCTCACTAATCAAAAGTTAAAACAATCGAAAATTTTAATTGGTTAGAAACTCGTGCTGATAACGTGTTATGAAATAATATGAAGACAAGAACAATAATGCAAGAATAAGAACAATATAGAGAGAGAATAGGGAGAGAGAGAAGTATTCTTATTAATACTTGGGGTGATTTACAATGGGGTAAGACCCCTCTATTTATAGGAAGAGGAATGACTTAGCTTCAAGCTAAAACTCTTAGACATTCACTCTAAATAGACTTCTATTTTATAACAAATAGTAGATAATAAATATATACAAGGGATACATCTATGCACAATATTAAAATAACATATAATTATGTATATTATATATATATATATATATATATATATATATATATATATATATATATATATATATATATATATATATATATATATATATATATATATATATATATATATATATATATATATATATATATATATATATATATATATATATAATGATGGTATTTAATAGTTTATAGATTTACAATAATATTCTATTATCCTATTAGCATAATAATATTGAAGAACAGAGGCCTCTTCGACAAATACAATAATCCTATTTGAAGAAGATGGCATAAATCAGCGAAATAGAAAATTCTTTGAGATTTTTCGTATTTTTTTTGTATATGCAATATGCTTACATGGTATTAGTGAAGATTGCAATGTTTTCCTTAAACATTAGGTACTTTCAATTTTGAGATTAATGAGTATTTTCACAAATGCTATATCTGTAATAAAATCTGCTATATTTGGAATAATCAGAAAGAACTATTGGTTAGGAAAATGATTTTTATAAAAAGACTACCGGTGTGAAAAACTCACATTAGTAATTGCAATATTTTTTTAATTAATTAACCAATCACAAACTGATTTTCATCAAAAGTACTCTTAAAAAAAGTACTATTGAGAAAAACTACTTCTCAACAGGGGCGGATCTATGTAGAAAATTTGGGGACCTTAGCTTTGGGTAAATATAATTCCATAGAAAACTTAACGAAATGGATAAATATTATCAGAAGCACCTAGATTACAAAACTACGGGTGGACGCTTTGGTTAAGAAGGGGTGTGAAAGCTTAGCAATGTTAAGGGCGAGAGTTTGATTCTTACCAACAACGCTTTCTGTTTTTTTTTTTCTTATATTCAAGGTTCTTCCTCCGTTTAATCGCATATTTTGAATTCATGGAAATGGAATCACATCATATATGTAGGGAACAATTTTAGCACCCATTAGTGAAAACTTTCCGGACAAATTCATAGGACTCCCAAACAAGTATTGAACATAGGTGGGAACAAAAACAAAAACTAAGCGACCTACAATCCTTCTTTCTGTATCAAGGAAGAAATATTATTCACAGAATAATCTTTCAGGAAACTGTGTGGGCACTCTATGAACTACAACACAAAAAAAGCTTGAAGCAAAAGAAGATCCTCAATATTGAAAGTGACGGAGACTCTTTTCCTTTAAGAGATGCTATTCAGAGGTACAGTCAAAAAAGTTATTTTGATTGCTCCAACCTACTAAATTCTTGACTAGGTTTCTAGCTTTGCAAAAAGAATGTGATACCAGATTCCTATGAGTTCACATCACTTGTAAAGATTCTCTCACGATTTGGCACTTTATCCGACTATTTTCCAATTCCTCTTTACTTTCGCAGCCACGACATGTTCCCCACTTTCAATACTTTCTCTCCTGAAGGAAAACAAAAGAAACCCCCCAAAACTAGTAACAACAAAAACTTTTGACTCACTAATTGTGAAAGTGACATCCAACCAGATAGTTGGGAACTAATTGAATTTTGTAAATATAGTCCAACTTTTAAACTTAATCTATATGATAAATCCATGTGGGTGCATTACTAAGTATGATCCTATTGGTTGTGTATCATATAAAATGTAGGATTCCAATCATCATGGATAATTGGAAATTGGAATACTCCTTTAATCCAAAACCATAGAAAATGCCAGTGAAAAAGAAATGAAGTAACACCAGCCAATTCCAGATATGACACAATGACAAAGAAAGAGTATATTCACCAATTCTAATTCTTTTTTGCAGAGTGTCACTGCAGTGGGCAAATGGGGATCAAATTAATTGCATGAATTTTCCGCAAAGAATCATACGTATTCAACTTGACATCAGTAGAAAAATGATTTACAGCAACAAGAAATAGACATGAGGCATAAAAAGACCGAAAAAAGGACAAAATACAAACCTGGTCAGACGACTGAAAATAATTATATTTGCTAGTCAAAAAGTATATAACATACATATATTTTTGTGTATAATACAAATATACAAAAAAACACATTTTTGTCGGCTATTATTTTTGAAAGCCGCTAAGAATACACGACCTCTCAAGAAAATATCCATATCCACGGGACCAACAAGCAGAGCAACTCAACAAGTTCTTAATTAGTTCTTAGATAGTAACTTTTTCTTATGGAAGGGAACAGTAATCGAAATAATAGGTGCAATTGCACGGAGATGCATTAAAATATCTTAAAGCTTCCCCTCAGAAGCCCGAAAAGTTCAGATGCAATTACCCATATGCTTTTTTCACCACAGGAAGATATAAACCGCACCCTTTTCGAATAGATAAACTATATGCAAATAGGACTAGATTTCTTTACACAACTAAACCAAAAGTAGAACTTAATTACATATTCTGAACTGATTACTGTTCTCTTTCTGCCTTTAGTACGGTAACCTTCTAAGATGACAAATTTTTGTGAAATTTGTGCAAATTAATTCTGCACATTTTAGCATAAAATTCAACAAAACGCAGTTAATACATCTTAAAAGACCACATGGACATATTATGAACTGCAGTAACAATTAATTGAAAAAATTAAAGAAAAGGAAAATGTAAAACAAATATGAGAGAGAAGGGGGTTAACCGCTGGATGCAGAGGTTTATCGACCGATTCCTGTTGCTATATTTTGTTTATCGCTTTTCAGGGAACAGATCGATAAACCGCTGCCTCCAGTGTTCTTAACCAACCATAAAAAGACACCCCCAACCCCCCAAAAAAACGGCATCCCGCTCTCAGTTTGTGACACATGGCATAGATCTAACCTCCATAAACACAAATCAAATATATCTACCAAAAGATTTACATAAACACAGGCAGCCAAACTCATTGACTTCCGAAGTGACATAAATATTATAAATTTGATAGTATATTTTTATACATAGACAAATGCAGGAATCTATCGCAACACTAATCTAGATTCAATAGATAGGAAGAAGATAAAACCCAGTGCAGACTGCAGAGCTGCCATTGATGAACTGTCACGCATCCCTTATTTCATCTTTTTTTTTTTCGGTACTTATGGTGTTTATTTATCGGAATAGCAGCTGTGGGGTAATTATACGCATAGTGGCAGTGACTTAGGGAGGGAGCAATTTACCGCTTTAACCCTGGATACTGAAGGCGTCTACCAATAATATTTGTGTGTTGGCTACAAATCGGAAGGGTAAATCAGTACAGTGAATTGGAATAGTGAGAGAGACGTGTCTGACTGAAATTAGTTGGGGAGTCCCGGGTCTGGCTACAGAGCGTGCTTGAGAGAAGTGTACACGTGTTTGAATCCTGTTAAAGGAATCCACTGCTAGATTTATTTTTTTTATCATCCCCTGCAGATGGCTTACTTACAGAAAAAAAAGAGGCGCACTCAATGGAGTTGAATCAAATTAGGAGTATTTTTAGCATTGTCAAATAGGTTAAATCAAATAAATTCATTAACTGATAAAATATACATAAAACCACATTTTATGTGCGTTAGTTTCGTGTAAACGTTGTTACGTTGATCAAATATTTTTTTTCAATATAAAAGAATACAGTAGAACAAAGATGTGAGTAAAATAGATCACAAAACATCTAGGAGTTGTTTGGTTCACCTTAGTTATAAAGGGATTATAATGTGAAAATTATTTATGTGATGATTTATAATAAAGAATGAAAGGATTATTGTGCGGTGACTAATAATAAAGAGATAATGTTATCCATGTATTACTTTGTGGACGTTTGGACATAAGAATTGTGAAATTTAAAAAAAAAAAAAGAAATCAAGTAAAAAAGGTATTTAAAAATTAAAGTTATATTTGAATCTGATTATAATTTGATGTTGTTTTGAATTTTTATGAGTGATTTGAGTTGAAAATATTAAAAATAACTTTTTTAAAATTCATAAATTCAATTTCAATTGAATTTTAAAATTTTTATGGTGAAATATTACTTTTGAAAAACATAATTTTCTTTCAAGAAACAAAAAAGTAAAAAAAAAATTATGGCCAAACAGGCCACTAATACCACCAATCAAATACTGTATTGTCTTGGAAAGATTTTTTTTGTGGGGCCAACCAAGTTTTGTATTATAATGTGATTAATTATGTATGTGCGGTCGACCAAAGGCCCTTATAGGTTATAGGCCCCACCACGGCAAACTTGAGTAATTGTTTGATCGGCTTTTGATATTTTTGTTTGGTATCCATCTATTCAAATCGTTGTTATAATCATAGTTACGAAATTGTTGCAATTTTACTTTAAGGGGTCGTCTCGTTTGAATACGGTTTATATGGAAATAAGTTATATTGAGATTAGTTATTTTGGTATAATTTTTTATTTATTATTTGATATGTTGTATTAGAAATGACAATTGCATAATTTCTAGGAAGAATGTATAAATTATCTCGGCACCAATTACCCCATCTTCTGCAAGGTATAATTTATCTCGATACTACTTTTAATCACGGGATAACTTGTACCAGATTTGATAGGCAAATAAAGTAATAAAATGATATTAAATTTTTATACCAGCACTATACCTTCTTATACCTCATACTAAACGACTCCTAAGTGTGTACGTATTGTTGGTCAAAATCCATCTTTAGGCGAAATGGTATTAGAAAAATATTCATGGGAAGCGGCGTGTCGAAGTAATCTAATTACCAGCGAAAGTCCTGGTCGAGCACCCTTTCGCACCCTTGACAGAGTTATAATGACTAGTTTCAAGATAGGACACAAAAGTGAATATTCTAGTTGATATTCGCTGCACTTGTACTGTTAGAATTTGTAAGAACATGTTACCTATGAATAGAAAGAGACACAATAACATGAGACATGTGAAATTCATCTGTAAAATACGCTTTGACTTTAGAGAGAGGATCGAATCTTATTGCAAGCATATCAATATCACTTTTTCACTATGATTCTTGTCTGCTCTTTTCCACTGGATTCGAGAATAACTCAGATATTCAACAATTATCCATCACTCATCATTGTTTTTAAGAACATTCACAAGTTCCATCCTTTCTTGTGTGACTCATTCCTTCCATTTACTTGAATATTATTTATTGCTATACACCAATATTAAATGCTACATTATTTCTTTTGACTTGTTAATTATTATTGTGTGGACCGCTACATTAAAATATTCCTATGTATTACTTATTGCACTTATGAGAACTTCATCTTTAGGATATTATTGTTAACTAAGATTAACTCCCATTTATATTAATTCAATTAGTTTAACCAAGATATATTTTTTTGGTCAAACAATTTTGCATCGTCTGTAGGAATTTCTTAGTTAAATTTTTAGTTTCCTCTAGATCTACAATTAACGCAAGTCACTAACATAAAAACCCCTGAGATCTCCTTTTTTTGTGCGCGCAAAACCCTACATGGCAGATAACCAAGGAGAAAAAGTACAAAAATAACAAGTGATTTCCCTAGCAACCTCATGAGTATTATCAACGAAAGTTTCAAAAGAGTAGGCGCGGACGTGACGACTAATGCGTCCCCTAGGCGAGAGAGATCGCCTCCTTACACTACAGCACAACAAAACCCAGTGGAAAAGGGACCACCGCGTCTGCAGAAGAAGGGACATCCCGCTTGTGAAAAAACTCTTCAAAGCATGGTTGACGACACACTATTGAGCGTCCTCAACAAACCTGTCCCATGCATGATTGCAGAAACTGCAAGAGCTTGAATGATACAACAAACAGACGATCAGTGCACCGGCCAGCCCTCCGACGATAGGATAACTCATAATATTACTATCAGTGGAGCTGATATCGCCCTCGGTGCCGTTCTAAAAAGGATGGAAGAAATGGAGAATAAAAAAAAGCACTCTAAGACGATATGAAGGAACACCAAGAATGAGTCAACAAGATATCAAACGCTCTTAATCTACTACTGAAAAAGAACGTCGATAGGTTCGTAGAGCAGTTGTATAGTGATGACACAACCCCCCATGCAATACTAGAAACCTTCAAAGTGCCGCCCTACATCAGGATACAATAGAACGATCGATCATAAGGATCATGTGACTTATATGTCACTGCCGTGAAAGGCAACGACCTTGCCAAGGAACACGTGTCCTCTGCTTTGCTAAGGAAGTTTGGCGAAACTCTTATGGGAGGGACATTAACATGGTATGAACAGCTACTAGCCTTCTCCATAGAAACTTTTGAGGAAATGGTGACAAGTTTGTAACTTCCCACAATGGAGTCAAGAAGGCCGAGGCAAGAGTAAAAGACACATTCTCTATCAAGTTGTCCTTGGGAGAGGGACTAAGGGACTTCCACTCCTGATTCAACATAGTAAGGATGACTTTGATGTTGAAACACGTTCTCAAGGCACTAAACTAAACGTGTTTTCATATTTGTAGGTTTTGATAAATGAAAAACGATGCGCAATTGACATATGACGAGGTCCAAGCACAAGCGCGCAAATGTCACGTAACGAAGTTCAAGCACAAGACAAACAAAGATCAAGATTAAACAAAGTTATGCATGAGTCGCTCTTTAATTGTGATCTTGATCCGACAATTTAACTCAAGACTTGGCTTCTCTCGTAAAATTTTTTTTATCAAATCATGCATATTTAATTTAGAGCAAAATGATTTTAAATCATGCATATTTATTTTAGCAAAATGATTTTTAAACATGCCTCTAAAATCTGGACAAAGATAATCGATTATGTACTTATGATAATCGATTATGTTAAGGCAGTGTCCATCAGATTTTTGAAATCTGCATGACAATCGATTGTGTACCTTATGACAATCGATTGTGTTGAGACAATGCCCATCAGATTTTTCAAAGCTACAAAATAATCGATTGTGAACCTTATGACAATCGATTGTGTTAAGGCAGTGTCTATCAGATTTTTCAAAGATACAAAATAATCGATTGTGAACCTTATGACAATCGATTGTGTTGAGGCAATGTCTATTAGATTTTTCAAGAATGAAAAATAATCGATTGTCCATATAGCATAATCGACTATGTAAATGACCGTTGCCAAAATATTTTCAAACTCCGTCGGATAATCGATTATAGGATTTTAATAATCGATTGTTTTAAGTAAAATCTGAAAAAAAGATTTTTTGAACGTTGCCAAGTAATCGATTGTATATTTCTGATAATCGATTGTTTTAAGTAAAATCTGGAAATGATTTTTTGAACGTTGCCAGTAATCGATTATACGTCTGAGATAATCGATTATGCTGCGTAAAATCTGGGAATGATTTTTGGAACGATTGGAAAACAATCGATTGTGCCAATTAGACAATCGATTGTCGTAGCACAAAATCAGCAATTCTTAATTGGCAATTAGGCAACGGTTATGCATGTTTTTGACACTATAAATACATCTTCAAATCAGTCTTCTAAACACAACAACTGATCATATTATTGCTAAAGCTTGCATACTCTCTTATTCATCATTTTCTATTCATTACACAAGTTTTTGAGAGCCAAATTCTTGACGAAAGTTGTTGCGTTCTTGAGCGTATTTATTTTACTCATATCTACTCTTAAGGAGAGTCTTGTTTTGAGTGCAAAGTGTTTTTATACACTTGAAGGGAAGTGTTAATCTCTTGTATTGTAAGAAGGAACGTTGTGATTCCTTTGGTTGAAGTCTTGAAGTGTTGTATCTTCGAGCAAAGGTTGTTGAGGCTTGTGTGACTCAAGTTCTCAGTTTGTAACGGTTTGTTAAGCACCCGTAAGCTTAACGAAGTTAGTGGAAATCTCGAGAGAGTCTCTCGGGGACTGGACTAGCCACGGGTTGTGGTGAACCAGGATAACATCGGTGCGTTCGTTCCTTATTATTTACTTATCTCACTTATTTCATTCCTGCAATTTTTAAATTCCGCAAGTTTACGCTGTTTTTTATTATAACGCTATTCACCCCCCCTTCTAGCGTTAAGCGTATATTCTAACAATTGGTATCAGAGCCCAACTCTCTGAAAAACTTAACCGTTTGAGAGAAACAATCCATGGCTTCTACTCGTGATTCTTTTGCAGGAATAGGTGAAGGACAATGCTCCACCCGACCACCACTATTCGATGGCACAAACTATACGTACTGGAAAGAAAGGATGAGAATATTCATTCAATCGAATAGTTTTCATCTGTGGAAGGTTATAATGACGGGAGAACAAATTCCAACCAAAAAGGTTGAAAATGAATGGGTTCCAAAATCCGAAGATGAATACGATGTGGATGATATCCGAAAAGTGCAGAACAACGCTAAAGCCATCAACTTATTATATTGTGATGTAAACGCTGATGATTACAGAAAAATATCATGTTGCATAACGGCGAAGCAAATGTGGGATAAGCTGGAAATCACGTACGAAGGTACGGACCAGGTAAGAGAGGCTAAAGTTGATTTTCTAACCCATGCATATGAACTGTTTCACATGAAGGAAGGCGAAAGGGTCGATGACATGTTCGAACGATTTTCAAAAATCGTTAATGACTTACATGCTCTTAAGAAGACCTTCACGGATAAGGAACTTGTCCGAAAAATTCTCCGAAGTCTCACTCCGGAATGGCGCTCCAAGGCCGACGCGATTCAAGAGTCTATTGGCATTTCAAATGTCACCATCGACGGATTAAGAGGTAACCTTAAAACTTATGAATCTACTATACTTAACCCTCTTGTTAATGATCAAAGGAAACAAAGAATCGCCCTCAAGGCAAGCACAAGACAACCTCAAAATAACGAGGACGAAGATAACGAGTTCGGACTCGTTATTAAGAGATTTCAAAAGTTCATGCGAAAAGAGTATGAACGAAAAGGCAAACAACAAGGAGATCAAGTAAAGTGCTATGGGTGCGGAGAAATCGGGCACATTAAATCAAATTGCCCAAATGTCAAAAAGGAGAAGAAACCCTTCAAGAAACAACGAGCATACATATCTTGGGGAGGCGACTCCGGAGACGAGTCGAGTGAGGAAGAAGAAGACGAAACCGCAAATCTCTGTCTCATGGCTCACGAAAACAATCAAGAAGAGGTATGTCAAATTTCTTCCAAAAACTTCTATTCTCTTGAGGAAATGCAAAATGCCTTTGATGAGTTGTATAGTGAATTCATAAAGCTTCCAAAACTGTTAAAAACATTAAGGAAAATGCTTCTTTGAAAGAGAGAAAACAATTTTTTCGGCAAAAGAAGCGCCTACAAACCCGAGAGTTCTAGTAAAAATTGTACTTCTTGCATGCATCTAAAAGATGAGGTAGAAAGACTTAAGGTCACCTTAGATAAGTTCAATTCTTCTCATAAAAATTTGAATGAAGTTCTTGTTAATTTGAAATCGACCAAACATGGGATAGGTTTTAAAAACGAGCCTAAAGAAAAAGTTGAAGCCAAACCCCAACCACCTAAGGCTCAACCTAGGACAAATAAAACAAATGTTCATCCTAGAGATAATAATTCTAGAATCAACATGCATGCTAGACCAAACACTAGAAGAAACTTTGAACATTTTAGGACACCTAGAAATGGCCTTCAACCTAGAAATAACTATTCAAGAAATGATGCATATCCTAGACCAAACACTAGAAGAAACGTTGAACATTTTAGGACACCTAGATATGGCTTTCAACCTAGAAATAACTATTCTAGAAATGCTGCATATCCTAGAACAAATAGTAGGAGAAATGATTTTCATGAAATGCGCAATAGTCATATTGTCGAAAATAGAGTAAACAAATTTCGTCCGTCCAACTACTATCAACCTAGACGAATGCATAATCCTAATGTCATTTGTCATTATTGCAATCGAATTGGACATATTGCTCCTTCTTGCTTCACTAGACATAGACACTTAGCTGCATGTCAAGCACAACAGCATGTTACACCTAACTCTCAAGGACCCAAAACAGCTTGGGTACCAAAGACTCATTAATTTGTCTTGTAGGTATGTTTGAAGGGATCAAGTGTACTTTGGTACCTTGATAGTGGATGCTCCAAACACATGACCGGAGACGAATCCAAGTTCCTTCAACTAGAACGCAAGGAAGGAGGAAGCGTTATTTTTGGAGATAACAACAAGGGAAAAATTATCGGCATTGGATCGGCCGGTAAGGATGAACCTTTTCCATTAAGCATACATTGCTAGTTAAAGGTCTAAAACATAATCTCTTGAGCATAAGTCAATTATGTGACAAGAGAAATCTTGTTTTATTTGATTCAGATGAATGCTTAGTTTTTCGCCGTAGCGATTTTAAAATTATCCTTCGTGGTTTTAGAATGGATAACATCTATATGGTTGATCTCGAAAATTCTTCATCTGAGGATGTGAATTGTCTTATGAGCAAAAAAGATGATATGTGGTTATTGCATCGTAGAGTAGCTCACATCAACATGCATCTTTTAAACAAATTGGTTTCACAAGATTTAGTTATTGGTCTTCCAAATTTGAAATTTGAAAAAGACTCCGTTTGCGATTCTTGTCAAAAAGGGAAGCAAACAAAAGCATCTTTTAAATCGAAAAATATTGTTTCAACTACTAGACCATTGCAACTTCTTCACATGGACCTTTTTGGACCATCTCGCAGAAGTCTTGGTAGAAATCGTTATGCTTTTGTTATTGTTGATTATTATTCTAGATTTACATGGACACTATTTCTTGCTCATAAAAGTAAAGCTTTTCATAATTTTAAATGTTTTCTTAAACGTGTTCAAAATGAAAAGGACACAACCGTCACTTCAATAAGAAGTGATCATGGGGGAGAGTTCGATCACAATCTCTTCGCGGATTTTTGTGACGAACTCGGTATCGAGCACACCTTCTCTGCTCCACCCACACCACAACAAAATGGAGTGGTGGAAAGGAAAAATAGGTGTCTCGAAGAGATGGCTAGAACCATGCTCGATGAGGCTAAGATTCGCAAACATTTTTGGGCGGATGCCGTGAGTACCGCATGCTACGTTTTAAACAGAGTAGTCATAAGGCCAATACCATGAAAACTCCCTATGAACTCTACAAGGGAAGGAGAACAAATATCTCCCATCTTAGAGTATTCGGTTGTAAATGTTTTATTCATAACAATGGTAAAGATAATTTGGGAAAGTTTGATGCCAAATCCGATGAAGGAATTTTTGTTGGTTATTCTTCACGTAGCAAAGCATATAGAGTATTCAATAATAGAACCGAAACTGTGGAGGAATCCCCTCATATTGTGTTTTCCGAAAATAATGCTCGCCTGGCGAGAAAGGATTCTGGTTTTGAACTTGCAGGTAGTTTAAACTCAATGAGTCCTCAAGACAAAGTACAAGAGGAAACTCCTAAGGAAATTCAAGATGAAATCTTGGAACAATTATCGGAGGAAGCGCCACAACTGGAAAAAGAAACGAAACTGCCTAACGCGTGGAGGACAATCAAAGACCATCCTCTCGAACAGGTAATTGGCGACATTGAACAACATGTAAGTACTCGAAACACTCTTAAGAACACCTTAGGACACACTTCTTAAGAGATCACGTTCTCAATTGGCCAACATCTTCACAAGGCCTTTTAGCGAAAAAGTTCTTTTCTGAATCTCTAGTAAACTCGGAACTCTTGACTTCACATTGATCTAAGTCATTATTTGTTTACAAATTACTAACTTGAGCGTCGGAGACGTCTAATTCTCTTTTGCAGGTATCGCCCTAAAGGCAGGGGGAATTATAAGGCAATGGTGTAGAACAATCGATAGTTACAATCGATAATCGATTATCATTCCTTTATGTCTCATGCTTACTGTGTCGGGAAATCGATTAGCAAGTATCACTAATCGATTATTTACGTCTTATGCTTATTATGACGGAAAATCAACATATTGTGCCTTGCAGGTTTTTGATGTTAATTAAATAATCGATTTTTTTACTGTATAATCGATTACCGTCTCGGATATTCATTACTGCCTTTCTAAAACAATCGATTGTCTCATAAGTAAAATCGATTATTTTCCGAAGTCAGAAAATCACTGTGCACACTGTGTCAGAACAATCGATTACCATAATTCAACAATCGATTATCTTCAGTCAGTAATTCAAAATCTTTGTTACCGTTTGGGTCCTGCAAGATTCCCACAATCGATTTTGTGTCATTTCTGAGTACAATTCAAAAACTCCATAACAATCGATTGTTTCTATTCCATAATCGATTGTGTAACGGACAGTGCAAATTTTTTTACCGTTTCTGACCATTTTTGCCTCTTAAATTTCTGCAGATTGTTACCTTAAATGCAATGTCATCCTTCTCATTATAAATAGGTACCATATGTCTTCAATTTCTTCACTCAAGCATCAATCTTATCTCTCAAACTTTCAAAAATCTCTCAAATTTCTTACAAAAGCTATTACTACTTATTTAAAATGACGAGTAGACACACCAAACGCCTCGTTCCGGCAGACATGGTGCATCTTCTTCAGCTGCTCCTCCTCCTCCCAGTTTTCCTTACCAAGATGGCTCTCTCTTACGGTTCAACACTGAACCCGAGTTAACTCGATTCATGACAAAATTCGAAAAGCGTGAAATTCTTCCTGCTCGCTTTTCCACCAGCAAATATCTTGAATCCAGCGCCCCCGTTGCAGCTGCAAACATGCTTAGGGAATGCCAACTCCTTGATTTCCTATATCTAACCCATCCTCACATTAATCTTCTCTTGATTCAAGCCTTCTATTCCAATCTTCATGAGGACAACGATGGTGATCTTGTGTCAAACATTAATGGAGTTGAAATTCTTTTAACCAACGAAAACTTACATTCTATTGCTCAACTTCCTCGAAGTGGGGAAAACATTTCTCTCTACATTAGAGAAGCCGGCGCCTTATTTGATGAACGAATTCTCCTAAACCAAATAGGACTTGGAGCTTATGATCCTAATCTGTCCAATCGTCGTCCTACCATTACGGGCAGGCTCCCCGAATATCGTTTAATTTTCTACTTCATAACCCGAGTCCTCAAACCACGCAAACATAATCATACCACTCTCTCCCAAGAGGACGCAAAACTCATGCATGCCATTATAACCGGGGCTCACTTCAATTGGTGCAAGTTTATCAAAATCCACATGCTTGATGCCATCGGGGACGATAGACCACTTCCTAATGCCCTTCTTATAATGAATTTTCTTGAAGCCTCCGGGTTCAACACCTCTATCGGTCCGCTCAAAAAGGGCACCAAGAAATGGGAAATTCCTCCTTTCCCCATGACGGCGAACACGCGGCTCCTGCTCCTCCTCCAACTCCTCAAACTCGTCAGCCTCAAGCTCCTACACTTCAAACTATTTCCGACCAACTTGCTGCTTTGTCCACCTCTGTCAATCGATTGACATATGAGATCCATGGATATTTTGATCACATTCACTATCCATATGCTGGACTTGTCCATTATGAAGCAGTACCGGATGACGAGGCGGGAATTGATAATGAATAATGTCTTTATTTGCTTATTGCTCTATCTTTTATTATCTCTTTTATGTAATCGCCTTTTTGTTAATCAATAAACATGTTATTACTTATTTACCAATTTTTTTGCTAATGTCAAAAGGGGGAAGAATAAGGGCTATGCACTTAATACTTATTGGCACAAATTGAGGGGTAATTCATATGTTGAGGGGGAACTAATTGCATATATATATACTTGTCTTGGATCGTCATTATGAATTACCTAATATGCATATCTCGATTAAGGTTTGCCATTATCAAAAAGGGAGAAATTGTTGAAACACGTTCTCAAGGCACTAAACTAAACGTGTGTTCATATTTGTAGGTTTTGATAAATGACAAACGATGCGCAATTGACATATGACGAGGTCCAAGCACAAGCGCGCAAATGTCACGTAACGAAGTTCAAGCACAAGACAAACAAAGATCAAGATTAAACAAAGTTATACATGAGTCGCTCTTTAATTGTGATCTTGATCCGACAATTTAACTCAAGACTTGGCTTCTCTCGTAAAAACATTTTTATCAAATCATGCATATTTAATTTAGAGCAAAATAATTTTAAATCATGCATATTTATTTTAGCAAAATGATTTTTAAACATGCCTCTAAAATCTGGACAAAGATAATCGATTATGTACTTATGATAATCGATTATGTTAAGGCAGTGTCCATCAGATTTTTGAAATCTGCATGACAATCGATCGTGTACCTTATGACAATCGATTGTGTTGAGACAGTGCCCATCAGATTTTTCAAAGCTACAAAATAATCGATTGTGAACCTTATGACAATCGATTGTGTTGAGGCAGTGTCTATCAGATTTTTCAAAGATACAAAATAATCGATTGTGAACCTTATGACAATCGATTGTGTTGAGGCAGTGTCTATTAGATTTTTCAAGAATGAAAAATAATCGATTGTCCATATAGCATAATCGATTATGTAAATGACCTTTGCCAAAATATTTTCAAACTCCGTCGGATAATCGATTAAAGGATTTTAATAATCGATTGTTTTAAGTAAAATCTGAAAAAAGATTTTTTGAATGTTGCCAAGTAATCGATTGTATATTTCTGATAATCGATTGTTTTAAGTAAAATCTGGAAATGATTTTTTGAACTTTGCCAGTAATCGATTATACGTCTTAGATAATCGATTATGCTGCGTAAAATCTGGGAATGATTTTTGGAACGATTGGAAAACAATCGATTGTGCCAATTAGACAATCGATTGTCGTAGCACAAAATCAGCAATTCTTAATTGGCAATTAGGCAACGGTTATGCATGTTTTTGACACTATAAATACATCTTCAAATCAGTCTTCTAAACACAACAACTGATCATATTATTGCTAAAGCTTGCATACTCTCTTATTCATCATTTTCTATTCATTACACAAGTTTTTGAGAGCCAAATTCTTGACGAAAGTTGTTGCGTTCTTGAGCGTTTTTATTTTACTCATATCTACTCTTAAGGAAAGTCTTGTTTTGAGTGCAAAGTATTTTTATACACTTGAAGGGAAGTGTTAATCCCTTGTATTGTAAGAAGGAACGTTGTGATTCCTTTGGTTGAAGTCTTGAAGTGTTGTATCTTCGAGCAAAGGTTGTTGAGGCTTGTGTGACTCAAGTTCTCAGTTTGTAACGGTTTGTTAAGCACCCGTAAGCTTAACGAAGTTAGTGGAAATCTCGAGAGAGTCTCTCGGGGACTGGACTAGCCACGGGTTGTGGTGAACCAGGATAACATCGGTGCGTTCGTTCCTTATTATTTACTTATCGCACTTATTTTATTCCTGCAATTTTTAAATTCCGCAAGTTTACGCTGTTTTTTATTATAACGCTATTCACCCCCCCCCCCTCTAGCGTTAAGCGTATATTCTAACATTTGAGAACGTATCCGAGGGGATGGCGGTCACACCTTTCCAGAATGGATTGAGTGGCGATGGTTCAAGAGTGACTAGAATACTATTGAGCCGATTGATGAAATATCCCCCAACCACTTGGGACGAAATCCATAACGTTTATTGCGCTAAGGTCCGAGCAGATGAAGACGACCTCAACGGACCAACTCACCAGCTAATTGGTACAAATCGAATATTAGAAGAAACAAAGAGACAAAATCAGGAGGATCACCTGGTCCTACGACCTGATAGAGAATGACACCAACCATATATCAAGATGGTTGCCGCTACACTTTCTCCCCACTATGAAGAAGGCCCGTCCAAGCCAAGGATAGAGACTTGCCGGAACGAAAGAGGTATTCCCTCTTTACTATCTACAAATAATTTTTGTATGTCACCTACAGAAATAGTCTACGCTCTTGAGAATCTCGGAACGACGATGAAGTGGCTGCCGAAGATGAGATCAGACCCGAAAACCAGAAAATTTGATGTCATCCGTGTGTTCCACTAGGAATGTGGGCATAAAATAGAAGATTGCATCGCCCTTAGACAAGAAGTCATAAACATGTTGCAGCAAGGGCACCTCAAAGAGCTATTAAACGATAAGGGGATAACCAACTTTGCTAGAGGACATGAATATCAAGGCCCGCCAAAGCCGCCATCGCTAGGTTGTACTTTGACATAATCATCAGCGGTGACGACGTCTCTGTAAAACGGCTGTGAACTTCACCACCAATCACAAGATCAAATGGTCTATCACCCATGAACGACATTACAGACTCAAAGAAAGTATTATTTTTGACAAGTCGGATGCCGACGGTTTGTCTTTTCCTCATAATGATGTCCTTATTATTACTTTACACATTTTAGATACTAAATTCATCATGATGGACGATGGAAGTGGAGCATGCTGTTGATACCCAATTTTTTCTTATAATAATTTTAAAATGCTTATATACCTTTAAAATTATGCATTAGCATCAATGGGTACTTTTTCATAATTTTTGCACCCTTAAATTAATTTATTTTAATATTTTCTTCATATAAATAATTATAAATTTTCATTACAAATGAATTTAGAACATGTCTTGATTTAATATTACTATTATGATCCTATTGAGTTCAAATTATTTCATAAATAGCCAAATTAGCACCTTTTGGCTATAATTGCAATAATATTGCAATTATAGCCCATACGTACATTTCTTGTATTATTTTCAAAATATTAGTCATTCGTATTTTTGAATGCTAAATAACTATTTTAAAAATATTTCTATACATGAAATTTATTTTATATAACTAGTAATTATTTTACATATTAGTTTTAATCAATTGTTTAGGGTATTTAATAAATAGCCTCTTTTATTTCATTTTGTGCTAAAATTAACCAGCCTAATACCCCTTATAAACTAGCCCAAAAGATCCCAGGCCCAATATCCACCTGCCTTGGCCAAACCCCTTAGCCAATCCTGGCTATTGGTCACTTTTGATCAACGGTTAGGATTATTTCCTACCATAGTTAAACCCACATACACCCCCTAAACCCTAATTGTTTTTCCACCATACCCCGCCATCAGCTGTTCCCTTCTTTCTTAAACGCTCTCTACCTAAACCCTAGTCTTCAAGCGTCGTCGTCGGCCCAACCCTCCGTTCTACAATGTTTCTCTATCGTCTCAGGCCTATATTAGCCTCCTACTTGCTATAATATCTCTATTTCTTGGATCCTTGAGGAGATTCTCAAGGGACCTAGGTGGTCTATGAACACCTTTTGGTTTTCTTGCCTATTTCAGGCCATTTTGGCTCGACCGTTGAGTGAGATCCTTCTCATTTTCGTCTTAAGTACATGTATTCCTAAGTCTATGTTCTCATATTTGTTTTACTTCTAAAAACCCCTAATTTTATCTTTGATCCTCTCAGATATGTACAGATCTGAGACGGATTGAACGTACTTCACATGCTTTCTTAAAAGTTTTCTAGTTTTTCAAGTGATCTTCCGTTTTTCCTAAAATTAGGGTTTACTAAAACTCGTCTTCTCAAAGTTTTACTATTTTTGAATGTTAATCATTTGTTCTTTAGTATTATTGATTGATTTCTACTAAAATTATTTGGACCCTAATAGATTTATTGTAAAGCCCTAATTTTCCTATATTTTTCTTCGATTCTGAGTTCTTCGTATTACTTGTGCAATGTTTCGTTCTGTGATGCTTCCCTCAGTAAAATTCATATTTTTGACTATTTACCCTGGTTCATCTCTATTATGGGTTCTGTTTCGACTTTTCGACAGATTTCTATGTGTTTATGAAATTATATTTTAGCCTATTTGTCTATTTGTGGAAACCTATATTCTTCGCCATGTTTTTATCAGTACTATTTCGAATTTGTGATTTATTGATTTGATCTGTCAAATTTATGTGTTGATTCTTAATTGTTTCCCTTATTTACGACCTTAATTAGTTTTCTTACCTTATGTGATTAGTTGTGATACTTACTGATTCTTCACTAATTATTTCCTTAATTAAACTTATGTCTATTACCCCTGATTTCTCACTTTATTTTCGTTCCCTAAATGTATTCTGCCTTTTAGCGTTGGTTAATTACCCTTAATTAAGGGAAAACTACTATAACAATCAGGAAAACTTAAGAGATGGAAGCATGAAGAAAGAGGCAATCCCTTCTCTTCTCCCTCAACCAAGCCATATAATAGAAGATTCATTAGATACAGATTTGGATGAGCCAACAGGAGTAAATGAAGATATTCCAAATGCATCAGAAGATGTTGTAGCTTAACCTCTAGCCATTACGCAGGAAGCTAAAACGTATTTGCAGGAACAACAAGCAGCAACTCAACACTTGCAGTCATTTGAACCTGCTAACATTGCAGAAGCTCCCATCCTTAGGAAATCCACCAGACACACAAAACCTACAATTTGGCTCAAAGATTATGTTATTGGCTAGAAACCAGCAGGACACATTGCCTATCTAATCTCTAATTACGTCAACTATATACATTTTTCAGAACACTATCAAGCATACCTCACTAGTTTCTCTACTCTCAAAGAACCAAAGACTTTCTATGAAGCCTCTATAGATAAAATATGGATTAAAGGTATACAAGAAGAAATTCAATCACTTGAAGCGAACAAAACTTGGGAGATTGTAGAGTTACCACCAAGGAAGAAAGCAATTGGCTTAAATTGGATGTACAAAATCAAATACAAGGCAAATGGTGAGGTTGACAGGTTCAAGGCACGCTTAGTGGCGAAGGGGGTGTACACAACAAGAAGGTCTTGACTACCATGAGAACTTTTTCTCCTGTTGCAAAAATGGGCACAGTGAGAACTGTGATTAGCCTTGCAACCTCTAAAGGTTGAAAAACATTCCAAATGGATGTAAACAATGCATTTATGAAAGGTGATCTTTATTAGGAGGTGTACATGACTTTGCCACAAGCATTCCATAGGCAGGGGGAGTCTTAGGTTTGCAAGTTACTTAAGTCTCTTTATGGACTCAAACATGTATTAAGGCAGTGGAATATCAAGCTGACTAATGCTCTTACTAAGGCGGCAAAGTGCCTATGATCATTTCTTGTTCACAAAAAAGTCAGGAACAGACTTGGTGATCAATTTAATATATGTTGATGACTTGATGATTACTGGGAGCAGCAATGATATGATAAACGAAGTTAAAAGGACCTTACACAAGTCTTTCAAACTCAAAGACTTGGGAGAATTAAGGTATTTTTAGGAATTGAAATCTTGATATCACACAAAGGCATACTATTGGATCAAATAAAGTATGCACTGGAGCTTATATCAGAATTAGGACCCAGTGGTGCAAAGCCTGCATGTTCACCTCTAGAACAATATCAAAAGCTTACCACAATTGTCTATGATAAGCATGTAGGGCTCAAAGGAGATGAGGAGCAGACAGATATTGAAAGCTATCAGAAGTGATTGGGAAGTTGATTTATTTGACCATAACTAGATATGATATCTGCTTTCCAGTACATGTCCTAAGTCAATTTATGCAACATCCAAATCAATCACACTTAGAGGCAGCCATGAGAATGGTGAAATATATTAAAGGGTCACTGGGAAAAGGAATATTATTGAAGAAGGGATCATTAGAAGAGATTACAGCCTATTGTGATTATGACTACGCAGCCTGCCCAAACACCAGAAGATCACTGACAGGCTATATTATTAAGCTTCGTGAATCACTGATTTTTTGGAAGTCCAAGAAGCAACAGATAATCAGTAGAAGTTCTGCAGAAGCAGAGTATATAAGCACATCAGCTGTAAGTGCAGAATTGGTGTGGCTAGTTGGATTGCTGAAGGAATTTGATGTGTCCTTACATATGCCAGTAGACATTTTTTGTGATAGTAAAGCATCTTTACAAATAGTTGTAAATACATTCTATCATGAGCGGACAAAACATATAGAAATAGATTGTTATTTTGTGAGGGAGAATATCAAAAATAGATTGATATCCATTCATTATATCTTTACAAGAGAGCAGATAGCAGACATGATGACCAAGGGCCTTGGAGTAGCTCAGCACCTAATGTACTGTCCAAACTGGGAATGCTCGATGCTTTTCATTCTCCAGTTTGAGGGGGAGTATCAAGAATATTAGATAGAGTTAGTTGTAAGTTAGTTAAGAAAGTAACTGAGGGACCTAAGTATAAACAAAAGAACTTGAGGGTCATGTTGTTAGAGAGGGTGAAGGGCACGTGATTATGTTAAATAGAACAGTGCCCTCCAGAAATCAGCTGTATCATTCTTCTTTTATTGAAGCAAAAAAGCTCGTCTTCTTCATATCTTATCTTCATTTCTTCTTCTAGAATTTTCTAGATTCAATTGCATGCTATGAAACTTGATTCATCGAGTATAGATTCAACAAATTGACCATGATAGTAGAATATACATTATACATAGTCTTCTCATACAAGAAAAGTAGGTAGTCTTGATATATTCTACTATCATGTTTTAGAAGATGAACTAAAAGGGAAACAAGGTGCATTAAGTCTGTTTAAGAAAAGTAGGTAGTCTTGTTATGTGCGAGGTCTTGAAAAAGGTCGGATTGCAAGAGTCTATTGTACGTAGCCTTACCCTATATTTTTACAAAAATCTGTTTTCACGGCTTGAGTTTCTGACTCCTGATCACATGGTAACAATTTTACAAATAAGTAGCACTACCAGAAAATTTGGCGAGGGAGGTGAATGAGAGGATGAGAGTAAAACAATAACGTGGCTGATAGCATTTATAAAGCTCATCAAATTTTCATTTGTGGATAGACAGCAGTCAGCACGACATTTCCCCTCTTTATCATTTTTCACCATCAAATATGAAATTAAATTCAGTCATTCTAAGATCACCTCATTCCCTTAAATTCTGCAGCTATAACAGGACAAGCATTCAATTGCTTCCATTCTATAGTAGATCTAATTGCCCCGACCTTTAAACAGAACAGAAAGAAAAAGGGGAACTAAAGGATACTTGATCATGGCGGTCCATATCCAAATGTTTTGGATATATTTATCTACTTGGGCACGAAGAATTAATTAAATAACAAAACGCTATAAAAGATTCACAGTAATTAACTAAGTGTATAATTTCTATATACTGGATAGTAAAAGGAAATATTTACGCTTATCGGATTTCTTACGAATAACAAATCGTCCTTAGTAAATGGGATAAGTAATTTGCAAGATATAATTTAGTGAGCAACCTGCGCTACTACATGTTAAAATATATCAATAATCTAAAATATTTTACTTAGTTTCTTTGACTTAATGACTAATTAATATCCATGTGGTGTCGTGATTTATGCCTTAGCAAAGAAGATTTATTCAGGATGGGGAAAAAGGTCAAAGTGTAGCCATATAGGGGACAAACTTTGAAGCTTTACGTAAAAAGTCTAATCCATTTCAGATAAGCACATGCAGAACACAATTACATGCAAAGTAGAAATAATCTACGTAAGACTCGTGAGTTCTCTTTTGCCTTTCCATGTTGTAATCCCACTCTGCTCTTGGAAAAAGCAGCAGTCAAAGCAAAACGCCAATCAGTCGTACATACCTTTTAATTTTGTCACTACAATTCATACAAATTACAATACTTTCGTTCAACTGAACAGAGAGAGACTGCTTTAATTTCTGCCTTTTGTTATGTGTATAAATATCTGTGTGTTTTTTGTTAATTAAGCTAAAGAGAAATGGCAAACACAGCTTCGACAATTTGGCCAAATGAACAGCAACCAATGGAGCAGCAGCAATTACCTCAACAATCAGTACCATACCCTGAAGCTGTGCCGAATAGTGCATGGCAATCTTCAGGGTCCATAGGGCCATTTTTCGCTGTGATCTCTGTATTAACAGTTCTTGCTATTATATCGTGTATTGTGGGAAGATTTTGCATGAATCGTAAACCAGTAACGCCGCTTGATAGCATCAAAGGCGAGAGAGATTGCTGTAGGTGGCTGAGGGGCAAAATATGCTGGCGATGTATGAATTGTAATGATCATTGTTTGGGGAATAAGGCCAATGAGGGCACGGGTCAAGACGTTGTTTGATGATTATTTCAAAAAAAGGTGCTACTACTATCAATATTATTGAACAATTGGAGTTTCCTATTGACTAAGCTGATGTGCAATCATCGCTATAGTTTTCTATGTATGACGATAAATCAATCTTTTTTTCTTGTTGATAAATCAATTGTCGTGTACATGTGATGACCAATTACTACGAAATGCTAAATGGTGGATGCTTTGATGAATTGACAGAAGCTGAGTCGATAATAAATTGATTGTTCGACCTATTAAAAGAAATAAAATATTGTATATGTTTTACTTCCATGTTGTTGTTTCTGTGCCTACTTATTTGCAAGAAGTGTTTCCTCTGGAAGTAGTAGAGAAATCCAAGCATCAAAACTATTACTACTACTATAATAGGAAATGACACTGCTGCTAGTACTTAGTGCGATCTAAAATTTTTATAATATGGGCACACCGCTAAAATAAAGAGATAAGGAGAAGTTGACTTATGTTCCTCTATGTAAATAATCGACCTTTAATCAAGTGTAACATTTAACCTCTTTAGAGCATGTATGCCGGTAAATAATATTCAATCATCAATTCTAAAATATTTGTACACTAAATACCTATGTTAGCGAAAAGATCATGAGTTCATGTGTTGAGCTATAAATTCGCCCCCCGCTATGCAGAGGATTGGCATGTAAACTGAATACCCACAAGTCCGAGTTTCCTCGGAAACATGGTTGGATTAGAGATAAATCAATCGAGACATCCAGGAATTCAAGTAGGTATATATCTCTGAAATTTGGATGCTGAGATGACAGATGAAAATGAAGAATTTAAGCAAATATAATCCAACTTTTAGATCTTTGTTCTGGACAAATAAGCATAAAGTATAACTTTTGGGGGAATAATAAAAATTTAAGCTGGATCATGATCATCTTCCAACAAACTGAAATATTAGAAACCTGATCCAAATTCCACTAATTGCAAAGAGAGTTTATTACTTCTAGCATTCAACTTGCACAAGTTTTTTTAAAGTCAATTACTCAAATGGTCACTCAAGTGTCTCAAATTATTTTCTAAAGTAATTTTTCTTTCGTTTGTAACAACAAAATCACTGAACTATGCTTATTATATTCAGAAGGTCACTCAACTAGATTTTTCAAATTTGGATTGCCAAATACCTATTTTACCCTCTAAATTATTAATATTTATCTTCTTTTATTTTTTTAAAACTTTTTAATTTATGTTATGGACTTTCCTATAAAATAAATAAATATTATTTATAAATTAAAAAAATAAAAGTATTGAAGAATCTATATGATGGAATAACAAAATAATGAACATAGTAAAAAAATAATTAGAATAATTTTTTCATAATAATAATTTTAGTATTTAAAACAAAAATCAAAAATTTATTTTCAATTCATAATGAAAGAAAATAAGGTCGTAAATATATATTATGTGCATGTAATATAAAAATAATTATTTAAATAAAAGTATTTTTATAATATATATTATATATTCTTAAAAGTTTTGCTCAATTATATTATATATATGCAATGCATACGACTTAACACAACATATTTTACTATATACAAATAGTCCCCCTGCTTTCCGGTGATAAACTTTCTGTCGTCAGAAAGTTGGTAGAAACATAATAATATAATTGAGCATAATTTTTAAAAATATATAATGTATTTTATAAAAATATATTTATTTATATAATTATATTTATATTACGTCCATAGAGTATATATATTTTATAATCTTTATTTCTTTCATTCTAAATTGTATAAGTAAATTTTTGTTGTTAATTCTAAAATTATTACTAACAAATCATTCTGATTAATTTTTTTACTATACTCATTATTTTGTTATTCCAACATTATAGATACTTAAATATTTTTTTTAATCAATACATAATATATTTATTCTACAGTAAGTCCGTAATATAAATTAAAAAGGGAAATATCATAGTCATAAAAAGTTTAACAAAAAGAAAAATAAGATAAATGTTTATCTTTTAAAGGGTAAACAGATATTTGGCAATCCAAAATTTGGAAAATCTAGTTAAGTTATATTCTAAGTGCAATAGGCATATTTCAGTGACTTTGTTGTTATAAACGAAAGAAAAGTGACTTTAGGAGATAATTTGAGATAGTTGAGTGACTATTTGAGTAATGAACTCCAATTTTTTTATCCTATCGTTCAAGCTATATTCTAGTATTGATGTCAGGGCGGCTCAACAAGATTGGTGGCCTAAAGCCAATTTTTAATCTAGGCCTTTTCGAAGAAAAAAAATTATTCATCTATATTTTTAATTGAAGTCTATTTTTCAAGCTTTTTAAGATGAAAAGTTATTAATAGTTTCTTTTTAAATAATTTAATTTCTCCTGAGATACTGTTGATCTTAAATAATTGAACCAGATTCAAAAAATTTATAACTTGATATGGAAATTATTTTAGATATTCTATTATACTTGTTGAAACGCTTGAAACCTGAGCGGGGGAAAGGAAAAAAATATGAATATAATTTTATTCAACGGTACTCTTTAACTCTTGTTTTTTATAGAAAAAATAAAAGTCTTTTCTTTCTATAGAGAACAATACAACTTTTAATTTGGAGAAAGAGAATCACTCTCCCAAAACCCTTGTTGCAAATATAAACCTTTTCATTATTTAAATTTACAATTAACATAATTAGTGAAGTACATTTTTCACTAAAAGTGTAATAAACTTTCAGAATTCATTTTTCGGTATCTTCAATAGACCAAGCCTTATTTTTTTATCTTTACCTTTTATAAAATATTTCATTTTTTTAGCCTAATAGTCTTATTTTTTTTATCTTTACCTTTTATATCTAACTTATTAAAGATTGTTGTAAGATGTATATGATCCAACTTACCTAATTTATTAGATATAATGGGTTCGAGTCCTAAGGTTACACAAATCCTGTTAAAATGTGATTTCTATTTTATTAGGCCTTATACGGTGTGAATTTAAATTAGTCGGGATCTCAATATAAATACGAGTAAAAACAAAAAGAAAATTTGGGGCCCTAAAATTTAAAAGACTAAAACCTTTGTGTTATTGGCTTCACTCTTGAGCCGCTCCTAATTAATGTGTGCTAAGTAAGATAAAAATTATTTGGACAATATCATAGATAATCAGAAAGTTAATATCATTCAACAAAGTCCAAAGAGTAAAGTTAAATTGTTGGGACTTCAGACCCAAGAGAACAGTATCTGTTTCTCTTTCTGTTACAGATCTCTTTCTTAGTCTCAATGTAGTGGACTAGGAATTTGCTCTGTTGGTCACCATTTGTCCCCGACAGTGTGGTGAAAGTTAGAGGCGGAGCCAGAATTTTACGCTTATGGGTTTGAAATTCTAATCTTTTTAAGTTACTGAGTTCTAAATTAATAATTTATACATATCAATGAACTTTTTAAAACAAATACAGAGTTTAAACCAAAGCTACTAGGTTCCTGAACCCGTTGGCGGCACTCTAGCTCCGGCGTTGATGAAAGGGCATAAATAAGAAAATTCTAAAAGGCCAGAGGCAGAGCTAGGATTTCAACCTTATGGGTGGGATTCTACTCGTTTGATGTTATTGGATTATAAATTAATAATTTGTACATATTCAATAGAATTTTTAAGAGAAATACAGAATTTGTGACGATCCAAATGGTCATCACCTTTTTTCTTATCTATTTTGTGCTTTTAAGGCCTCGAAAACCTCATTTAGAGTCACCTCGATTTGCGTACGCAGCCAGGGCGCGTAGCCGGAAAGTTTAAATGTGAAAATTTTGTGAAAAATACTAAGTTTTGATATTAAAATAATAAATTTAATTTCGGTCAATATTTTAGGTAAGCGGACCCGGCCCGTGATTTGACGGTCCTAGAAGGTCCGTAGGAAAATATGGGACTTGGACGTATGCCCGGAATTGAATTCCGAGATCCCAAGCTCGAGAAATAAATTTTTGAGTGAAATTATTTTCTGAAAATATTTAAGGAAATTGAAAATGAAATCTAATTAGAAAGTGATGATATCTGGCCTGTATTTTGGTTCCGACGCCCGGTACAAGTTTTATATATGGTTTAAGCACTTTCTCTGAAGTTTGGTTGAAAATGGATGTCGTTTGACGTGTTCCGAACTTAAAATGGAACATTTGATATTTTATGAAATTTGGAAGAAATTATGAATTTTGAGACTTAATTCGATGTATATTTATTTTTGGCAATTCAATCGCGCGAGTAAGTCCGAAGGATATTTTTGAGGTGGTGTGTATGTTTGGTTTGGAGCCCCGAAGGCTCGGGTGAGTTTTAGATAGGCCATGAGTGCATTTTGAACTTAGAGGAAATCGGGTATCTTCAGTTCTGCAATTTTCGCATTTGCGAAGCAGGTCTCGCAAATGCGTGCCTGGCATCGCAATTGCGAGGAAGGGAAGTCATATAGATAAGTCGCAAATGTGACCATTTGGTCCGCAAATGCGAAGTACAGCCTGTTGCAAATATGAAGCCCGGAGTTCTGGACAATGCTTGCAAATGCGAACTATATCTCGCAATTCCCATTCCTGCAGGGTTCGCAATTGTGAAGCCCAGTTCGCATTTCCCATATCTGCAACATGTATTTTTCATACTTAGTCGAATTTTGAACCATTTTCTCCATTCTTTCAAAATCCAAACACACTTAGGCGACTTTCCAAGAACAAGACTTCTTCCAAGTCTTTTATAAGTTGGTTTTATTCATTTCTTTCAATATTTAACATCATTAAATATGTTTTCAACTTCAAATCAATGATTTTCACGGGAGAAATTCGGAGTTTTGGGTAGAACCTAGACTTTTCTTAAAATTGGGAATTTGGACCTCAATTTGAGGTCCGATTTCAAAATAAATACATATTTGGATTGTGGGGGAATGGATGACCGCGTTTTGGTCCGAACCTCGAGTTTCGACCACTTGGGTCCATGGGCATTTTTGACCTTTTGGGAAAAAACCTTGTAAAACTTATTTTCATGCATTGGGGTTGATTCATTTAGCATTTGTTAATGTGATTAAGTAACTTATGACTAAATTCGGGCGAATTTGTGGTAGAACCAAGGGGTAAAGCTATAAGTGAGGCTTGAGTTGAATTCAAGGCATTGAGTTAAGTGTTTGGTCTAACCTTAGCTTGAGGGAATAGGTGTTGAGTCTTACTTGCTACTTGTTAATTGTCGACTGCGATGTATAGACATGGTGACGAGTATCTATACATTGGTGTCTAGCAAGTCTTTATATTACGAATATTTGATCTTTGTGAAGAACATGTGAAAGGAATTGTGATCTTTAAACTTCGAGGAGCATTGGCTCGAGTTGAAATACAAGTTGTGAAGGTATATGAGATAATTAAATCCTTGGAGCATTGGCTCATGTGGTAATGTGAACTATGAGGTGATAATAAAAGAAAGAGAAAGAGTTACTGGTTTTTTCTCTTATCGGGACGTTTTGTTATTTTGTCAGTATTCTCCCTTGCCGATATGTATATACTTGTACTGTTGAGTTCCCTTGCCGGGATAGTGTAAATTATGGTTAATCCCTTGCCAAGACTATTGTCATGATCAATGTAAGTTATATATTTAGATATTATATTGGATCAGGTTGCACGCCGCAACAGATATTACATTGGACCGGGTTGCACACCGCAAGAGATATTATATTGGATAGGGTTGCACGTTGCAACAGATATTATATTGGATCGGATTGCACGCCGCAACAGCTATATGTATATGGATCGGGTTGCACGTGACAAAGTTAATTGATAAGGGATCGGGTTGTGCGACGTAACAGCAGTGTTATTGAATTGTTGTAGATATTGTACTGTTCTATCATATATCTATTAGGTTTCTGCTAGGTTTATATTGTTCCCCATAGCATGTACCCCCTCCCTTCTAACTGCTTATTACTTGTTTATTTTCTGCAATATATTAAGTAACTGCACAGGTTTTCATGCTAGTCCATTCTAGCATCGTCACTACTTCGTCGGGGTTATACTAGGCACTTACCAGCACATGGGATCAATTGTGCTGATGCTATACTCTGTGCTCTTTTGTACAGATCAAGGTTTCGGGGCAGCATTTGAGCAATAGTATTAGATCGGGAGCCAGCCTTTAGCCCACCGAGACTCCGAGTTAGCCCTGCAGGCGTTCGCAGATCCAGCGTATCCTCTATCATTTATTTTAGTCTGTTATCTCATTGTATTCGAGACAAATAGTTATGTTTTCTTTCAGATACTTTTATTTAGTACTCTTAGTAGTTCGTGAGGAATCTAACACCAGTCTTGGGTAGAGGATTATGTTGGATATCCGCATTTTAAACCAGTTCCTTTAATTAAAGACTTTTGCTTATTTGTTTACTTATTTTCGTTTCTTCATGCTATTTATGATAATTATTAAAAAGGAGTATATTATAATGAAAAGTAATTAAGGTTTGGCTTTCCTAGCTCCCATTATTAGGCGCCATCACAACTCCTGAGGGTGAGAAATCCGGGTCGTGACAAGTTGGTATCAGAGCTCTAGGTTGCATAGGGCTCCCAACTCACGGACAAGCTTGGTAGAGTCTGAGGGATCGGTACGGAGACGTCTGTATTTAGCCCTCAGAGGCTATAAAGTTATGAAAAGTTTCACATTTGTTCTTTCTTTTCGTGCGGTTTTGTTTCTCAACGCTAATTGAATTTCTACTATGTTCTTTTGCAGATGGCGAGAACGCGCGCTTCCTCATCTTCTAATCAGTAGTCCGAGCCCTAGGCAGCTCCCTCTATGGACAGAGGGCGAGGTTGAGGACGTGCTAGAGGCCGAGGTAGGGGCAGAGCTCAGCCCCAAGCAGCAGCACGAGTGGCAAAGCCTCAGGTTGACTTTGACAAGGAGGCTCCGGCCCCAGCTCCAGCAGTTCTGGTGGGCCCAGCTCAGGTCCTAGAGGGGTTCATTGCCACCCCCATTCTTCAGGATGCTCTAGTCCGATTGTTGGGTCTTATGGAGAGTGTCACCCGAGCAGGTTTGCTTCCAAAGCACCAACCATCTCTCAGGCTGGAGGAGGGGCTCAAACTCCTACTACTCGTACTCCGGAGCAGGTAGCTCCCCAGGTTCAGACTCCAGCAGCTCTGCTAGTTGGAGTAGCTCAGCCGGGTGTGGTGGCCCAGGCCGGTGATAGAGAAGCTATGTCTATTGATGCTTTATGGAGTCTAGATAGGTTCACCAAGATTTTCGCTACTACTTTTAGCGGTGCATCTACTGAGGATCCTCAGGATTATTTGAATAGCTGCCACGAGGTTCTTCGGAACATGGGTATTTTAGAGACCAATGGGGTTGATAACGCTACATTCCGGTTGTCTGGATCTGCAAAAACTTGGTGGAGGGATTATTGTTTAGCTAGACCAGCAGGATCTCCAGCCTTGACCTAGGAGCAGTTCACGCATGTATTTCTGGAGAAGTTTCTCCCTATTACTCAGCGATAAGCCTATCGGAGGAAGTTCGAGCGTTTCCATCAAGGATCCATGATGGTCACCCATTTCGAGACCAGGTTTATTGAGTTAGCCTGCCATGCTATTGTTATACTCCCTACTGAGAGGGAGAGAGTGAGACGGTTTATTGATGGACTCATTCAGCCTATTCTTCTCCAGATGGCTGGAGAGGCTGGGAGCGAAATATCCTTTCAGGAGGCGGCCAATGTGGCCCGGAGGATTAAGATGGTATTGTCACAGGGGGGTGGTCATAGGGCAGATAAGAGACCCCGTCTGTCAGGCCGATTCAGTGGTGTCTCATCTGGAGGCAGAGATTCGTATGGTAGGGGTCATCCTCCTAGGCACTTCCAGTCCGTGCTCTGGGTTTCCCATGGTGCATCACGTGATCGTGGTTTTCATGGTCAGTATTCTGACCAGTAGTCCTACAGTGCACCATCAGCTTCTATCGCACTGCCGCTCCAGAGCTTCCGGGGTGGTCATTCAGGCTGCCAGGATCAGCCTCAGTTTCCTCAGCCACAGCATTCGGGGTGGATGTTATGAGTGTGGTGAGTATGGTCACATCAGGAGGGCTTGTCCGAGGTTGAGGGGTACTCAGTCGCAGCAACAGGGTCCCCGCCCTATGATTCAGGCACCAGATGTTCCACAGGTCGCCCATCCAGCTAGAGGCGGGGGTAGAGGTAGTATAGGTGGAGGTAGAGGCCATAATGGTAAAGCTTATACCGCCAAAGGTGGATGCCATCCAGCAGCGAGCCGTCCCAGAGAGGTAGATCAGAGTGGTAAGGCCCTACCTCGATGTTATGCTCTTCAGGCTAGGCCCGAGGTAGAGGCTTCAGATGCGGTTATTGCAGGTACGGTTCTAGTATGTGATAGATATATTTCAGTGTTGTTTGATCCGGGGTCTACGTATTCATATGTGTCATCCTATTTGGTCATGCCTAGTGATGCATTAGGTATCCCTGTCTATGTGTCTATGCCGATGGGTGATTCTATCATGGTCGATCGAGTCCATAATTCATGTGTTGTAGTGATTGAGGGTCTGGAGACTCGTGTAGATTTGTTGCTTTTAGAGAAGTTCGACTTTGATATTATATTGGGGATGGACTGATTATCACTTTATTACGTTATCTTGGACTGCCATGTCAAGACTTTGACCTTAGCTTTACCGGGTATGCCTCGTTTAGAGTGGAGAGGGACTCCAGTTCATTCTACTCGCAGTGTTATACCGTATGTGAAGGCTCGGCGTATGGTCGAGAAGAGGTGCTTGGCTTATTTGGCTTATGTTTGGAATTCCAGTGCTGAGGATACCCTTATCGATTCTGTGCCCGTTGTTTGTGAGTTCCCTGATATTTTTCCTTCAAACTTTTCGAGTATGCCACCCAATAGGCATATTGATTTCTGCATTGGTCTGGTTCCATGCACTCAACCCATTTCTATCCCGCCATATCGTATGGCCCCTCCGTAGTTGAAGGAGCTAAAGGAATAGTTACAAGATTTGCTTGAGAAGGGTTTCATTAGGCCCAGTGTCTCACCTTGGGGTGCGTCGGTGTTATTTTTCAAAAAGAACGATGGGTCAATGAGAATGTGTATTGATTACCGGCAATTGAACAAGGTAACAATCAAGAATAAGTATCCACTGCCGAGGATTGATGATTTGTTCGATCACCTTCAGAGTGCCAGGGTATTTTCCAAGATTGACTTGTCATCTAGCTACCATCAGTTGAGGATTAGGGCATCTGATGCCCCTAAGACAGCGTTCCGCACTCGGTACGGGCATTATGAGTTCTTGGTTATGTCATTCGGGTTGACAAATGCCCCAGCATCTATCATGGACTTGATGTACCGAGTGTTTAAACCTTATTTAGATTCATTCGTAATAGTGTTCATTGATTATATATTGATATATTCCCGCAGCTAGGAGGAGCACGAGCAGCACCTTAGAGTGGTTCTTCAGACTCTAAGGGATAGTCAGTTATATGCTAAGTTCTCGAAATGTGAATTCTGGTTGAGTTCAGTTGCATTTCTGGGTCATATTGTATCAGCAGAGGGTATGCAGGTGGACCTAAAGAAGATTGGGGCAGTCAAGAGCTGGCCTAGACCAGCATCCGCTATAGAGATTCGGAGTTTCTTGGGGTTGGCAGGCTACTATCGACGGTTCGTGGAGGGGTTTTCATGTATTGCAGCCCCGATGTTCAGATTAACCCATAAGGGTGCCTAGTTCAGATGGTCGAATGAGTGTGAGGCGAGCTTTCAGAAGCTCAAGACACCTCTGACTATGGCACCGGTGTTGGTTTTGCCCACGGGTTCAGGGCCTTATACAATTTATTGTGATGCTTCCTGTATTGGACTTGGTGCAGTGTTGATGCAGGATATCAAGGTCATTGCCTATGCTTCGAGGCAGTTGAAGATCCATGAGAAGAATTATCTGGTTCATGATTTGGAGTTGGCAGCCATTGTTCACACATTGAATATTTGGAAGCATTATTTGTATGGCGTGGCATGTGAGGTGTTCACTTACCACAAGAGTTTTCAGTACTTTTTCAAGCAAAAGGATTTGAATTTGATGTAGATGAGGTGGTTAGAGTTGTTGAAGGATTATGACATCACCATTCTATATCATCCGGGAAAGGACAAATGTGGTGGCCGATGCTCTGAGTAGGAAGTCAGCCAGTATGGGCAGTCTTGCTTAAATTCCAATCGGTGAGAGGCCGCTTGCTTTGGATGTTCAGGCTTTAGCCAATCAGTCCGTGAGGCTAGATATTTCTAATCCCAGTCGTGTGTTAGCTTGCACGGTTGCCCGTTCTTCATTATTCGAGCATATCCATGATCGGCAGTATGATGATCCTCATTTGTGTGTCCTTAGAGACACGATGTAGATGGGAGGTTCCAAGCATGCTACCTTAGATGATGATGCAGTGTTGAGATTGCAGGGTCGAGTATGTGTGCCTAATGTGGATGGGCTTCAAGAGTTTATCTCAGAGGAAGCCCACAGCTCTCGGTATTTTATTCATCCTGGCGCCGCAAAGATGTTTCAGGATTTGTGGCAGCATTATTGGTGGCATAGAATGAATAAGGATATAGTAGCATATGTTCCTTGTTGTTTGAATTGTCAGCATGTTAAGTACCAGCATCAGAGGCCGGGTGGTCTATTTTAGTGGATTGAGCTTCCTGAGTGGAAGCGGGAGCGGATTACTATGGACTTTGTTACTGGGCTTCCGTAGACTCGGAAGAAGTTCGACGCAGTGTGGGTCATTGTTGATAGGCTAACCAAGTCAGCACATTTCATCAATGTGGCAGTCTCCTATTCTTCTGAGAGGTTAGCTGAGATCTATATTCGGGAGATTGTTCACCTCCATGGTGTGCCTGTATCTATCATTTCGGACTGGGGTACGTAGTATACCTCGCGCTTTTGGAGAGCAGTTCAGTGAGATTTAGGCACACGGGTTGAGTTGAGCACAACATCTCATCCCCAGACAGACAGACAGTCTGAGAGGACTAATTAGATTTTATAAGATATGCTCCGAGCTTGTGTTATTGACTTTGCGGTTCGTGGGATCAGTTTTTGCCCTTAGCGAAGTTTGCCTACAACAACAGTTACTAGTCGAGCACCCAGATGGCTCATTATTAGGTCTTATATGGTAGGCGGAGTCAGTCTTCGGTTGGATGGTTTGATCCGGGAGAGGCTCGGTTGTTGGGTACGGATTTGGTTCAGCAGGCCTTAGACAAGGTCAGGATCATTCAGGATAGGCTTCGTTCAATTCAGTCCAGGTAGAAGAGCTATGCAAATCGCAAGGTCATGGATGTGGCTTTTATGGTTGGTGAGCGGGTATTGCTCCAAGTTTCGCCTATGAAAGGTGTGATGAGATTTGGGAAGAAGGGCAAGCTTAGCCCTAGGTTCATTGGTCCGCTTGAGATTCTCGATCAAGTGGGAGAGGTGCCTTATAGACTTGCCTTGACGCCGAGCTTATCAGCCGTGCATCCAGTGTTTCATGTGTCCATGCTTGAGAGGTATCACGGTGATCCAGCCCACGTGTTAGATTTCAGCACTATCCAGTTGGACAAGGACTTATCTTACGAGGAGGAGCCGGTAGCTATTTTGGACTGGCAGGTTTGCCAGTTGAGATCCAAGAGTTTCCCTTCTACTCGTGTTCAGTAGAGAGGTCAGCCTCCTGAGGCATCGACCTGGGAGTCCGAGTCTAATATGCGGAGATGTTACCCTCATCTATTCCCCGACTCAAGTACTTCCTTCTTCTGTCCGTTCGAGGACGAACGATAGTTTTAGAGATGGAGAATGTGACGACCCAAAGGATCATCACCTATTTTCTTATTCATTATGTGCTTTTGATGCCTCGAAAACCTCATTTAGAGTCGCCTCTATTTGTGTGCGCGGTCTGGGCATGTAGCCAGAAAGCTTAAATGTGAAAATTTTGTGAAAAATGCTAAGTTTTGATATTAAAATGAATAAATTTGACTTCGGTTAATATTTTGGGTAAATAGACCCGGACCCATGATTTAACTGTCCTAGATGGTCCGCAAGAAAATATGGGACTCGGACGTATGCCCGGAATCGAATTTTGAGGTCCCAAGCTCGAGAATTGAATTTTTGAGTGAAATTGTTTAATATTTAAGAAAATTGGAAATGAAATCTGATTAGGAAGTGATGGTATCAGGCATGTATTTTGGTTCCGGTGTCTGGTACATGTTTTATATATGGTTTAAGCACTTTATGTAAAGTTTGGTTGAATACGGACGTCGTTTGACGTATTTCAGACTTAAAATGGAAAATTTGTTGTTTTATGAAATTTGGAAGACATCATGGATTTTTAGGCTTAATTCGACGTATACGATATTATTTTGGCGATTCAATCATGCGTGTAAGTCCATAGGATAGTTTTGAGGTGGCGTGTATATATTTGGTTTGGAGCCCTAATGGCTCGGATGAGTTTTGGATAGGCTGTGAGTGCATTTTGAACTTAGAGGAAATCGGGTATCTTTAGTTCTGCAATTTTCGCATTTGCGAAGAATGTCTCGCAAATGCGAGTCTGGCATCGCAAATGCGAGGAAGGGGAGTCATGTATTTGGGTTGCAAATGTGACCATTTGATCCGCAAATGCGAAGTAGAGCCTGTCGCAAATACGACATTTTGGCTCGCAAATGCGAAGACCGGAGTTCTGGGCAGTGTTCGCAAATGCGAACTTTATCTCGCAATTCCCATGCCTTGCGAACCCCATTCGCATTTCTCATATCTGCAACCTGCATTTTTCATACTTAGTCGAATTTTGAACGATTTTCACCATTCTTTCAAAATCCAAATACACTAAGGCAATTTTCCAAGAACAAGACTTCTTCCAAATCATTTGTAAGTTGGTTTTTACTCATTTCTTTCAATGTTTAACATCATTTAACATGTTTCCAACTTAAACTCAAAGATTTTTATGGGAGAAATTGGGGGTTTTGGGTAAAACCTATATTTTTCTAAAAATTGGGATTTGGACTTTAATTTGAGGTCTGATTTTAAAAAAAATCATATTTTGGATTCGTGGGGGAATGGGTGATCGGGTTTTGGTCTAAACCTCGAGTTTCGACCACGTGAGCCTCGGGAAATTTTTTACCTTTTTTGGAAAAACCTTGTAAAACTTATTTTCATGCATTGGGGTTGATTCATTTAGCATTTAGCATTTGTTAATTATGGTGGAACTGAGGGGTAAAGCTATAATTGAGGCTTGAGTTGAATTCAAGGCATTGAGTCTAACCTTAGCTTGAGGGAATAGGTGTTGAGTCTTACTTGCTACTTGTTAATTATCGAGTGTGATGTATAGGCATGGTACGAGTATCTATACATTGGTGTCTAGCATGACCGTGAGTCTTTATATTGAGAATACTTTGATCTTTTTGGTAACTTCCATGCTTAATTGATGATTTCTATATGTTGTAAAGAGCATGTAAAAGGAATTGTGATCTTTAACCTTCGAGGAGCATTAACTTGAGTTGAAATACAAGTTGTGAATGTATATGAGATAATTAAATCCTTGGAGCATTGGCTCATGTGATAATGTGAACTATGAGGTGATAATGAAAGAAAGAGAAAAAGTTACTAGTATATTCCCTTGGCGGGACGTTTTGTTATTTTGTCGATATTCTCCCTTGCCGAGACGTATATACTTGTACTGTTGAGTTTCCTTGCCAGGATAGTCTAATTATGGTTAATCCCTTGTCGGGATTGTTGTCATGATCAATGTAAGTTGTATATTTAGATATTATATCGGATCGGGTTGCACGCCGTAACAGATATTATATTGGATCGGGTTGCACGCCGCAAGAGATATTATATTGGATCGGCTTACACGCTGCAACAGATATTATATTGGATTGGGTTGCACGCCGTAACAGCTATATGTATATGGATCGGGTTGCACGTCGTAGCAGAGTTAATTGATAAGGGATCGGGTTCCGCGCTGCAACAGTAGTATTATTGAATTGTTGTAGATGTTGTATTGTTCTTTCATATATCTATTGGGTTTCTGCTAGGTTGATATTATTTCCCGCAGCATGTACCCCTCCCCCTCCCTCTCCCTTATAACTGCTCATTACTTGTTTATTTTCTGCAATATATTATGTAACTGCATAGGTTTTCATGGTAGTCCGTTCTAGCCTCGTCACTACTTCGCCGGAGTTAGACTAGGCACATACTAGCACATAGGGTCCTAGCACATGGGGTCGGTTGTGCTGATGTTATACTCTATGCTCTTTTGCACAGATCGAAGTGCCGGAGCAGCATTTGAGCAACAGTATTAGATCGGGAGCCAGCCTTCAGTCCACCGAGGTAGCCCTGCAGGCATCCGCAAGGCGTCTCCTCTATCCTTTATTTTAGTCTGTTATCTCATTGTATTCGAGACAAACAGTAATATATTTTCTTTCAGACGATTGTATTTAGTACTCTTAGTAGTTCGTGAGTATTGTGACACCAGTCTTTGATAGAGGATTATGTTGGATTTTCGTATTTTAAATCAGTTTCTTTAATTAAAGACTTCTGCTTATTTATTTATTTATTTCTGTTGCTTGATGCTATTTCTGATAATTGTTAAAAGGGAGTATATTGTAATGAAAAAGTGATTAAGGTTTGGCTTGCCTAGCTTTCATTAGTAGGCGTCATCACGACTCCCAAGAGTGAAAAATCCGGATCATGACAGAATTCGAACCAAAATTATTGAGTTCGGCCGAACCCGCTCCAATCACTATAGCTCCACTCCGGTAAAATGGTGATAATTTTGCAATGGAAGTACAAAATTAGACATGCTAAGCATCTTCATGTACACTTATATATAAGGGTGTTCGTCGGTCGGTATGGTTCGGTATTTAGATATTTCAGTTCGGTATTTTCGGTATTCGGTTTTCAAAAATGCTATGCCAATACCATACCTAATTAAATTCAATATGGTTAGGTATTTCTCCTTTGGATTTCGACGGTTTGGATACTAACTAATGCACAAAGTCATAGACTGTAATATTCTTAATTAAATTACTCAAAAGTACAAAACTAAAAATGTTTGTTGACAAAAGTTTTGTCTGAAACCATCAAATATCAACCATGAGGGAGAAAATTGCACATAAAGGAATAAATTTGATCATTAGAAATGTCTTGTACTTGCTTAGAGTTAATTAATAAACTTAGAGAATAAAGAAAAGTAAAATTTTTGATTTTTTATATTTATGTTATAGTTAATAATATAAGTTTTGTATAATATATATATATATATATATAGAGTACGGTATCGATATTTGGTATTTTATTCTAAAATACTAAATACCATACATAATATCAATATTTTTTTAAAACTTAAACCAAATACCATATCAAATACCAAATATTAAATAACAAATAAAGTAATTCGATTTATCAAGTTATGCACGGTCCTACTTATATATCACCGTCCCTTCGTGCATAGTTACCTTATCATAAGAGGTCATCCTTGAGACTAAGAAGGCGGCCGCGGCAATAATATTTCAATGCTCTATTTTGTTTATTTATAAGAATATAAATATATGTAAATCTTTAATAACTGTTAATTAATAATTTATAAAAATAATAATTTAGTTGTAATCAATATATATAACTTAAAGTCCATTACTTTTTAAGTTTTGAGTTGAATGATGAGCACAAAATTAAATCCATGGTGAAACGAGCCACCTCACACAATTTACTTTGGGAAAATTCAAAGAACTGACATAGAACGGTTCTTTCTATTTTTTATTTTTTTATTTAAGGACTGAACTAGGTAGGTTCCCCTGAATGATACATTGAACTTCATCCTTCCAACTTTAGGCTAAAAACTAAATTAAATTAAATTAAATCCACCGACGCCCAATTTTTTACTACAAAATAATCATTACATGGAACCCGTATATTGCTTTCAATTCAAACTGACCAATTCTACGCCTTGACTGAACTCACAACTCTTTAACACTACACAATCTCCTTTCATCACCACCAATTTTCTCTTCCTATTTTTATCTCTTTCCTTTTTTGTGTCCTCTTTTTCGTTTCTCATTCTACTATCCTTTAGCTAATAATACCCAAAAAAATATGCAAATGATTAAACCATTATTATTAGAGGGGGGAAAAGGTGGAAATCAAATTATGTCAATTCTTCAAGTTGATCAACTTGACCAATTAAGAGACATATTTTCAAGATTCGACATGGACGATGATGGTAGTCTCACACATTTAGAACTAGCTGCATTATTACGTTCATTGGAGATAAAACCACCTGGGGATCAAATCCATGTTCTTTTAGCCAACATGGATTCAAATGGAAATGGAGCTGTGGAATTTGATGAACTTGTCAATGCAATTATGCCTGATTTAATTAATGGAGAAATATTGGAAAACTAAGGACAGCTTTTGGAAGTTTTTCGATCGTTTGATCGAGGTGGCAATGGGTATATTACGTTGGCGGAGTTGGCTGGATCAATGGCTAAAATGGGACAGCCGTTAACGTATCGTGAACTAGCGGAGATGATTAAAGAGGCTGATGTTGATGAAGATGGTTTTATTAGTTTTAATGAATTTGCAACTGTTATGGCTAGGTCTGCTGCTTATTTTCTTGGCATCCCTATTTCATAACAATGGCTATGCTTTGATGGTTTGGTATTTGTATCAATCAGCTAACTGTACAAAATCTCATAACTGTCTTGGTATCGATGTGTTGATGATCATCTTTACTTGTGAATAGTTTTGGGCTGTTTTGAGACGATCGATGGGATATTGTTAGGCTTTGTTTTATTTCAAATTTTTCTAGTTAAATTGTCCACGAGTCGGCGTAAGTACTCTCTCGCCAGAAAACATTACCAAGCAATATGAATACAGGGAACAGCAAGGATTGTCAAATTTTAGAAAGACTGTTAGCAATAATACAAAGGGAATTTTGGGGGCACAGTTGACTCCAGCCTAAGGACAAGTGGTTTGCCTGTAGGGGAGGTAACAGGAATTACTTCGACAATTCATTAAAACGTGTAAAGGCAAGTAGCTTATACTTAGTAGAAAGTAAAATCAGTTCACCCATGTAAGGCAGTATCCTTTTCTATCATCGTCATTCCAGAGGTTTTTTTTCATTTTAAAAGGATGGAGAATGCAAAGCACTATCTAGCAATGCATCAGCTTAAAAAGCTAAACTTCTGACAAGCAAGCCATAAACCATTTGCCAGTTCCTTCCCAGGTTTACATTTGCCATTTTCAGTGCAACCTCCTAAGAAGAAAAGAATAAAGACTATTGGAAAAAATGCAGGAGGATAGATAGAAAAGTCCACTTGCTCAGATAGTAAAAATGGAATCACATACAACATTAGAATGTACAAACCAATTCCCAATGCCTCAGAAAGAAACATACCTGGTCTGCTTTACCATTAAATAAGTCTTTAAAGCATGAAGCAGATTCAGACCAACCCTACCATTATACAACTGAGTACAATCAAAAGCTCGATAGATGAGATGAGCCAGAACAGACCGAATGAAGATCTCTTGCAAGTCAAAGGATTTCTTAGTGAGATCTTCAGCATCCAGTCTCTTGGCGCCCATTGATTGACAAAAGAGCATGAGCTCTCTGCATAGCACTCAAAAATGGGCACAAAGCGGTAAAATCAAGTAGCATGAACTGATCCAGTGGAAACAAACCATTTATCTGGAATATTGTAGATATTCATTCAGTAAAGTAATTCCTTAGATCCATTTCAATTGGTCAGATAACAGAAATGTTTCAGTCCCTGTATCTACGCTTCTCTCTCTTAGCTTCTCTACGTTCTTTTTCTGAACCACCATGACGAGAATGTCTACTAGGACTCCTAGAGTCTCTCCTTCTATGCTTATGGTGCTTTGAGTGCCTTCTACTACTCTTTTCCTGAGATGATTTTTTCTTTCGTGACCTTGAACGATGACAGTCTTTATAATCTTCGGATGAATGAGAAGAGGCATCCCCATCTGGACTGCTGCTTCTGTGAGCTCGCCTGCGCTTTCTATCAATTTCATCTTCTGATGAACTGCTGCTCTTATTTTGGTGCTGATCTCCTTTTGCTTTTGCATGTATATGTGCTTGAGTTTCCTTTTCAAACCTATTTTTTTCAACATCATAACCGTATTTTTCAGTTACACTTCCTCCACGACCATTTCTCTGAGAGTTGATACCTATAGTTCCTTGTCTACTAGATCTACCTTCTCGAGAGATGTTCTGATTACTATTTCCTACTGCCAATACTGGATCTGACAAATCCGCACCAACAGTGTGGGAAGTGGATGATGTACCATTACCAGTTTGGTTAATGCTCTTTGCCCCCAGATCTACCGGAGCAGCATCCTTTTTAGCTGGGTTACCAATTTTATTTTCTGGCAAAGGCATATCGACAGGAACCTCCAAACCTAGTTCTTTGCCCAATGATTCTAAGAAGTCACCAGCTATTAAACGATTTAAAGTTGTATTAGCAGCTTCAACCTTCTTTTGAGGATACTCTGCAACATTCTGATTGCTAGTTTCTGCTTCATCATCCGAATCGTCAGAGAATATAGCCTACAGATGAATATTGAACAATACGATAGGCTGTAAGCTTATGCAAAGGAGACAAAGCACACTAGGTAAATGAATTCATACTACTCGCTCATCAGCGGCTTAATCTTACAATATCTAAGAAAAGCACCCAACCCCATCCCATCACACACCAGGGAACAAAGCACAGTAGATGACTGAATTCACACTACTCGCTCATAAGCAGATTGATCTTAAAAACTCTAAGAAAACCACCCAGCCCCATCCCACTCCAACAGAGGGGGAAAAAGAAAAAAGAAAAAAAGAAAGAAAAGACATTTGCTAGAAACAACAGCAATGCAGTTGCAAATTGAACTACTTTTTTTCCCCCTCCCAAATTAGGAGGATCTATAGTGCTTCCACACTTCTCCTCCATGGTGACTCGAACCCAAGACCTAATGGTCGTAGGTGGAGGTGCTTTTACCAACTGAGCAAGTCTCACTTGTCGAAATTGAACTACTTTTTAAAATAATCAATATCCGCAAAAAAACATCCTTCTTCAGGCAATGCACTAGGAATTGAACCAACTAATCCTAGCATTAGCTAAGTTCATGAGATTTCCAACTTGATCCACAAAGAAGGGAGGAATTCCTGAGAACAAAAGCCCCAATCAGAAAGCAATAGAACCCGCCACTCACCCATTCATGGAACTAGAAATTGAGAAGAAAATAAGCAATCCCAACCCTTCTTCAAACAAAGAAAAATGAGAGAAGAAACATTCCACACTTCCATCCCTTTTGACCTCCGTAAAAGTACCACCTATCCTTTTTGACCTCCCTAAAAAAACCAAGTAATCAAAAGCACTAGTTTCTAACCTCATGTTTGTAGCCTCGAGGTTACGCATCTATCACATACATTTGATATACAACCTCATCAAGGAGCAAATAGAAGCAGCTTATTGCAGATATATTATCGTTGTCCCAAGAGCAAAATCAGTATTGTGAATATCCCATATTAGAGAGAACTTGGCAAGAATACTCTCCTTTCAATAAGGAACTACAGTATACTTTAACAACTTATTTGGACAAGACAACTAAATACCTTGTACAAATCAACAGGCCTTTCAACATTTTCTGGTTCTGTCTCAACCTCAATTTCCTGGTCAACCATTTGTTTTCCTTCTTTACGGCCCTCCTGGACTCGGAGAGAGGATTCGCACCTATCCCCAGAAACATCATCTTCAAGCTTTGCAGCTTTAACAGAATCAGGCAAAAATACAAGTGAATCCAATTTGCTCCTCGAGCGTGGAGCTGGGGGTGGCTGCATAATACAAGATAGAGCTCAGTCAACTTTGGTGATACATGGCAAAAGAATTAGATAAAGATGTATTGAATGACTTCGGAATTAGATAATAACAACTCACCTATTTATATATATCTAAACAATATGTCTAACAAGGACAATATCTAATTTAAAAACTAACACTTCTAACATTCTAACACTGTCACTTAACAATCTAACACGCTCACAGTAATCTTAACATTGTAAGATGCCCCTCAACCTCAAGGCGGGATACCAAATTGAGTTTGCTCATTCTGCAACCTCAATAAATTAAACCCTCGAGAGAATAACAGAGTAGCCAGTATTTCAAAAAAGCTGCAGGAAAGTTGTCAGACAAAGGCAGGAAGAGCTGCCGAAAGAATAGGAGGAATTGTGGATGGAAGTGTGTGACTGGAAAGATCACCAGAACAGTGAGTAGTAGACCACTGTCTGATGACAAAGGAGTTATTTTACTTTATATTTTATTTTGCTGCTCTTAGTTTCAATCTTTGTAAAAGACATTCTTATGTCAAAGCCTAAATCAACTTACAGAACAGAAAATATAAGAGGTGCTGAATGCAAATATAGCAATGACTTCTTTTAATTGATAAAAAAGGGACTTTTCGTTTGCAAGAGCTGATTTAAAAGTTAAAAGATTAAAAAAGGCCACATATAAATAAGGTGAATTCTCCCTGGAAACTTGACTCCCTTAATCTTGCCATATCCATCAAAAAACATAATTTACTAGGAGCCAACTAGGTATCTACGGATAACAAGGAGACCCCTTTATCTTCACAAGTTATAACTACAGCCTACATCACAAGCAAAAGCCTAAATATATCAAATCCAGCAAATTCCATGTGAATAACCTAATTCTATTTGGATCACTTAGAGAAGAAATCACAAAATTCCTACACTCAAGATTCAAGAATGTTTACCGTGACAATCAATTACAGTTTTTAAAAAAAAGAAGGAAAACAACCCGTATCACAATCATCTGTCAATGTCCCCTCATCTACCAGAACCAACCTCACTGCTAGCGTGCAAATGTGCTTAACTCATAGCGAATTAGTAGGTACATGTGTTGGTGGGAGGTATCAGGTACCGTGTGGATTAATCGTCCCGGACACCACGGTTTTAAATATATTTTTTAAAAAAAGGGCTTGCCTGGGAAAACACATGAAGCCTAACTGAACTTTCATTCATAAAAAGAAAAAGTTGATGACTTCAACAATTGCAATTTCTTCAGGAGATACCAGTGCCCAGCCAAAGTACAGGGTGGTGTTTGATTGATTGAAACATAACAATCATGAAAGATACACCAATTGTTGGTACCTTGCCCATATAAGGGTCATTAAGATCAAAGCGCTTGCAAAGAAGAGGTGAAGGTCGCCACTGGAATTTCTCCCGTTTTGGATACATTTTTGCTGCCGCTAAACCATCATCTTTACCAAATTTAGGTAGCTGAAACAGACAGCAGTTAAAATCAGGACAAACTGCTAACTTCAAACCATTCACTCAGAAGATAGATAGTGTACATGCCTCAGCTCCAGAAGTGAATTGCAATCCTGCAGTAGCTAACGTACTTGAGAAAAACTCATTAGGTGGAACAATTTCCTTTCCCAATTTTCCTTTATTTATTGCCTCGGCTACAGATTCAAATTCTAACCTTTCACGAGCACGGGCAGCTTCTGACATATTACTTGCTCCACCACCATCTTTAGGGCGAAGACCTCCGTGGTATTTTTCCTTCAGAAACTGCTCGAACCTTTCTTGCTTAGCAGGATCATCTCGGAATGGCTTTGCAGCTTCAGGAAGTTCAGTCTGCAGAAAGGAAGTTCAGAATCAGCAATCACCAAAACAAATTCCAGTGTCCGCTGTGGCAAAACTAACTCTTGTATGCCTTTCTAACCTCAAATGCATTTTCCATTTTTGAGGCCTTAAACACTAATCTACTAGTTACTCAGCACTAAATCTGAATACCGCTTGCTACATAAATGAGACAACTTTTCAACTAAAAGTAGCCAACTTTGATGATCACTATACATATGACATTTTTACACTTAAAGTCGAGGCCAAAAAATTAAGTTTAAAAAAAAAGGAACCTGGATCCCAAGTATACCAACCTTTGTCTTGGACACCAGAAAAGACAAAGACACTACCATGACCGACCCCTACCAAGGTGACTTAAAATGGTGCCAAGATAGCTCGTGAAACAACCAAAGATTTATTCAGCCGAAACTGAGTATCAAGCTATACTAAAGCTACCCAGTAGTGAACTACTTACCACTGAAGCAGGTTTAGTAAATGTGTCTGAAAGATTGGATGGGAAATTGATCGCATCAGCAGATATACCAGCAGTATTTGCGTCTCTCAAACTTCTTTCGATAGGCTTCTCTCCTAATATCTGACCGCGGCTTTCTGCGGTCATCTTCTGCACATTCCGAAACATTTTTGCATCCACCTGTTGTTTGCCTTGATCATTACGTTTATGTCTCTCCTCCCAAAGTTTCCTTGCATAATAGTCATGACCCTTTCCTCCATTCAGGAAACCAAATAGAGGGTTGAACTGATTTTTCTCTCGAGAAATGTCCTCAAGTAATTTACCGGAACGAGCTACTAATGTAGCCAACCCTTCAATCAAGATCCTAAGATGATTATCCTCCGGAGGAGGAACATCAGGGGGAGGTAGATCGGGAGTCTTGTAATCAAAGTCAAGTGGAGCTGCAAACTTATGATGGGGAACAAAATTCTGTGGAATAATTGGAGGATCAAATCTGTCGACATTGGTGAACAAATATGAGTTAGAGTGAAAAAAATGAAATAAAAGTTGACAAGGTTTCCATCATATGCAAGTGTGACCATACACCTTAAATAACTTAATTTCTTGATCGCATCTAGAGAAATAGCAGCTGTAGAATAGATGAGGAAACAAAAAAGACGGATAAAGGAGTCATTAAATCCTTCATGACCACAACAAAAGCAATGTAACAACATCAACAAACCTAGTAGTTTCCACGAGTGGGGTCTGGGGAGGGTAAGATGCACGTAGCATTACCCCTACCCTTAGAAGGGCAAAGAGGTTGTTTCCGATAGACCCTCGTCTAGAGAATGATTGAAAAAGAAAAGGTAAATGAACAAGTAGGAATAACAACAAGATGAAATAAGATCGAATCCAAGAATGCAGTCAAACTCTAGGTAGTAATAGTCATATATCATACTAATACTAATGCTAACGAACTGAGTAAAGACAAAGAGAAACGCTGGACCACTTATGAACCTCCTACTCTAATCTTGACATCCACACCCTCCTATCTAGGGTCATTTTCTCAGTTAGCTCCAGCTACGCCATGTCCCACCTAATAACCTCTCCCCAAGACTTCTTAGGCCTACCTCTACCCCTCCTGCTGCTCTCCGAGGCTAACCGTTCGCACCTTCTAACTGGGACTTCTATACTTCTCCTCTTAACATGCCCGAACCATCTCAACTTTACTTCCCATGTCTCATCCGCGCCTCTCACAACAGAAGCAAAGTGACAACCCTTATTGCGGAGAGCTAAAAATTGTTGTGGAAGAAACAAAAATGATCTTAGGAATTTTGCTACTAAATTTCTTTATCAATGGATTTTTCATTTTTCTCTTCTTTTTTTGGATAAAGACTTATCAAGGGATTATAACTTTCCCCTTTAGGCATTACCTTCTGTGGGTGCTGAAAACTGAAGGATTACCTTTTGGCCTGTATCATGTCACCAGCTCTCTCATCTTAACATCCACCTCACGTTTGTAGCTCTATTGCAGCCAATGAATGGCATACACAACATTCTTTTGAAATCTCATTCTAATAAAAAAGGGGAAGTTGTAAATAATGGAAGGCATATTCGTCCAACGGAAGACCAAGAGATGACTTGTTTATTTGCATAGTATGATACTAAAATGGACAAACCCAGATAGAAAATATGGGGTATAGCTATACACAGTAATCTGAACATGTTGGGCCATGCATAATAGACATTAAGTGTACAAAAGAAGTCGAAAAATTATTCCAGTTACTGTATCCATCACAAGAGCTTTTTATTTACTTCAATAGTGACATATTGGCTGTTTTTCTTGTTAGTCCATCTGGGTGCACCCACAGATGCAGATCCTCCGCTCAAAAAACATATCCTTCGTCTATCCAAGGAAAAATAAAATGGCATGCTTCAACATTCTATGCACCATTTAATTTTCTCTATCTTCTAGATTGAACTGCGGTCAAGCAGGCGCAATAAGATAATTAAAGATGGAGAAGATACAAACGGCTTGAGCTTCTTCTGATAAAAGAATAAGTGTCATGAGAATACCTTTCCAGCTGATAATCGGACTTTGAAGCAGCACTAAAACCAGGTAAAACATCATGCGCCTTCCTGTCCAACAGTTTCAGATTCTCCACCTTTGGTCTTGAAGGTTCTTCAACTTCCTTGACATAAGTCTCTTCGAAGTCATAACCTGTTAAGAAATTATAGCCAAGATAAGAAACTTTCAAGCACAACTACGTTTTTGCCCCATACCTCTGCGCTATTACGAGCTGGAGGGATGCGAATAAAGACACAACTAACGCAAAGTTATAAGATCACCCGATATTAGAAGGAAGAAAAATAGTGTTTACACTTTGCAGTTTCCAACCTGCAAACTGGACCAAACGAGCATGCAGGACAACACTTGAATGTATTCAGGAAAAGTCTAGTTAGAGAGGGAACAAAAGTACTGCAAATCCAGGATGGCAAAACGAAGCTATAATCTCTAACTTATAAACACTACTTCTTTCTTGGAAAGTACACAAGGGGAAAGAAAAATAGAAGGTAGTAAAGACATTTTGCAAATACAAAAGAAACTTGAGAACGAAAAGGACCTCAATAAAATTACTTGAAAAGTGCACCAGGATGCATTTTGCACCCCTGTAAATAGACTTCTATTAAACCTTACTTCTGCACTTTGCACCAATGAAATTCCCCATTGATAACATATGAATTTCAAACTTTTTATGCCTCAATTTCCTATCCCGAACTTTTGGTTCACCAACCACTAGGCCTCCTCCTCCCCGGGGCCAGTCAATGAGAATAAACTTTTCTGATAACTAATAAAGAATTTCATTAAAGATCAACGAGTATAAACTCAGTGGCGGTGCTTGGTATAAACTCAAAGACATTTTGCAAATACAAAAGAAACTTGAGAACGAAAAGGACTTCAATAAAATTACTTGAAAAGCGCACCAGAATGCATTTTGCACCCCTGTAAATAGACTTCTATTAAACCTTACTTCTGCACTTTGCACCAATGAAATTCCCCATTGATAACATACGAATTTCAAACTTTTTATGCCTCAATTTCCTATCCCGAACTTTTGGTTCACCAACCACTACGCCCTCCCCCTCCCTGGGGCCAGTCAATGAGCATAAACTTTTTTGATAACTAATAAAGAATTCCATTAAAGATCAACGAGTATAAACTCAGTGGCGGTGCTTGGTATAACCATAAGCGGCACCACAGTTTCTGCAACAAAACAAAGGAATAGACACAACCGGAAAAAAATGATCTTGTCTTCATAAGAGAAGAATAAAAGAAGACAGCAGAGGAATTTCCATAGTCCATATTTTTTTCTAGAAGGTAAAGTGTCCAGCATATTCAAAAAATCATCCGCATAAACTTTGTGCTGGAAGCCAAAATAGGCAATTACAATATGGAAAACCAAAAATATAGACCTTATTCTTCTTACAAGGAACTCAAAACATCTAGGATTGAATCGGGATCTTCTGCATATTCTGATTTACACCACAAACAAAAAAGAAGAATACATCTCATCTTAATCTTTTGTAGAGAGTTGGTTGTATCTTCAAAGCATCTCAAGTTCCTTTCTTTTCAAGTAGTCCACCAAATAGTTGTTGGGACAATTTTCCATATGTTTTTCTCTATGGTAAAGTCCTGTGTGTTCCAGCATAATAAAAGAACAGAGGTTCTCATTGGCATTACCCATCTAGCACCTCTGAGATTAATGAACAAATCTCATAATTGGCTGGTCACTCTACAATGAAGAAACAGAAAGCTGATTGTCTCAGCATCATTCCCACACAAATAACATCTTGAAACAATTGGTATACCCCTCTTACTTAGATTATCCTGAGTGAGGACAGCCTCCCTAATTACCAACCAGGTAAAACATGCCACTTTATAAGGCACTTTTACTTTCCATATGTGTTTCCAAGGCCATAAACAGAGTTGAGATCCCTCCCAGTTCAAATCTTTGTATGCTGAGCTAACTGAATACATCCCACTACTTTGTTTTTGTCATATGAGTGTATCTTTACCCTTCTGTAGTCCACTACATTATTCTAGTGTTCTATAAAATTCAATTATTCTAGGAACCTCCCAATCATGTAGGAATCTTCTGAATGTCAGATTCCAACCCTGTGTAGACCATAGTGCCTTCATAGTAACCCCATGTTGTTGATTCGAAGTATAGATGTCAGGATATAGTTGTTTTAGACTTCCAATTCCCAACCAATTGTCCTCCCAAACCAATGTTTTCCTTCCATCTTTCACAATAATACTCAGCTTATCTTTCAGGTTTGGCCACAAATTCGTTATGGATCTCCAAAGACCGACTCCATAAGGAGTATGTACCCCTTTAGTCATCCAAAATCCTTCCTTTTCATATTTTGCCCCAATCGCCTTGCCCCATAGTGCTTGCTCCTCCTTTGAAAACCTCCATAGTCACTTCATTAATAGACTTTTGTATTGCCTTCTTAAATTCCTAACTCCCAGTTCTCCTCCTTGTTTACCGATAGTCAGGGTCTTCCATTTAACTAAATGGATCCCTTTCTTATCTTTGTTTCCTTGCCACAAAAAAAGTTTTCTCAAAACTTCCAATCTCTTCTCTACACTTGCTGGTAAAGGGAATAAAGACATCATATAGGTAGAAAGTGTACCTCCCAGAGACAGATGATTGGATTTCCATCCTGCAAGCTTTTTCTCACACCTTTCCAAAATATCATTCCAAATATTTTTGGACTTGCTTTTTGCTCCCAGAGGCATACCCAGGTAAATGGTTGGAGTAGTTCCAACTTCCCCACCTAAAATATCCACCAACAGTTGTATCCTAGGTACCTCATTTACTGGAAATATTTGGCTTTTCCTCCAATTGATGTGGAGCCCTGATATAGCTTCAATCAGTACAAGGATAACCCTTAAATGTCTTAATTGACTCTCATCTGCATCACAAAAAATCAAGGTATCATCTGCATACTGAAGGTGAGTAATTTCCAGCCTGTTTGTTTGAATATTAGCCACATTAAAACCATTAATCCAGCCATTTCCATGAGCAGTCTTCAGCATGTTGTTCAATCCTCCCATAGCTAGTATAAAAAAGAAAAGGAGACAAAGGATCACCTTGTCTCAATCCTCTTTGGGAGGGAAAAAACCTTCCGGAGATCCATTAATCAAGATTGAGAACCTGACAGTGCTAATACAGAACTTCATCCAGTTGATCCATTTCCTTCCGAACCCCATTTTCTGTAAGATCCCTAGTAGAAATTCCCAACTTATATGATCATAAGCTTTTTCGATATCTAACTTACACATTATGCTAGGTTTTTTCTCCTTTAACCTAGAGTCCAAGCATTCATTAGCTACCAAAACTGCAAATGAATGCCCTTTGATGAGAGTCAACTAATTTGTGCATCACCTTTTTAAGTCTTTCAGTGAGAATTTTGGAGATTAGCTTATAGATGCTGCCGATTAAACTAATAGGTCTAAAGTCCATTAACTCCTTGTCACCATTCTTTTAAGGAATCAAAGCTACATAAGCGGCATTGAAGATTTTTTCAAACTTCTTCTGAGAGTGAAAATTTTGGATAGTAGGCACAACATCTGACTTAACTATCTCCCGCACTTGATAAAAGAACCCATAGAATACCCATCTAGACCAGGAACTTTGTCGATTGCACATAGCTTTAAACATTCAAGGATCTCCTCCTCATCAAAGGAACTTTGCAATGTTTGTTGTTCTTCTTCAGTGATAGTAGAACAATTATGTATACTGCAAGTGGGTCTCCAGTTTTCAGTTTCAGAGTAAAGCTTAGTGTAGAAATTTGTGATCTCCCTTTTGATAGCTTCTGGTTCTTCAATAGTCTACCTTTCCACCAACTGATCAATATTGTTATTCCTTCTATGAGTGTTGGCCATTCTTTGGAAAAATTTTCTGTTCCTGTCACCATGTTTAAGCCATAGAGTCCTGGATCTTTGCCTCCAGGCGATTTCTTCCCTTTTAGCATTTCTTCAAATTCCATGTAAAGATCGTTCAGACCTCTTAGATGTTGGATTGCATCCAATTTAGATATTTGATGCAGTATTAAGTTTTTCCTTATCTCCAAATTGTCATAATTGGTTTGACTCCATTCTTTCAATCTCCTTTTGAGTCCTTTGAGCTTACATGCAAGAATGTAGTCGGGTCTGCCTTCAAAAATAAAAGAAGTCCACCAGTTTCTAACTCTATCAGTGAAGCCTTCAGTCCGACCACCAATTCTCAAACTTGAAATAGGATTGCTTATGTTCCCAATTACCACATTGTAACACTAGTGGTGTGTGGTCAAAGCAAACTCTGGATAAAATTTCTTGTTTGATGATCGTAAAACAATCATTCCATTCTGCATCTGGATGAGATCTCCTTATTGTCTGTATAAACTCCCCCTATCTCAAACTTGAAATAGGATATCTTATGTTCCCATTTACCACATTGTAACACTAGTGGTGTGTGGTCAGAGCAAACTTTGAGTAAAATTCCTTGTTTAATGTTCGTAAAACAATCATTGCATTCTGCATCTGGATGAGATCTCCTTATTGTCTGTATAAACTACCCCTATCCGTTCAAGATCCAATAGTTCCATGTCTTCAATAGAAGAGAAATTTGTCAATGCTCTGGTGTTTCTTGTGCAATTCCTTTTTTCAGAAGGGAATCTAACTATGTCAAAATCACCCCCTACCTCCCAAGGACCTGTGAAAAGACCCCTCACAGCTCCAATTTCCCGCCAAACTTTTTTCTCTCTTTGTTGCAACTTGGACCATAAACCCCGGTAAAATGCCAAATGTAGTCTTCAGTTTGCTACAACTAATTTACTGATTCTTGTACTTATCAATAAAAACCAGAATTTATTTGTTTATTTTGCGAAATTGATTTACAGCCAAAAGGAGAAGACATAAACCTGATGCATACACATCTTCATCTTCAACATCAAGGTCTTCAAGTGCCCCAATACCAAATCCAGGAGCAACCCTTCCTGCTGATAAAATCAACCCAAATAGCTAAAGAGCCTACATAGATAATGCAGTCTTTGAAAGAAGATAAAAGGTACTATATGAAAACACATGGAGCAAATCTTACATTTGAAACCAAATAGGCTGTCCTTCAAGACTAGAGGTTCTCGATGTCCCATTTCCCTACTCTTAGACATCCGTGACCTCTTCTTTTCTGAAATAAGCAAAGCAGTTAGTCACTGATAATATAAGAGCTCAGCTAATGTTTTCTCTTTATTGAGACATTAAGTACCTCTAAACTCAGGAGCATGTTTGTAAGGATCATAGCTTAAACCATGCAAGTCCTCCTTGGGGTTTAGCACATAAACCTAAAGAAGTAAAGAAACAACCCGGAAAAAAGTTAGGGAACCAAGTATCCCAAAGCATAAATTAAACGAGAGCATAGAAATTTCTGTAAGAATACAAAACCACTACTTTTGTTATCAAAAAGAAAAAGAAAGAATGCAAGCAAATGACAATCTTCTGGTCTCGCTTACAACCATGTAGTAGGAACGAATGCATCCAACCCAAATGGAGAATCCCATTTTGTCTTTATCAGTTCTCAAATATTGAAAACTCAAAAGATTTCATGAAAAAGGAACGTATTGAGAAAGAGAGTTTCTTGTCGTTGAATGGCATGACAAAAAGACTGTTTCTTTAAGTAACCAATCTCCAAAGGCCCGTATGCACTTCTTTTTTAGATCTTTAATTGATTTACATCTTATAATGTTGTCAATTGAGGCCAGCTTTCATTCTCCTTTTACTCTTCATTTTCTAAGAAAATTATTTTTGTCAGAAAGATGTCGTGCAAAGGAATATGTTAGGCCGGCAAATACATGCAATGAGTTAGTATGTTGTAATCTAAATTCCCTACGCATGTAACATCTTCATAAAAGATGTTATATTATTCATTATTTAGGGCAACATAGGTCAATCACTAGATTCAGTTGACATCCCCTTCTTTCACCAAACAAAGAAGTGAATAGAATAAACTTGAGAAATCATACAATCAAAAAGTTCGGTACAGATAACCTCACTTTGTTCTAGTTGAAAGAGAAAGAAAAAACTGAAATCCGCACATCAGGCACTCCTAAAAGATTAGAGGCATAAGTTATAAGAAACAAATGCTTTAAGAAAATCGATAGCATCATTGTATCATCCAAAAAACAGAAGAAAAAAGACAGCAAAATCTCGCCAGTCTTCCACTCACACTGGCCATGCCAGCAACATAAACAGACTAAATGAAGCATTACCATGAGGATGAGATGCAATTAATAAGACGCTGAAACAGTCAACTGTCAAAATTGTAACAGAAATATAAAGCCCTAGATGGTGAAAAAGACTTGAAGATATAAAGCATCAGACACACCGGTGTGCTCTTCGAAAACTGACTCCCATCATCAGTTGGTAGATCCACAATATTATCAGCATCGTCTTCAACTAGCCCGGAGCGCAAAGGTTGTGTGTTGACATCAGCAAAAGAAAATGCAAGAAAAGCCTTTCTTGCCTCTCTCCTAGCATCTGCAGATCAAGTAGAGAGAGACGCGTTCACTGAATATACATATTCCAACAAATCCACTCATAGTTTTTTTTTTTTTTGTTGATAAAGTAATCTACTCAGTTCATAAAGCATGAGAATTAAATATGTAACTTCAAAATAATTGGTTAACAATGATCAAACACTACACCAAAAACTTACACCAAGAATAAAGGCAAGAATTGACTGCCCTACAATGAAAGCTCAAACAGGTAGCCCCAATATTTTGATGACGCTAACAGGTAACCCCAACTCTCCATGAAGGTATTCAGTATTCTTAAACACCAAATATACCATAAATGTACATGAAAAATGTTAGGCATCATTAAAATAACTCTCTAGAAACAAAGGAAAAGAATTTTGATAAAGTTCACACTTCCTTAGCACCCGCGGCCTAGTGGTCAATGAAGTGGAAGGAGAACCATGGGGTCTCTACTTCAAGTCACTTGGTGAATTCTTCCTATCAGCCCAAGCATTAGAGAGCAGAACTACTGGGTACTTGTATTCATGAAACGTAGCAGGTATCTGGTGGATAGTCGAGGTGCACTAAAGTTGGTACAGACACCATTGTCATTTTAAAAAAATTAGTTCACACTTCCTTCCGGTCTAAATAGCTTTCTTAAACCAATGCAAAAGTACTCTAGTAAGGTCAATTTGTCAACTCCGATATGTTTGCTTCTGACAATATGTCAAGAACTGATTGGACTATAGTCACTATACAAAATTTTCAATATCTAACTAAAGTTCTACCAGAGCCAAACAACTAGTTAAAACATTCTGTAAAAACTAGTGGAAATTCATGACGGCTTGCTCCCGATCTTAACAGTTATCTTCGAGCAGCTTAAAAGCTGCCCAATTAAGTTATTGCTAAAGTTCTTTTCGCGCTTGTTTTTCAAAAGCTCAATAACATACTGGTCTAGTATATTTAAGCGTCGGGTTGTCTATTGATTATTGAACTCATCAAGGGACTCAACTACTAGATTAAACTTTCAAGGACACGAATTGTAGCTTCATACTAAGAGATAATAAGGATATCGACCAGGCATGCATCAAAAAGTACCGACCCACATCTCCATATACACATTTTGATCACTAGTGATCCATAATGAGGGCGCTAGACCAGCAGACAGACAAGAACATGGTCCCGAAAATCAGTCAGCTTAGTTGAACAACTTTCACTGAATTCCATTGACTAAAAATGGAAGGAATTCTGAAGGATCCCCACAAAAATAGAGATGCATAGAAGAATTATGGTTTTTGCTGGAGCGGTACATTACAAAATTCACAAATGTTCCAAAACCTCAAGTTATGAATCTTTAGCTAATCATATCCACTTAGGTACTGGCTTTAAACTGAAGCTTTCTATATGAAAAAGTGAGCAGAAAATCTTTCTAGAGTCCAGAAAAAGAAGTCATAAAAATAAAAAATTTATTCACTTGACTGAGCACCACACTAAAAAGACCAGAAATTACACTCAAATTCCGAAATTTTCAAAAGCACAACTGAAAAAGGACAGCCCGGTGCACTAAGCTCCCACTATATGCGGGGTCGGGGAAGGGCCGGACGACAAGGATCTATTGTACGCAGCCTTACCCGATATTTCTACAAGAGGCTGTTTCCACGGCTTGAACCTGTGACTTTCTGGTCACGTGGCAGTAACTTTACCAGCTACGCCAAGGCTCCCCTTTAATCAAAAGCACAACTAAGGCTATGAAAATTGAATTTTCAGAATTCAAAAGGAATACCATCCTCTAGTTAGATTTTCCACTTCATATTTGATATTACCCCCCTATATACACATAAATATGGAAAATACATATTTATAATACTCCCCAATCTTACCCATCCAGCCAAAAACATAAACAATTTGAAGCACGTATGGCTAAATTACACCTGAGACCAATATTGCATGCCAGGAAATGCACGATACATTAAAAATATTCAGCAGACTAAGCATGACATAGGGAAAAGGGGTTTTAAATGTAGACACATACTATATAGGGAATCAGTATGTGAGTCCTTAATTGAGCGACCACGTCGCCATCCCATCTTCTGCAGTAATTTGAGTCCTGCCCAAAAATAAGAATAACATAGTGAGAAATTATTCTCTTCATGAACAAAAGGTACTTCTCAATGGACATAGAATCAGACCAATGGACTCTGTCGCTGGAAGTACCACTTCGTCCGGCACTGGTCCAGGTATAGCAGAGGGCCTGCAGTACAAGCAAGATTTTAGAAGTATAAAAAGAAGAAGATGAAGGAAAAGAGTAATTAATTTAAAGCTCAAGGAAGGGAATTTAAACATCAAAGGTTCCTTCAATCTAGTTCTGCTCAAGTGAAGATGGAACCAACACTAACGAAAAACAGAGAATAAAAGTTTAAACACAACAATAAACTGAGTCATGTTAAATAGGGTCGGCTGGCACGGACAGCATAGGTAAATGCAGCAAATAAGGGAAGCTATACTCCTGATACATCGAAAAAACTATTCATTCGCAATGTCAACTACATCTGTTGCTGAGAATAACATACGTACATCAAGGAGGAGACTATCTCACTCATTATAAAGGGCAGCTTGGTGCACTAAGCTCCCGCTATGTGCGGGGTCCAAGGAAGGGCCGGACTACAAGGGTCTATTGTACGCATTATGCGGTCATCTAATAATTACAAGAACCTTTAGGAAGATGCAAAGCATATATGATATAGTAACGAACGAACATGCCTTAATGTAAAATGGACATAAATCCTTTCAATAACAGTAAACAATTGTGCAAAAAGACTGCAAGAAACAGGGTTGCACTTCATGAGGAAGATATTAAGATTACAACAGTCCAAGCTAACAGGCTAACAATTTTATACATAAGAAGCAGCTAAACACTATAGAACACCTCTGATTTTGCTCCTTCTCAGCTTGTTTACGAGCAACTTCAGCAGCAGTAAATCCAAATGTATCATACTGCATTGATGTCCCCAGACGACTTTCCATTTCCTATGATGTAAAACCAGAGTAAGCTTCTAGGGAAACAGAAACAATAATGAACGATGATCGGTACCAGATCAACTCAAAAACATGTCATTTTAAGCTTCCACATAATTCACAAAATGAGCACCATGAAGCCGTAAAAGCTAGCATTGCCAAGGCAACAGTGGAGATCCGTGTGATTAACAGTAAACGGATATTCTCTCAAAAATTCTCTGTCAAAGTAAATACACAGAGTTTGTTTTTGCAAGAGGACATCAACTGCTAATAAATTATCTTTTAAGTAAGCATAGCATCCCTAGCTCTCTCACATTTCCAGCCAAAAGCTGATGTTTTGTCAGCATATTTATTGAAATTTCTAGGTGTAACTCAAAAGCAAAATAATATACCATTCTATATTCAAATATAACTATGAAGAAGATGCAAGAAAGAAAACATACAGCTTTCTCATCATCATCCAAGAAGTTAAAGAGACTCTGTTGTTTGAATTCGGCTCTGTTTTTCCTGGACGACGTAAATGACTGCGGAGTCCATCCTACAACGTTGTTATGAATGGTTCAAAAAGAATCGCACATTAGTAGGTCCAATAAAATTATCAAAAATCACTGAAATGGAGCTCAAACAATAAAATGGGAAATTATACTCTACCCTCTTTAGAGCCAACTGTATTGTAGTATCCAGCGGAAAAACCACCAGTAAATGCCCCATGAAATCTCCTCCGTCCCTCTTCATCTGTGACCTGAAAATCAATTTCTCTAATAAGTAAAAATATCAAATGGAAGAAGATAAACAACAAAGCTTGTGCGGATGAAAAACTTTGATCAAGCACTATTTTAATTCAGCACTGGCATGTGTTTAAATGGAATACAAGTATTAACAAAGTAGTAGGTCGTAGGTCGGATAGAATTTGGGATTGTATTTATCCCATGCTTGGTTATGGGTATTAGTTAATTAATACCCGTATACATTTTAAACAAAAATGGTGGTATTAGCTATCCCATATAGAGGTGGGATAGCTAATCCAATGGGATATCCTTGTCTATCCCACAATTGAACCAAAAGACCATAGGTTCGGCAAAAGCGTAAAAACAAATTATCAATTCTCTTATACTATCAGTGAAAACTACCTTAAACTCAACAACCCCCCCCCCCCAAAAAAAAGGTGCTATGCAATGTGTAAAAAACGAGGTTACATTGCTCCACTGGAACTCAAGTAATTTCACACAAGAAACGGGCAGAAAAGAAATCCAAACTCATTAATCCATGAAATCGAGTACCTCTTGTTTCCATGGGGCAAGGGTTCGCAACTGACCAGAGGCCTCAGCGACGGCCTTCTTCTTGCGGCTGGTCACATCTTCTTCTCGTTCTATAGGTGTTCCGTAGAACACGAAATCTTCCTCGTCGCCGTCCATTGATTCAAGAAATTTGCCTCCGATATGTTACAGACAACGGCGTGAGTTCTACACTCTACGAGCGGTTCGATTCTGCGACATTAATTGACTGGTTTCTTATAATCTCTACTAGCATATTAGTACAAACAAATTTGGAAATAGAATGGATTAGTCAACCTTTTATACGTTTGGTGTATTTTAATTGGGTTTTCCTCTCCTATACCAAGCAAAAAAAAATGCTTCTCTCTTTAAAATAAATAAGAGAAATTTACCTGGAATACAATAATAGAAAGAGATATTTATAAGAACTACAAACATTTTCGAAAAATTACTTTATATTCAATTTAGTATAATTTTTTAATTAAATTAGATACAATTTCTAATATGCCTAAAATATTATGACGATCCTGCCGATCGTTTTTTGGAATTTACGCCCTCATCCCCATTAACTGCTTCCCCTAAGTTTATTTCTACTATTTTGGTTTACCTTGACGTTCGGTATTGGGTTTCGGAGAGTTTTTGGAACACTTAGTCGTGTTGGAAAGTGATCCATAGTCGGAACAGTGTGAAGACGACCTCGAAATGGAAATTCGAGGGTTCCGTCAGCTCCATTAGGTGATTTCGGGGTTGGGAGCTTGTTCGAAATGCATTTTGGATGTTCGTAGCTCATTTAGCCTTGAAATGCCGAAGTTTGAATTTTTGAAATTTCCGATCCGATAGTGCTTTTTTGATCCGGGAGTCGGAACAGAAATCCGAAAAGTTGCAGTAGCTCCATCATGTCATTTGGGATGTATGTGTAAAATTTCAGGTCATTTGGACGTGGTTTGGTTAGGTTTTTTATCGAAAGTGTTTTGATGAAATTTGAAGTTCTTAGGCTCAAATCATTAGTTAATTCGAGTTTACGGCATTGTTTTAGGTGGTTTAAAGATTGGTGCAAGTTTGAATGATGTTATCGGATATGTTTTTGGGTTTGGTTGAGGTCCCGGGGGCCTCGGGTGTGTTTTGGATGGGCTACGGATCATTTTTCCTTATGTTTGAACTGTTGTTCTGCTATCTGATAATTTCGTCTATGCGATTGCATTGATTTGATCGTGATCGCATAGCACAAATTTTGGGCAGTAGTATTTCATTCTATGCGATCGCATTGATTTGCCCGCGATCGCATAGCAAAAATTTGGCAGCAATATTTTTCCTTCTATGCGATCACATTGTTTTGGCCGCAATCGCATAGCACAAATCACTGGGGCAGACAGAATTTAAATCCCAAAATTGAGGGTTTCACCATTTTATCACATTTGACTTCTAGAACTCGGTTCTTGGCGATCTTTTAAGGGATTTTCAACTGGGTAAGTATTTATCACTCAATTTAGATCAATTTCCATGAATCTCCTCTTAATTTCGTCCTTTAGTTTCATATTTTTAATAAAAATGTGTAGAACTTCATACACCGAATTATTGAGTTTTGAGGGGGTGTTTAACATCTGATTTCAGATATCTTTATATGGTTAGACTCGTGAGAGTGCTAGTGTTCTGAAAATATAAAATTTATCCGATTTCGAGATGTTGACTTGAGGGGCATTTTGGCCATTTTACCTATTTTGCGTATCTTTGAAATAAATAGTAGAATCAAGTGCTTGAGATGTTATTTATGACATGTAATTGAATGGAATATATTTGGGCTATTTGGAATCGGATGCTCGTGGCAAAAGTGTGATTTCGAGTTGATTTTGGAGCCGATTCCAGGTAAATGGCTTGTATAACCTTGTGTATGGGACCTTCCCGTTAGGATATGTTATTTGGCAATTGAGTGCCTTGTACGTGAGGTAACGAGCGCGTACTTGAGTCAATCGTTGAAAATTCGGTTTTGCTTAAGATATTGAGACTAAGTTTCTTTCGTATTTACTTTATTTTACTTGAAATTTTAACCCATGTTAGATTGGAAAAGCATGTTTAGTGGATTTTACTTCCCTACTTGTTTAAGTTGCCTTAAATGTATTACATGAAGCATGTTAGGCTAGTATTACTTGTTGCTTGTCTTTTGTACGTCTTTCTGAATGTCTTCTGGTTGTGGTTGCACATTTACATTGGGACTACGGATGTGAGATTCCGATAGCTCTCCCTTTTATTTGTTTACTTTGGGACTACGGGTTAGATTCCTCGTAGATCCTCCTGCATTTTATTTTGGGACTGCGGGTTAGATTCTCGGTAGATCCCCCCTGCACTTTATTTTGGGACTACGGGTTAGATTCCCGGTAGATCCCCATGCACGTTGGTAGTTGGACTATGGGACGGTATCCCGGGAGATCATTCGGATATACTCATACGATGGACTACGGGACGGTATCCGGGGAGCTTCTTGGAAGGTTGATGGAAATGGACTACAGGACGGTATCCTGTGAGATCCTCATTTGGTATTTCAGTATTGAGTTGTACATTTATGTGTTTACCCTGTTCATCGCTTATTTGTTGATGCCTCGTAAAATTTTGTCTTATTTCACTATTGATTCATATTATCTCCATCTTATTTTATACTGTACATTCTTATTATATTGATTGACCTCAGTAGGGCCCTGACCTTCCTCGTCACTATCCCACCGAGGTTAGGCTTGGCACTTGCTGAGTACTGTTGTGGTATACTCATGTCTCTTTTGTGCATATTTTTCATGTGCAGATCCAGATACTTCTTCTCATGCGTACTATTCCCAAGGCGGATACATCTAGCAGAGACTTCAAGGTACATCTGCCGAGACCAGGAGTCTCTATCTTATTCAAGCACTTAGTAGATAGCTTTTCCCTTCTTTCAGTTGCTTAGACATTCCGGAGTTAGAGCATTATGTTACGTTCCTATTAGCTTGTGTTGCCCGTGAGTTTTCGGGTTTTGGTGTGTTATTGTAGATTTCCGCATTTTTGAGTTGTATATGCCAGGTGGCACTTATGTACCGTTTTCTGCTAATTTTGCTTAATTTCATTAAATGTTTCCGCAAGTTATATATATTTCCGCATTGTTAGGCTTACCTAGTTGTAAGAACTAGGTGCCATCACAACATGTTCATGAAAGATGAACTGTGATCGTGTCTCATTATGGAACTTGAAAATAAGGGTTATGCCAACTAACACATAATCCCTTAAATTCAAAATAATCTCACAGTTTTCTCTCACCTAATCCGTGTAGACTATTAACTTTCTAATATTATATTTTATACAGTATTATTATTTGTAAAGAACGACATTACATATATTTTTCACAAATATAATACATTAGTATACTCAAAATCAATACCCATATATTATATTAGCAATCAATGGTATACTGATTATTATATATTTAGTATACGGTGGATATAGTATAACATATATACACATATATGTGCATATATATATGCACGCGCGCGTGTTATATTATTCCTTTTTTTATTATAGTATATATATAGAGAGAGAGAGAGAGTATAGAATATACTATATTTCTTCTATACATTAAATTAATCTATACATTAAATTAATAAACCTCAGATATTATAATAACTTAATATATTTAAATACTCATATATTAGTATACAATGAATATACTATAACAGATTTCATATACACATTATAAAGTATATTGTATAGATTATATAATATAATATAATAGCATAAGATAAATATGCTATAACAGATTTCATATTTTTATTATATTTGACTCTTATATTATATAGTGCATCTCTCATCTATTTTTGAATGGTTGCATTTGAATTGGGGTAGATTTTGTTAGGTTTTATTTTAAGGATGTGGAGATATTTTAGGAAAATCTGATTGTATTTGAATCGTAGTCAATTCTCTTAAGCTTAAATTTAGGAAATATTAAGAATCCTATTAAAATTTGCCACAATTTTGGAATCTTCAGTTAGTATAGGTTGAATTATGTCCATAGAGAGAAATTCTTTTAATTTAAATATATATTAATTATATAGAATAAAGACAATGATGTTGTATAATATATAAATCAATAGTTAGTTGCAAGTGATGAAATATACTATTATAAAGCTGCAGTTACGTAAACTTCCCCTTTAATCATTGACAATCACCCTGTGTAGTCCTTTTAGTATCTCGATACTCTTAATAGAAGAAACATATTTTGATATTTTATGGCACTAAATTAATACATTTTCACCTTAAGAGATTAGTTTATAGTTCAAATTATAGCATGTTTTATTTTAAATTATATTCTTACGTTCATTCAAATATAAATGAAGAAGTTAATTGGTGAATTTGTTAAATACTTAAATATGCCACTGATATTTCGAAATGAATATTGTTTAATTGCATGTACTATAGATGAAATTCTGAATTTTGGATATTCCTAGCAAATCAATGACACAAGTAGTTTTTTAACATTTTTTATTATTTTCTCTAATTAGTTAGATTTTGTAATGGATCCATATTTACTAAAGGAACATATAATCTGATATTCAATCAAACTGAGGAATTACAACTGATTCATGGAAGTTCCAGACTGCTATAACAAAATAGCTTATGAAAAGAAAAGACCAAGTTTTAGCTTAGCCTAACAACTACACACACTCCTGCAATATATATCTCCTCCATTTCCTTCAGCGTTCTAATATTTTAATGGATTTTCTCAACCCGGATCCCACATTACATATTGGTATTTTCTCATTTTAACAACTGGCCTAAATACCAGTCCAATAGTATGATTGGTATAAGACATGTTCATAACAATACTCCCACCATCAATAAGAACATTGTTCTCAAGGTTCGAATAAGGAAATTTGCCCTCAAGGATTGTTTGCTTCATTGGGCATAGGAAATAGATCACTAGAATACATTTCACTCCAAGGATGCCTCAAAGCACTATCTGCAATAATTTGCCTACAGGGCAAGAATAAGCCTCTTATAGTGAAATTTATATCTCCTACATCTTCCAAATTCAAAGCAAGCTTTGGTCCATCATTTGTAAAACCAGTAAATATAGTTTGAAGCAACATGACTTCAACATATACTTTTAATCCTTGTAAGAGAAATAGGACAGGGAAGAACATCAATAATTGAGCATTTACTTCAACAGGCTCTTCCCACAAAATATTCATTCCCAGAACCTGTATCACGAGCGCATGAGCGTCTACTAAGAAGAAAATAAAATACAACATCTGTCCGGAGTACAGTGGACAGAAAGTAAATATAATATAATGGATGGGACTATACTAGCTGCGGGCCACCTCGAATAATGCAACTCACCTAGTCCCGAATCATCCGTGCTGCTATGCCCAGTAGGCTGCTATAGTTACATATACATGTGCAATAAAAATGCACAAAAGTGTAGTATGAGTACGAAAATAACGTGTACTCAATGAGTATCTGGTCTAATCTCGAAGAAGTAGAGACGAGATGGTCGACTTCAACACTTACTAGTGGTCCATTAATGATATCAATAATACATTAAATCATGGATTTCTACAAGCATGATTTTTATCCAATAGAAGAAAACGAGTAAACAATTAATTCGTCTATAGGAAATTTCCAAAATTCCTTTTTCATTATGTATCCAAGTATTCTCAAGCCATGAAGAGGCAATAACAACTTAAATAAGTTCAAGGCAACAATATAAGCATGCGCAAATCATGCCGAGGTCGATGGCCTCCTCCAACAGAAAATAAATTGTGCACTGCCGAGGATCGAACGATGCGAACCATAGATGCATCTATTTAATCTGGCGAGGCGTTCGACCCGCTCCAACAAGAAATTAACACACACAATAGGTCAATCAAGAAGTCATCATGGAAATTTTTTTGAAGAAAAGCCAATTCTCATTTAATAATTTAAGAAAGTGAAGTTTAAATCCTGTTAGAAATTCGTTAGGCCACGCTCCTTCGCAAATGCGAATCCTCACTCACAAATGTGACATCGCAAATGCGAACCATTTCTCGCATTTGCGAGGCCTGCAAAAAATACCAGAAAACATGGGGTGCTCCAACTCCTCCCCCACATCCGAAACTCACCCGAGGCCCTAGGACCCTGTCCAATCACACCAACCCACTTTATAACATAACACGGACCTACTCGAGGCCTCAAATCATATCAAACAATGCTAAAATCATGAATCAACCTCCAATTCAAGCTTTATGAACTTTAGAACGTCAAACTTCTACTTTCGATGCCGAAACCTATCAAATCACGTCCGATTGACTTCAAATTTTGCACACAAGTCAGATTTGACATTACGGACCTACTCCAACTTTCGGAGTCGAATTCTGACCCCGATATCAAAAAGTACACTTCAGGTCAAACTTCTCAAAAACCATCAAATTTCTATCTTTAGCCAAATGGCTCCAAAATGACCTACAGACCTCCGAATTCACTTTTGATCGCGCTCCCAACTCCAGAATCACAATACGGAGCTGATCTCAGACTCGGAATCCCAAATGGACATTGATATCACTGAAATACACTTCAACCCAAACTTATGAAATTTCTTTCAAAATGCTACTTTCCAAAATAGGCACCAAAATGCTCCCAGGTCGTCCAAACCCTGATCCGGGCATATGTCCAAGTCCGAAATCATCATACGAACCTGCTGGGACCTTCAGATCCCGATTTTGAGGCCGTTCACTCAGAATTCCAATCCTAATTAATTCTTTCAACTTTAAGCTTCCGAAATGAGAATTCTCTTTCCAAATCAACTCTGAACTTTTAGAAACTTAATTTCGACCGTGCGTACAAGTTGTAATACATGAAATAAAGTTGTTCCCGGTCTCAGACTGTTGAACGACGCGCTAGATCTCATAACGACCGGTCAGGTCGTTACAAAAAATGTGCACAATTTATAATTTCCCAACCTATCCACATTTTTTCTACATTTATTATACCAATCATTAAATACTAATTAATAGTAGCTGAATCTTTCCAATTTGTGAAGCTAAAATTGAGGTACTATATATTCTATAAATACTTTACGTAAAATCAGATCAAATCATATCACAGTATTTTCGTCGATATCAAAATCTCAATTGTATGCAAAATCTGTTCTTCGCTGAAATCCTTTTTCTTCAAATTTTAATCGAATTATATTCTTCGATATTCTAACAGTCGCTACAAGTAAAAATCTCAGTTTGTCGAAATCAAAATCTCAATTTCATATTGTAGAAATAAGTTTTACAAAACTCTGATCTTCGTCTTTTTTTCCTTAATCCAAAATATCAAAGAAGTGACCGAAAATTTAGCAATACATCAGCAACGACACGCAATCATGTCCAGAATCAAAATCATGCTACATTTTAATGGGAAATTGGATACTTGTGACAGATTTAGAGATTTTCAAGTTGATGGCATTGTGCTCGATGAGGATGCAAGTTACAGTATGTTGATTTCTACAATTACAGAGAAATTGTTGATTGATACTTCGGAAAAAAATTATAATAATCAAATACATTGTGAATGAGAATTATCCTCCAATGAAAATTAGGAACAATATGGGTGTTAGTGTGTATACGGAGACAAAAAAAAAAGAGAATAAAAAATTAGGATCATATCTGTTACTCATAAGTGTACGAGATTTTAATATGGAATTGGCTATTACAAATGAGAACACAAGTGCATGTTTGTTATGTTTCAAATTCTATGAAAGTCTGATTTTATGATAATATCTGCAAAATTCCTACATTTATCTACAAATATACTACAAATTAGTTTTAGGATATACAAAGCAATTTTGTTTTTATGCTTATCAACAAACTACTACATTTATACTACAATTAAGCTACAATCCATGTATTAAAAAAATGACTACAAAATATTATATTCATCTATAATTTGTCTACAAAGATTCTACAAAATTGTAATGACACTGTTTATCTTTATTTTAATGCAACTTCAATTGAGACAATACAATTACTTGATATGCGAGCCTCTCCCATCATAGAAGAATATCAAAGTGAAATAATAACTGAAGGTACACAAAGCGTTATCGAAGAATGACAAGTGTATCAAGACAAGCAAACTATTGCAATTGTAATGAGGGACTACTCTGTCATGCACAAGTTCCAATTCAGGGTTAAAAGATCTAGCCACAAAAGGTATGAATATATTAATGGTGAAAAGATTACTATAAACAGTATTTTCCTTGTAATATGTAGATGAAAAGCAGTTATACTGTATAGTATTTTCCTTGTGATAAGTAGATGAAGGTTGCTTGAATGAATCAATTGTTTGATAACATGTATTATAAATGTATTTTTAATAGCTACTGGATTATATACATTGCAGAAAACTGTAATTGTCACTTCAAGGCAACATCAATTAATGATTCTGCAATGTTCAAGATCAGGAGTTTCAACAGACAACACGCATACAACTTAATGGACGACACATTCATACAACGCAAACGAACTGCACTTGTAGTTGGCAGCATGGTCATGCCAAAGTATTGTGATCCTAAGACAGTTCACACACTAAAGGACATACAAACTGATATGTTGTCCCAACAAGAAGTGAACCAAAGCTACATACAAGCATGAAGGGCAAAGGAAAAGACTTTACAGTTATTGAGAGGTCATCCAGCCAACTCCTACAATAAATTACCAAAATATTTTTATATTTTTGAGAAGACGTATCCTGGTTCAGTTGTTAAATTGAAGAAGACAACGGATAGATGCTTCCTATATGCATTTGTTGCTCTTTGTACATCAATAAGTGGTTGGGAATATTGTAGACTAGTAGTAGTGGTTGATGGGACATTCTTGAAGACAGCCTACATGGGATTATGCTGACAGCAAGCACAATGGATGCATCAGGTAAAATTGTAGTTATTTTGTAGGCAATTTATAAATTGTAGATACATTATAGATATATTGTTATTTATATGTATTTGTGTTTTTATATGCATTTTCATAGCTTTCAGTTAATTATTTTTTACTAATAATATAGGTACAATATTGCCTTTGGCGTATGCTGTGGTTGATTCGAAAAATAACGCATCGTGGAATTGGTTCTTTGAGCACTTCAAGCAAGCATATGGTGAAAGAACTTCTATGTATGTTGTTTAAGATAGGAATGAGAGTATCCTAAAGGGAACATCAATTGTCTATCTGGGCGTGCCACACTACTCTTGCGTGTGGCATATTTGGACAAATACAAGGGCAAAGTTCAAGAAGGGTCATCTACAATTAAATGAATTGTACTTTGTTACAACACAATCATACACTATGGATGAATTTAATGAAAGGATATCAAATGTTGAAGAGATAGACCCGCGTGTTAAATCATACCATTATGATATTAGCTATCATAGATAGTCAAGAGCACATGCAACGGTGAATAAAACTTGGACTATGACATAAAACATTACCGAGTCGTTGAATGTTGTAACAAAAAGAGGCAAGAGAGATGTGAATATTGACATATTAGAGTATATGAGGACACTTCTTCAACGTTGGACGAAAGAGAAGTTATTGAAGGCAAAATGTACTTTCATATACCTTGGGTACAAATTCAACAAAGAATTGGAGAAAAATAGTACATTATCTCAGAAAATTAGGGTAAGGTATGTTGATTTGGTACAAAAAAATAATTATTTAATTTGTAGATAAATTATAGATAAATTATAAATAATTTGTAGATTGTAGATAATTTGTAGATACAATTGTATATACATTGTAGATAATCTATTCTTATGATTGTAAATATTTTTCTTTCTGTTTGTTATGTAATTGTAGGTGATGGCTTCAACAAATCATATTTATACTGTGATAGATGGTGTAAGCGGTACATTGTGTGTCTTGAAAGCAAGAAATGTTGTTGAGGCTAGTTCCAACATGATGAACTTCCATGTCTGCATGCTTTGGCAGCTCTAAGGCACATGAATAAAACTTATGAAAACTACTACTCTCCGTATTACACAAGGGAGAGTCTGATGCGTACATATGAAATACCATTTAATCCACTTTATGATGAAAGCAAATGGAATGTGCCACAATATATATATGATGAAGTAGTAAAACCATATATGGGAGAGAAAAAGCAGCCATGAAGTCCTCAAAAGGAATGATACAAAATATATGATGAATTAAAGTCAAATAAGTACAAGGTGTCATGTGAAAAATGTGGAAGTGAAGGGCATAACAAAAGACCTTGCAAGAATGCACTAAAAAAATTTAAATGATGTAGTTAGAATAATAGTATTTCAAATAATTGTTAGTGTGTTCAAGCAAACAGAATTATATGTGTAATCCTTTAAGTTTTAAAAGATCGTGATTGGTTAACTTCTTTCTGTAATTGTTAACATGTTATTCTTTATTGTGTCAATCATCTACCTCCATTGTTTACATTCTGTACATAACAGTTAATATTTATTATCTACAATATAACTACAAGTTAAAAAAATTAATCTAAGTTGAGCTGATAGTTATATACAGTAAGTAAATACAACTGAAGATATTCCCTACGAATTATATACATATTCTACTATAAATTATCTATATCAAAAATCAGTATTTTCACGTTGTAGATAATTTGAAGTTTTTTTGTAGATAAATTGTATTGTTAACAACATAATAACTACTTTTAACATAATAAAGAACAAGTGTTGTAAATATTAAACAACTAGAGATGAAACCACCAAGTTATTCTCAAGTGAACTGCTGAACTGGATAGAAATTAACAAAACAAAAGGTCATCTACAATTAAAATACAAAAGAAATGTTCAGAAAGTTGTGTACTATACTTTTCCTACAAACTAGCATCAACTAGATTACATAGACATGACACTATTTCTTCTTTATCTGGACTCTTGTTTTCTCATTCAATGCAGGTGCACCATTTCTCCTTACTAGTATGCATGTAATCTCACTTTCACTGATTGACTCATCTTCCTGCTTCTTTGTAGCATAGTCCCATAAGAGCTCTGTATAGCGTCTATGATATTGGTCAATATCAGAAAGGTCTTATGCGGGAATTAATAAATCTCCAAGGCTAACATACTCAGCAAATTCAGCAACAAATATACCACAATCGCTACAGAAATGCAATTTTTTAAAAATATTTACCAAATACTTAGAAATTAAAAAAAAAAAGAATTAAATGCATAAAAAGAGATAATAGATTTTTTACAGTGACCTTTCTTTTTGTTGTGGAATCACTGCAACCATCTTCTGAATGTTAAGAGGGTCGGTAACATGTTTCTCGATGTATGTTTTTGTATTCACGAAGTTAATGTCCTTACGCTTCCCATAGAAACCAGTGCATGATAAATACAAAGGGATAATAACATAAAACTTTTTAACACATGATTTAACAACATGGTGGCTGTATGAGGAAACCGTAGAATCATACGCATAAAGTTGCTTGTCTGCAATGTCGAAAACGACCAACACCCAATGAAGTTTTTCTTTAATATTGACGGGCATGATGACACAGTAAACTTTATCCCATGCAACATTAGCAAGTAGTCTATACCCCAAAATATATTATGCAACAACATCTTGGGATTTAACAACCGAATACTTCTCTTGTGCAGATGAATTTATGAACTTTTCATAAATTTGTTCTATCCTGGTCTTGTTATGGGGCTCATACTTGCCTATTTTCCTCAAGTAATACATTGTTATATTAATGTTCTGCACCCAAAAAAGTTGGCATATAAATAGTGATTCAACTTCAAATCTACATGAAACGTACATTATAACTACAAAAAGAGAAACAAAAAATATCTACAATTATGTCTAAAAATAGCTTTACAATTTAAACAAACTTATATACATTTTACCAACAGTAAATATATAATTTATCTATACTTTAAGTACTAAATCAAAAAATAACTACAATTTACCTACAGTTACTGGGCAAACAAGTAACACAACAGCTACAATGATGTCTATATTATATCTATATTTTAGGCTACATTTAATCTTGTAATGTTCTACATAAACTACAATTACACTACAAAGAGTAAATACAATAATAAAAGCATTCTACCAACAAAATACGTATAGAATTTATACTATAAATAATCTTCAAATATGATACATAACAGAAAATCTAAATATTAGTTATGCTATATACAAGAAATACAACATTTACAATCATGTCTACATCATATCTACACTTTATATTACAAGTCATATTCATATATTACCTACAAAAAATAAGCCAAAATATCTACAAATTATATATTGGGAATAAACTCCATGATACTTATCGAGTCATTGAGGACTTGTCCGGGGTGAGCCAGCGAAAAGAATTATTCCTTCTTATCAACATTTTTCACTCCAAGGTCTAAGCAATGCTTAATTTAGTTATCCTTTATGGAAAACGGAGCCTTCCTCTTGTAACAACAAATAAATGTGAATAAAAAAATATAGAGTGAATTAGATATGTAAAAGACAAATGCTGAAATACAAGTGTCAAATTATACATTCATACCTCTTTGGACATTTGTCGCTAGACTGGTATAACCATTTGTTGAAGTTTTCTAAAATATCCCAATCTACATTTTCACCAATAACAATAGTAAAAAGGTGCATGAGGTAGAAAATTTTAGGTCCAACAGAGTTGCTGCCCCCAGAACTGTATGGAGGAATAAATGGTGATCGAATATGCTTTCCCGGATGCCTTGTTCTATTTGGATGCATAGGTGTTGCATCATCTGCTATGTGATCGCCAAACATAACCAACCGGAAAAAGTTGTCGGGCAACTCAAAATCATATAGTGTGACCCCATTCTTCTCAACTCCTGATCCTTCTGAATCACCTAGATCCACATACTATGCATCTGCACCTTCATTGTCAAGTTTCTCAATTACATGTTCTGACTGAGCTGCTGCTGTCACTCCGTCAATTGGGAACTGTGCATTGATATCTTCCATAACTGTAACACAATTCATATCAATTTTAACAAGAATGTTAAATATAAAAACAAGAAAATATCTCTGAGTGATAATATGATACATGCTTTGTCTTCATCATCTTCAACTTGAAAATGTGCTTCCAAATCACCTTGTGTTGGAAGATTTTCTTGACCAATTGCACCTTCAACCTGTTCTGTTTTATAATTAAAAATGGTAAATAATCTTGGATAATGGTGTCTTGAAAGGTGTAGCATATATGTGCCAACAAGTTGTATATATTTTGTGGATAAGTGTAGATATGTCAATTATATACTGACACAAATTGAGATATATTGTAGGTATTTTGTAGATACCTATTTTGCTGGTGCTTTTCTAGACTTATTCCCCAATATTGAACTGAAAATGCTGATTGTTCAAGTCTTTCTATTGGTCATTATTTTTTTGTGGAGATGCCAGCAAATTGAATGTTTTAGGTTAATTTTTATATATCTTTTCATTGTCTAAATTGTTTTGCTATAAAAAAATAAAGTCATTTAGTATTTTTGCATCATCTTGCACATTTTTAATGTTTATCATTTGCAAGACAAACTGAACAAAATCATTTATAAACACTCGAAGGCTATCGAGTTCTACAAAGACAGCTTTCCTAAAATCTTCAAGCTTTCTATCAACCTACAAGTCACAATATAGTAAGTTGTTAAATTTATATATGTCCAAACATATAATGAAAAAACATATACAATTATATAAAGATATATATCAGAATTTATAAATTTCTAGATATTTGGTTCTCAATTTATACAGTGTAGATATATTGTACTTTATATGTATTACCTGCTCAATTTCTTTTTTTAATTTACTGATTTTCTCATCAATAGACTCCTTGTCCTCTTCACCAACTGTTTGTTTGAGTTCCAAGGTACTCAATTTTGTTTGTTCACCTTCTTGAAATTTGGGATGATCAACATGGGAACCTAAGATGTTTGTTCACCTTCTTAAACTTTGTCATGTAAAATTACCATTACAATCTCTTCTCCAGATTCAATTATGTTGGTAAACTGAATGAGGAAAAATAAATTAGTTTTATGATGGTATAGAAAATGTAGAATACTTGTAGATATTTTGAAGTTAAATGTATATTCATAATAAAAGAAACTATACCTTTTATCCATTCGGGCATTATCATCTTCTCTTCAAAGACAACTAACCAAATCTGCCCCTTAGTAGCTGACCATCTTAGTATGCGAAATATTGAGTTAGAACACATCGTATCTAGATCAGTGGTGACAATAGACAACACTCATAAAGCCATACTTGCAATGCTTGTGAGCATCCCCGTATGAGATAAGAATGTACATACGGATTTAGTCTGTGCCTAACATATTCCATCAACTGGGTGAAATATTTAATACCCTATGGGCATGACTCATACTGCCCAGATTCTACTAAATAGAACCTAAAGTGATCTACAAAAGACACATGACTTTGTCCAAAGGACAAATGAAAAATTCTAAAAGATAACGGATGCACAACTTCACCGCATCCTCATCGTTTACCCAGGATCTAGTGGTTACTATCCGTTTCAAATAAGACTTCTCCACTCTTAATTTGTTAGGAAAATAACTATTCATAATTTTGCTAACATAAGTTAGAGTATAACCAAAATTAGTAACATGGGTAACACATCTCAAACCAGTAATTAATGCAAGCTCACGCAATCCAAAATTTAATGTTTCACCTTTTAACTGCACATAAAAATATGATTCATTAGATTTTTTCAATTCATACTTCATTAGAAGATGAATGGCTTGGTTTTGCATGTATATGATAAGAAGAGGCAGTAAGTATCTAAAACAAGTATTTCTGAAAAGATTCAAACCGTTTGAGAATAGAAGATCTTTAATTTGACTATGAATGCTAGGATCATAAAAAGAGTGGAATCTAAGCACCCCATAATCAACATTATGTAGAGAAAAAAACTGTTCATTCTGCACAAATAATAAATTCATTCACATTAATAAAATGCATAAAAAGATAAATTCATCTTCATTGTATCTACAACATAACTACAAATGATTACATAATATCAATAATTTAAAGCATTTTCTACAAAAAGGCAGCAAAAAAGATAACTACAAGTCTGCTTCAAATAGTACACGTGACATACCAGTATAACTACAAAAAAACTATTAAAATATCTAAAATATAAAACTAGAATACCACAACTACAAATAATCTTCAAAAGTAAGACAATTAATCTATATTTATATAAAACACGTTGAACACAGATTTAACAAAAGAACTACAAATGATTACATAATATATACAATTTAAAATATTTTCTACAAAAAAAACGCAACAACGAAACATAACTAAAGTTCTGCTTCAAATAGTACAAAATACCTAACATTATAACTAAAAAAAACTACAAAGTATCTACAACTATTAATACAGAACATCACAACTACAAATAGAAAATTAAGACAATTAATCTACAATGGTCTAAAACACGTAGAACACAGATTTTACCATCCTAAACCAAAAAAAAAAAAAAATTAGAAACGAAACTGATAAATATTTACATTCGCCAATAATTAGTTTCGAACAATTTTAGGATATTTTTTTTTGAATATTTCTTCATTTTTAGATTTTTCGAAACACGAGAGACCATTGATTTCTTTCATGATCGAAGATTAGGGACCTCTTCTATAAAGTCGTCGTCTACAGAAATCTCTTTTCCTTTTTGTTTGACTTGTTTGACTGGTGTAGAGTTTCTTCAGCATCTACATCGTGTTTTTGTTTGGTTCTCATCTTGGTTCTGATTCGTCGGGGAGAGGAACTATGTGTGATCTCTGCAATTGCATGTGGTGATTTGCTTTACTTTTTGGGTGAATTTGGGGATAAAACACCCAAATCAAAGGAGGATATATCAGCTACTACTGATTTTTTAGAAGATTTTTGTGAAGCTTTGGTGTTCTTCATTGATGAATTCAACTGAAGCAAATGGAAAACCAATTTGTTTGAAGGGTTTCTTCAATTTCTGTGATTTTAGAAGTGAGAACGTGCAAGTTTCAAAATATGAAAATAGAGAAGAAAAATGTGGGTATGGATAAAAAGAACGTGGGTATAGGGCCAAGGGATTAGGAGAGAGAAAATAAGGGAGGAGTGGAGATACTGAATTAAACAGAAATCCTTCAATTAAGGAGTAAATATTATCTTATTAATTAAACCCTTAGTTAATTATGGTACAAAAATAATACTTTAGTATATTAAGTATAATTAAATCAATTATTAAACATTAAAGATAAAAATGTTTTCTATATAATATAGGAATATAAAAATTTGTTGGTGTTATGATTCTATTCTAAAATGGAGCCCCGAGCCCAACTACAGAAGGCCCATATCGAGCGAAATGGGGTTGGCATCACATAATTGGCAGATCCAGCAGAGTTGGAAATTTTCTCGTCTCCTCTCACTTTCATTGGCAACCACTAACTCCATCCACCCGACCTTTTTTTCGTTTTGCTGAAAACTATATAATCAACATACATCACACGCAATCCCACACACTTCGTCCATGCGTGCGCACCACGCCCCATTTAGCATCCGCAAGAATGATGGGACCAGCGGATTATGCACGACACCTCCCGTTTCGCGCGTGGAGAATCCCTCTTTGAATGCGCTTTGCCCTAGTCGTCTGCGGACACATCCTTCTCTCTCTATATCCACCATGAACCACCACCGTCAGCGACTCCGATCACCTACTTCCATCCCTTTCCGATTTCTTCCAATCGGCCGACTTGCAGCTCTATTTTCTCGCCGATCTGTCAGTTTCCCAGTGTCTCCTTGTAAGGTAAAAATAATTGTTTTATATTTGTTTTCTCCTATTCAGCCCTTTCGATTTTGTTTATCTAAGAATGTATGAGTTTGGTATTAAATTCGAGATTTTGATTTGGTTTTGAAGGATTAAAATGGATCCAATGGACATCGTTGGTAAAACAAAGGAGGATGCTTCGCTTCCCAAAGGTTTTCCTCTTCCTTTTCGGTGTTCTCCTTTTACAGCTGCCTATGTGTGGTATATATTTATAGAATGATCTGTATTTCTCTGTCTTTGTAGCTATTGTGATTCTGTATAATATATTTTTTGGTGAATTATCATGTTATTCCTGTTTGGTTTGGTGTTAAAACCTAATGTTACGAGATTTTGAGCGGATGAATAAGGAGTAAGCAGAGAGTGATATTAATTTCTCTTGGAGTAGGGGTTAGGGTTACTAAAAGCTATTGCAGCAATTTTTACAAGGCTGGGAGATAGTGGCAGAGCTGGATTCAAAAAGATCTTGAAGTGTCATACTTAAGATTTGTACATGTGACCTATAGCAAATTTTGAACCCCCCAAAGCCCTTTACCATTACACTAGAATCTTCCCTCTTGGCAATGGAATTCAACAGATTATATATAACCAAAAAAATTCATTTTTGGGCTTTTTCACACTACAAATTTCTGGAAGGGGGTTCAATTGAACCCTCTTGCCTCCCTTTAGCTCCTCCCCTGCTGGGAAAGGGAATTTTGTGAAATATTTTCGAAGAGGGTAAAAATTGATTTGTCGCGACTTAAGTGATACTAATTGCTTCTGAAAAGAAATCTGAAATTTATTATCTGTTTGATTTGCTGAATATTATACTGATAGTAATATGTTCTATTCTCAGCAACTATGACAAAGATTATTAAAGAGATGTTGCCTCCTGATGTCCGGGTTGCCCGAGATGCTCAGGATCTTTTGGTTGAGTGTTGTGTAGGTGAGTTGATTTTAATGTGTCTGATTTAATTTTTGAGTTTAGTTTAAAGTTCTTTAAAGTTCTGTTAATGTGATTCAAAGTGTTGGCCGTTGTGTTTGCTTCTAGTAGCATCTATGCCTCTCTAGAATATTAGGGGGAATAAGTAATAATCTGTATAAACATTGGAGGACGATGGTTGACTAGGAAGCTTTTTCTTTAGTTGTTTGTTAGCCCTTGGTTGTCACTTGTCCAGTGTTTTAAATAGCGTGGGGTGACAAAAAGCAATGAGGGCCCGCTTCACTAAGGCGAGAAGCGTAGCGCTCATCTTTTTGATGTGTAGCGCCAATTAATACAACAAATAAAATATTAAATTCGTATATATAAAGAACTAAAAACTCAATTACAACAGCATGTTAATAAATATATAAATTCAAAAACTCAATAGGTACAACAACAACAACAACCCAATATAATCCCACTTAGTGGGGTCTGGGGAGGTTAGTGTGTACGCAGACCTTACCCCTACCCTTGGGTAGAGAGACTGTTTCCAAATACACCCCCGGCATCCTTCCCTCCAAGAACTTCCCACCTTGCTCTTGGGGAGACTCGAACTCACAACCTCTCGGTTGGAAGTGGGGGTTGCTTACCAGCGGAGCAACCCCTCTTGTCAAAAAAAACTCATTAGGTAGAAATCAAATATTTTAATATACTGCATATAGAGAGAAATTAATTGTAATTAAAGATAGAATAACAGTTAATTGTAATTGTAATTATAGAGAGAAGTTAATCTGCAAGTAAATGTTTATTAAACTGGAAAAAAAATGAAAAAAGAGAAACAGAAGAAGAAAGAAGAGCAGAAGCAAAAACAGAGGTGAAAGTAAAGAAAGAAAGAATATTTCTGATGGAAATCAGTTGCCGGAAAGAGGAAAAAGAACAAAGAAGACTTAATACCTGAAAAAGAAAGAAGAAAGAAGAGAAGCTTACTGCCGGAAAAGACGCCGGAAAACAGAGGCTTACTGCCGGAAAAAGAGAGAAGAGAAGCTTACTGCCGGAAAAGACACCGGAAAAAACAGAAGCTTACTTCCGGAAAAAGAAAGAGAAAAGAAAGAAGAAAAGAAGAAAGAAGAAGAAAGAGATACGCGGGAGTCGAGAAAACCCTAACTTTTATTTAAGTCTCTTCTTTCTTTTTTCCCAAAAAGCGATGCCTCTGTCGCCACCTCGTCTCTGTCGCCTCGTCGGCGCTTTTTTAAAACGCATTGCAACCGACCCAAAAAAGCGTCTGAGCCTCGCTTCACGGCGCTACTCGCTATTAGCAACGTAACGAGCGCTATTTAAAACACTGCACTTGTCACTCTGCCAATTTAGTGTTGTGAGACACAAGACAGAGGATGTGATAAGCATTGAAGTTTAGGACATAGTTGGGTATACATGCAACTATTAATGGCATTCAAGTTCTTTTAAACTTATCTTATGTTTTACTCCGTAGATGACTCCTGGCAACTCAACAAGCGAGAGTTCTAATGAAACTTGATCATTACTCTGTTATACTAACCTATTCCTTAATCCTCTCTTTTAAGACAACCTATTCCATAATCTTTTTGTTCATTCAAGATCTTTTGGGATGTGGTTGGCAGAAAAAAGTGTACTAATTCATTTCGTTCAGTGCTTTTATTTACCTACTTCCATTGATGTTTTTGATAAACATATTTCCATTAATGTTTTGGTGGGTGATGTTTGTTTGCTATTTGAACAGCATTGAAATTTCTCCTATTTTCTTTCCTTATACTAGATTATATAATATCATCTCTTTAGCTTGAATTCATACATGTTGAATCTTCTTAATATGGTTCTTTTTCTCATTTGCATGGTGTTCTGCCTTTCATTGTTATTGTGCAGAGTTCATCAATCTTATCTCATCAGAATCAAATGAAGTTTGTAATAGAGAAGATAAACGAACAATTGCACCAGAGCATGTACTTAAGGCTTTAGAGGTACTTCTTGATCCTGCAGTTTCTCTATTATGTTCATCATCTTCATCTTGCTTCTTTTGCAATTCTCTGTCTTTTCACCTATAATCACCCTTAGCATGAGCTCATTTAAAGTTGATTTAAAGAAGTTCAAACCTACTTCTCATCCCAGCTCATGAAGTTGCACAATGCCAATAATGATGATGAAATGCAAATGTTGTTAATTACTTTCTTGTTTGGTTTGCTAGTTTGTTTCTCCCCCAAACGTGATGTTAGGCCTTATCAATTGCAGAGATCACATTCTATTTTCTTTTCGTCTGTAGGAACAACTTTTCATTATAAAATCCATTTACCAGTTTTAACCTTTTGAGTGTAGTACAAATACCTCTTCAATTCTTAGTGTTTAGTAACAAGAAATCTTAATTAAAATAGTATACTTTTAGGTTATTTTAATATGTTAAGCTGTGAAAATTGTCGGATATCCTTCCGTTTCCTTGGAATTGTGAGCAGCTTTTGCCTTTCAGGTTCTTGGCTTTGGGGAATATATTGAAGAAGTTTATGCTGCATATGAACAACACAAACTGGAGACTCTTGTACGTAAGGGCTCGTTTCTGTCTTCCTTACATGAGTTGGAATCTATGAATGGCATAAAATTAGGACGTTTTAAGACATCTTTCTGCTGTTGAAAGGAAGTATCCTACCTTCCATGGATGTGTCACAAAGTGTTATACTCATTCTCTTTTTTTTCTTCCTCACCTTTGATCCATAAACCTCTGCACATGGCTAGAGAATAGCCGATCATCGTGCTAGCTGACATTTGTTTTGAATCTGATAATTTTTGCAACCATGTGAAATGGTGCAAAGATTTTCATTGACGATTGCCCTTTACTTTGTGTTTCTTCCACAGGACACTGTGAGAGCCGGGAAGTGTAGCAATGTAGCTGAAATGACTGAAGAAGAAGCGTTGGCTGCGCAACAGAGGATGTTTGCTGAAGCACGTGCCAGGATGAATAGAGTTGTTGCAGCTCCGCCCAAACAACAAGACTCAGAAGCAGAGCAAAAATTGGATAGCTAACTTTAGGACCTTTTTTTATTTTTTTTTTCCTGTAGGCAATCAGCACCTTTCAGTCGTTTTAGAGGTGGTTTCTCTTCTATCATGTACAAAAAGATCCTGCACCTGCGCTGGCTTGCCGCCTTGAGTTCAATTTGCACTCTTTTTATTATGTCCATATGTTCTGTAATTAGTGAATTTGCTTTAGAATGGCCTCTACACTCAAACAAGTGCTTTTAGTATATTTATATTAGTCAGAGTGGGAATTGCTAGTGCTCTTTATCATCAGTTGGCTCTTCACACTAATTGAACGACTCAGCCCCCACCAGGACCAGTGCGATTGATTTCTTCTGGGTTTGCATCTTTATTACTTTTACCTAATAAAAATTGTAGGACGAATGATGAATGTGATGGTCGATATACACTTAATTGGTCATTGCTGTAGTGGCTTTACAACTCAACTTATTGCTCATGGTTACCACGTCAGGGTCCTTTGTAAGTTGCCTAATTGGTTGGTATTCCCTTACTTTTGATCTACCTTTAGTCCTAACTGTCTTCGTATCGCTGGCATTTGAATCTTAATCTCCTATAGTTTTCACTCACTTCTTTGTCTGCCGGTCGCAAGTCTTTTCCCCTACCTTGGACTCTTGGCGATGAAAACTAAAAGAGATTAAACATCGAAAACGATAAAAAAACATGCCTCTGTTTCTCCATTTCATTCAGGCCCACAATATCAGGTCTGAAGGATGGCGTGGCGAAATTTTTAAAAAATGATCAGAGCGTTAGGGAACCGTAAGTCCCGATCAGAGCGTCAGCTTTGATGTGCTGTGTATCGCAGGTTACTGCGTCTTGAGTCGAAACATAATATTTCATGTCTTTTGTTTAGTTTGAGAATCTAAGTGATTGCTGAGCTGAGGCAAACATCATCACTGTCTGTTCCCTTTTAGATATGGGGTGCAGGTTTTATCATACGAACAAAACATGAAGCAGAACGTTGTGTTGGGAGGATGTCTACTGCAAATAGTGATGTTTCTTTGGTTCTCTCTTTCACTGTGATTTTCGTGACCACCTCCTTTTTTTTAAAACACTGTTTTAGTTCAGGTCAAAAACAGCCAGTCAAGGCTACTTCTTTCTCACCATACCCCACAAGAAAGTGAAATAACACTTCTTATGTCTCTCTTAGATTCCTTTCTTTATTTCAAAACATTTACCTTTCTCTCCCCACATCCTCAAGCCTTCTCCCCTTTCCCTATTGTTTCGACACTACTAAGTCCAATTCCCACGACAGTGTGTGGGGACGCTTGTGTCAGATTCCTATTTGCTCGAACAAATAAAATAAGAAAAAGGAAATCCATTTAATAAAGAAGACACCAGAATCTTTCTACCCCTCCTCAGCCCTCACTCTCCACTTTAAAGGTGCAGCCCAATTCTTGATTTTCTTTTCTCAGATGAAGACAATCATGGCTAAGAGTTTCCAAGACTTGTCTTCTAAGAGGCAGTTCCACTGGACAGCTAAAGTCAGCAATGAAGAAGAACAAGAAGTCGCACTAAAAGATCCATCTCCAAAACCCTCCTCAGACACCAACAGAAATGAAGAAGGGGAAACAGATAATATAAAGTCTTCTACTTTGAATGCAAGACATGAAAACAAGGCAGAGGAAAACCAGTTAAACCAAGAATCAGCTTCAGCTTCAGCAACAAAGAGGAAGCTGCAAACTATAGCAGTGGCCAGGCTAAAATCTGTTCTAACTTCACTCGGACGACACAGAACAAACTTACAACAAGGTCTTGGAACCAGAGTTGTAGGTACCCTATTTGGTCACAAGCGTGGACATGTACATTTTGCATTTCAAAAAGATTCTACTTCACAACCAGCTTTCTTAGTTGAGTTAGCTACTCCTATAAGTGGATTAGTCCGAGAAATGGCGTCCGGGTTAGTTCGAATTGCATTGGAATGTGACAAACAGGAAGAGAAGAAAGCAACTAGACTTACAGATGAACCTATATGGAGAACTTACTGCAATGGAAAAAAATGTGGTTTTGCTAACAGAAGGGAATGTGGGCCAAAAGAATTGCATATTCTAAAAGCAGTGGAACCAATATCAATGGGTGCTGGTGTTTTGCCAGGGAATGGAGGAGGAGAGAGTGCTGATTCAGGGGAGATTATGTATATGAGAGCTAAGTTTGAGAGAGTTATTGGGTCTAGAGATTCTGAGGCATTTTATATGATGAATCCTGATAGTAATGGAGCTCCTGAACTTAGTGTCTATTTGCTCAGAGTTTAAGGTCTTAACCACTTATTAGTATTTTAGATTAAGTCATGTTCAACTGAATATAATCTTTTCTTGAGTCATGGTTATGGGGGTTTAGCAATGTTCTATGTTTTTTATTTTCTTTTTGTCTTTTATTTGGACAACAAAATCTGGTTGGAGAATGGAAAATGGTTTAGTGTATTTTTCACTTTCTTGGGTGGAATGGAAATATATGTTATTTATATAGTTATATTACTGAAATATATTAGCAGGTTCACTGGCATAATATTCTCATTTGGTTGAATACTGCATGATCAGATAAAACAAATATTTATTCTTTTTGTCCTCTAATTCTCTGTTGATACCATGGCATTTTGGCTCATTATTTGTTCCTGTATCCACCAAAGTTTGGAAGGGAGTCTTAGCCTGGTAAAGCTCCAGAAAATCACGGAAGCTGTGGAAACAACCTCTTATAGAAATGCTGGCTTAGGCTATATATATAACAGATCTTTGTGGTCCGACATTTTTCCGGACATCCTCGCATAGCGGGAGCTTAAGTGCATCGGGCTGTCCTTTTTTATCTATCAAAGTTTGGCATTTTGTTACAATTTTTTCTTTCCAGATTGGTCTGTGGCATGGCCAACTGTTTGGATTCTTGAAGTTCTAATCACTTGATAAGTTCTTGAATCTTTTACCACAATCATCTCTTTACTAACTTCTTCTTCAATTTTTTTTTTGAATTGTGATGACAAAAAGTTATTCCCAGCAGATAAGGGACTGTAATAGGGGCCTTTGTTTTTCTTTTTCCGTCTTTTGTTGACTGCTTTTTTCCTCAAAACTTTAAAGATTTGCTAGGTTCCTTTACCTGGCAACTAGCTTGATACAATACTACATAAATTTTTGGCATCTGATCCAAAGGGTATAAAAATTGCATGTTCCAATCATTGGTTATGGTGCATATATTTTGGTGTAGACTTGATCAAAGTAACATGAGAATCCCAAGAAGTTAAACTACTACTAAAGCTCAATCATAGAAGTCCTCAAAAGCAAAAATCAACTCAAAGTTTCCTTCACTGACTGACATATTACTCAGCTTCGAAACTTTCTTTCCCTTTACACCAGTAGAAGTTTCAAAAAATTTCCAGATTTTTGTATCTTTTATTGACAGACATCTAATAAATAAGGATTAGACCACAATCTAGACAAAGGAAGAGCACTAAACCTCCCCACAGTGTTTAGGAGCTCAATAAAGAAGGTTAAAAAAGGCAACACAATACATTAAACTCTTATTATGCGCGACGAAATTTGGAAAAGAGCGGAAATTACATTAGGTGTAAGACTGCAAATTTTTTTTCATTTATGCCAGAAACTGTTTTCACAATTTGGTTCCGCGATCTTTCGGTCACACGAGGCAACTCAATTGTTGCGCTAAGATTCATTTGAAAGAGAATCAATACCATATAATTAAAGGGGCACAATGCACAAATATCTCGTATTCATATAAGATTCGAGGAAAGACTGTACCCCAAAGAATATAATATAAACAGTCTATTTTAATACAAATATTAATGATTTCTTTCACGGCTCGAACTCATAACCGATAATTTATGCTGAGACAATACTTTACTGTGGCTCCCCTTCATCATGTAACTAGGGGGTAGGTAGTATATGATGCTATTAGAACTTAATTATGTAGAAAAAAGATATATTCATTCAACAAAAGTTTGTTTACAGTATGCAATGTTAATTTTCCTAGTTTCAAGGCTTTCTGTTCATTTGTTTTAATTTCTGTATCCTTTATACAAAGTAAAAAGAGAAGGTTGATGTTTGAGGGGCCATGATCTTAGTGGATGTGTTATGGAGTACAACAATCAAAGGTAGAGAACAAATTAAGATTATTTCATTTCACAGTAACCGAGGTTTTCTTTTGATCATGTTGTTATCATTATTCAAAGTTTCAATAGTTGTTTGATTCACATAAATCTTTTGGTTGCTGGCGTGCTGCTTTACTTAATCAAATCAATTTTTAAGGAGGACATGATAAAAAATTGCTGAGGAATTCTATTTTTTGTAGTCTGTCCCATCTAATCATGTATAATAATTTGCAAATTCTGTTGCAATTTGATATATATAAAGGAGGAAAATACTAACAAAAATGAAAATCTCAAGGATTTCACAGGTCCTAGCAAGATATGATACAGTTTAAAGTGGGGCATAAACATCATTTTATCCCTCTTTCCCCACCAAGTAGGTATTTTGAGCATGTTATGATTATTTTCAGTCTGCTTACTAATTCTTCAATTATTAGGAAAAAGTATAGTGCATTTTACTTTTATTCATTTGGGTCATTACTTGTTAAAAAATTGCTTTTTTGGTGCTTATGCACCATCTTGTTTAAAAATTTCCTTTGTTTTTGCATATCACACCAAAAATAAGTGTGCCTAGTTACACATCTTCATGCATTGTCATGTGCAAAAAGGGATTTAGGACCGTTGTTAAAAGAGCATTCAAGAATTTAGGTTAAAAAGGAAGGGAAAAAAAAAGAATAACCTTTGGACCAAGGGTGATTAGAATTCAAATCTCTCCCCAAACAAAAAAATATGTGATTATTTCTTTTCATCTGACTAAGTTTTACAATCAGGGTATCTAATACACAATGCTTATGAGAATAGTAGGTACTTGGTGTAATAATCACTTTGTGTTCGAGCTGATCCGAGCACGACGTTATGAAAATAAGGATTAAAGAGGAAACATCATTCATAATGATGTCAATGGGTTAACCAACTCCTAATTAGGCTTACACCTGCTAATTAGCTGGATAACTTTCTAAGTTTTAAATCCTCTGTATCTGAATCTTATTGTTCATTGACATTAACCTTTTTTTTCTTTTCTTTAACTGGTTATAGACCCTAATATTTGAACGTCAAAAAAAGAAAAGAAGAAAAAATATGATGATCCGATAGGTCATTTAGAATTTTAACCCTTAATTTTGTGTTTTGAGAGAACATATAGCTCCGTTTATCTTTTCTCGATTTGCATGTACAGCCCGTGACTTCTTCCAGAAAGTATTTATGTGAAAAATTGATTAAAATGTAAAATCGTACTTTAAAACTCATTTGAATTGGCTTCGATTAACGTTTTGAGCAAACAGATCCTGATCCGTATTTTGACGGTCCCGACGGGTCCATATCGAGATTTGGGACATGGGCATAGGTCCGAAAGCGGATTCGGAGGTCCCTAACTTGATTTGTCGCAATTTGTTGAAAATTAGATGTTTAAAAGTTTAAAGAAATTTCAAGTTTGACCGAAGTTTGGCTTTGTTTCTAGCGGATACGGATTTTTAGTTCTGGAGCTTGGTATAGGTTCATTTATGTTTTTACGACTTGTCCGCAAAATTTAGTGCAAAATGGAGTTGATTTGACGTGATTCGGACGTTCAGTTGTTAAAACGAAAGTTCTTAAGTTCGTTTTGGTGTCCGATTCGTAATTCTAGGTGTTATTTTGATATTTTGATCGTGCGAGCGAGTGAGTTCGTAAAATATTTTTAGATTTGTGTGCATGTTTGGCTTGGAGCTCTGGGGGCTCAAGTTAGTTTCAATAAGCTTCGAACCATTTCGGACATAGAATTTCTGTTTTTTTAACTTCAGCTAACACTTGGTGCATTGTGCTTCACGATCGCGAGGGAGAAGCTGGGATGGGGTGGATTTTACTCTCCGTGAACACGAAAGGCTGGACATGGACACGAAGTGTAGATGGGGTTTCCCTTCGCAAACGCGAACGACACCTCTCGAATGCGTAGTGTTGATGACTTGGGAGGGGGGAACCCGTGTTACTCTATGCGAACACGTGCATTGGCTCGCGAATGCGAAGACCTGGGAGAGCAGCCTTCGCGAACTCGTGAGTAAACTCGCGAACACATAGGTCTTTTAGGTTGTTGTGCAATGCGAATGTGGCAGGCCCTTCCTAACATGAAGAAAACCTGATGCCAAACCTTATATATTTCCAAACACGGGATTGCATCCATTTTTCATCATATTTTCATTAGAGCTCGGCCTGTAGGTGATTTGGAAGAGAAAATTCATCATCATTTCATAGGTTAGCACACTCTAACTCATTTTTTTCCATTTCCAACACCACCCATGAATTTTTAGTTTTAATCTTTATACTTTCATAGTAGAAAATTAAGCATTTGGGAAGAATTACAGTTTTTGCATATTTGGAATTTAGACCTCAAATTGGGGTTGGATTTCGAAACTAATTATATAATCAAGCTCAGGAGCAAATGGGTAAATGTATTTTAGTCCGAATCTTGGGTTTGACCAAGCGACTCAGGGTTGACTTTCTTTGGCTTTTTGAAAAAAGTGTAAAAATCCTAATTTTATGTATTATAATATATTTTCCTAGCATTATTTGATGTTATCAAGTCGATTTTGGTTAGATACGATTGGTTTGGAGGCGGATTCTAAAGGAAAGGTCATGGTAGAGCTTTGAGTTGATTGCGGAGTAAGGTAAGTGTTGGGTTTAAACTTGATTTGAGGAAATTAGGGACTCTTGAGTTATGTGCTATGTGAAATTCATGTGTTGCCGCGTATATGCAAGGTGACGAGTGTATATACGCCGCTAAAATATTTGTTTCCATATTTTCCATATTTTATTAATTATTTCATTACATGTCTTAACTGTTACATGCTTTAAATGCTTCCCATGCCTTTATTTTCTATTTATCACTTATTATTCTCGTGTTAAAAATGTTAGATTCTCCCATGCTTCCATAGTTTACTGCTACTTGCCTGAAGTGATTTACTTGTACCCTTAGTTGTTATTTATTTGAATTGTCTTGCTGTTAGTATTCATTACAATGGATTCTTAATTTGAGAGGAGATTTCCTTTCCGGTTCTGCTTCATATCCATTAACTGTAGGGAAATCTTGTGATTCAGGTTGTTAAATTAATTGTGCTTATTGATTTATTCATGTTGTACAGTGGGATCTGATTGCGCGCAATAAGTAAAATAAAGATGGACTGATGGCAAAATAAAGGTGAATTTATATAAATATGGTGGGATCGGGTTGCGCGCCGCAACATGTGAAATAAGGGTGGTCGATTGATATGGTGAAATAAGGATGAATTATGATATTGATTTGATTATATGATGGGATTAGGTTGCGAAGCACAACATATGTTTATTTCTTATTTTTGATATTACTATGGCCCGATAAGGGAGAATTATGTTGTACGGTGGGATTGGATTGCAGGACACAATAATTTATGTGTTTCTATTCCTTAGTGTGTTGTGTTGGCTTTTGTACTTTCATACGAGACTCTAAGGATTGATATTTTTAGCGTTTAATGGTTTTCCTTCGCTGATTTATGTTAACTGTTTTAAATTTGTTTTTGTATCTTTCTTTAATGTCTTTGTTTTATACTGCGTACATGTTACTATAAGTGACTGTTTAGCCTCGTCAGTACTTCGTCGAGGTTAGGCTCGACACTTATAGAGTACACGGGGTCGATTGTACTTATACTACACTCTGCACTTCTTGTGCAAATTTTGGTACTGGTCCCAGCTGTACGTGAGGTGCATCAGCTCAAATTATCACATTTGGAGACTTGAGGTAGATCTACTGACGTACGCAGACCTTGAAGTCCCCTTCCTCCTTCCTCTATTACCGTTCATTTCATTCGAAATAATTGTGGCTATTTCAAACTCTATTTGTAGTACTTATAGTAGCTCGTGCACTTGTAACTTCAGATCCAGTTATTCTTAGATATTTTAGTTATTATATCTTTTCGCACATTATTCCAGTTTTTTATCTCAATTTAATTGGTTTTAATTACTGAATTGTTTAAAATGGCATACAATTTACTCTAATATTTATTTGCCTGGTGAGTGAAATGTCAGATGCCATTGCGACGTTGAAAGTAAAATTTCCCGCCGTGACAAAAAGATTGAAACAAGAGGAGTTAAATTACCTGCAAGTTGGTTGGTAAGTACACATCAAAAGCAATAGATTGTGGACCGATGAATAATAGTAGGCAGCTTACCATTTGGGTCAGGTCATCGCCAAAAAATCTGGAAATAGGTTCTCTTTTATTACATATACAAACTTATAGTAGTAATTTAAATTGATGCCATGACTATTACTATATGATAAGAGTTGTCATCAACTTCAATTATGGCCTGATTTTTCAGACAAACTTTTCCTTAACAGTTTATGTACTTTCACTTCAAAGCAAGATTGGTGTTTTGTCTTTTTTCTACAACAATACTCTTTTTTTTTTGGTATGGTAATACTACTGTGCCACAACAAACTTGTGTTTGGGCCATATTTATCTAGTTCTGTCTCGGCTCTGTAGGATTAAGGAAAGTTGTCGTTGGCAAAAGAAATGGAGCTAAAATTACTTTTTTTTCATCACATCCTAATACTAGAAGTTAACCATAGTTAATTAGTGCTACAAAATTGAAGCCACTACTCTCCAACTTAAAAGTGAAGAATAATTTGTGGTATTTCATACTCCGCCTATATGAGCTTCATAAACATAGTTACTAAGTCCTAGGGGTGGGCATCGACCGGTTTGGTTCCATTTTGAACATTATCGATTTTGTCTATCAGTTATCGATTTACAAATATCATAACCCGATAATCAAACCGATAAGATATTTGTTATCGGTTAATTGGTTATATATTGTTATCGATTTACCCAATAAGATAAAACAACTAAACAATTTTGCAATATATAAAACAAAGAAATTAAATTGTGCAGTATCTAAAAAATTTTGCAATATATAAAACAAAGAATCAGTTGTTTCTTAACAAAAGCAATATATAAAATAAAGAAATCAAACTGTGCAGTTATGGGAAATCCTGCACATTATATTGCATTCCTAACCCCAATTTGATAACGAAGCCCATTCCTAAAATAAAAAAACGTATGTCAATGTGATAACGAAGCCCATTCCTAACCCCAATTTCCATTGCTCCCTCCCTGCTGTAAAAAATGCCTAGTGGGTTTATATATTGCTGTCAATATATAAAACTGTTCTATATATTGCTTTTGAAAACAAAACCCTCGTATATACTTAAGGGTAAATTAGTAAATTACTTCATTCTTATTGGGTTATCTGTTTTTACCCAATAACAAAAATTCAAACTGAGCCCGAACCGGTAACCCAATAAAAAAAATTAAACCCTTTACCGAACTGTTAATCCAATAACCCAATACCGATAATCCAATAAAAACTTAACGGTTCGGATTTTTGATTTTACCCGATATATGCCCACGCCTACTAAGTCCAGATAAAGAAGAGGGTTATAACTTATAATAGGTTGATGGCAAGTGTCACAGATCCAAGCCATGCTACTATTGTCTGCTTTGGCCCAAGGCCCGCACGAATTTGTCTTCTTGGACTATGCCATCATCGAGTCCAAAAGCGTATTTACCATGTAAACTTAATTCATACTTTATACAGCTCTTCACTTTCCTCGGTGCACCCCTTCTTTAGAAACTTGACCCACCCTCCATCGTGGGCATCACAGCAAGCTTAAAATATTATCAGTGATTTGTTTTGTATCCAAATCACAATTCACTTCTAGCTAAGTTTGATAAGATAGACAGGGCCCTCTAAGAAAAATCTTCAATCAACAGATTCTTTTCTGGTTTTAGTCATAACTGCCAACCACCTCGCTTGAAGTTAATTAACAAATAGACAAAACAGAATAACGATTTATTAAATTATTCCAACTTGCCTTCTGAGATCACTGCAAGTTAAGGTTGATGGTGCCATTGTCAAGTCAGTGGCTACGCAGGAATTTTACAAGCGGTGTCACTGTTTAACCGCTGCTAACCGCTGGACTAATCACTTGTTTCATTGCAAGTGGTGTCACTTTTAATACTTTTATCTTATATTACTGTTTTACTTATTATTTATATATATATATATGTAATAAAAATTTTCGACGAAGCGGTATCCCGTGACACCGCTTGGGTCCATATAAATCCGCCCCTGGTCAAAGTTATAAGACATCTGTCAAGAGTCAAGACATGGTCGCCCTCTAATTTCCGTGGACTTGGAAAATCACACAATTCACTGAAAAATGAAAAAGACAAACTTGAGGCAAATGCAATTCAAGTATTTCATAAAAGACGAAACAATGAAATAATATTAATAGCATGACTTCAATAGCCCAGGGAATCTGGAAGAAAAAGAGAGAAAAATTACATAAAACAACTAGAGATATGATCGTTGTTAGATAGTTAGTCTTTTGTCTAATACAAGTTTCTGCTGTCAAATACTAAGTGAATGGCCTCCTCCATTGCGTCGCTCCGTGTGAAAGATGTAGCTTGATTGGAATTGCCAAGAGATGCCTGCTTTAGTGCTTTACATTCTGGCGAGCAAACCCCGGCTGAGTGGTGCAATTGAAGACATGTGGCCCAAACATGAACACAAACCAGAAACATGGATATGCTGCATCAGTTTGCAGAAGATAGAAACTCAAAGATACACTTTAATGCATGATTATGATGTTGGTTCTTGTGCCAGTAGAACATGCAGATTAACTTCTAGCGCAAGAGAGATAATGTTTTAATAATATTGCACTGAGGCGGGCTTAAATGGAGTGACATAGATAGTGTGGATTTATATAGCCAACCTCACTTGCTTCGGATTAAAGGGATAGTTGTATCTGTTGTCGTGATAGTATGATGCTGGGGATTTTCAAGAAACATCTAACCTTTTCTTTAAGCTAAAAAATTGAAGTCTATGGATCATTGTTTAGCTGTTTACTTACAAAACTCTATATTTAACACAACTAAAGAGTTGATGAACTAAGTAGGCCATGTGAAATGAATGTAGAAGATATGAAAATATACCTGAAGAAGCATGGATAACCAAGAACTCAATGATGTAAATGAATGTAGAAGATATCAAATGTACCTGGAGAAGCATGGATGGAGCAGCTGCCCTTTCAGTGTTAACATGGCTTCTGGTCTTTCTTCCATTTAAAGTGACAACCGATGGGCTGTTAGCTGTTGTTATATCCCAGAAGCTGCGCTTTTTAGCCGTGGGAGCTGGAGAGTGAAAACGATGACTTGGACTCTTCAAATCAACATCGCGTGCTTCCTTCGGCCGCAAGCTTGCCCTTGTAATGATCCTTTTCACACCCATTTGTGCCCCTCCTGCTGGTTTTGCACTCTTTCGTGACAGCTCACGGATTGTATCATCTTTCTGCTTTATCTCCAGTGCATGATCCTTTTTCAGTCTCTCAATTTCTGCCTCCAATCCCTTAACTGCCTTTTTAAGATCTCTAACGGACTCATCTGGACCTCTTTGCTTGGATTCTGGGGTAAAACAATTTCCACCAAAGAAAGAAGGTCTTGCTTTTCGTCTTTCATTTAGCTGAGCAGAAGACGGTGCTGGTGATAAGATAGAGGAAACAGTAGATGGACTAGGGGAACAGTTTTCAGCCAAGTTTTCCTTCTGGATTGTAATCAGTTTTTGCTGCTGACGAGCCAGACGGATTCTCAATTCACGATTCTCTTTTTGTAGCTCAAGCAATAACTTGGCCTGATCTGTTGCGGAATCAGGCACTTGCATTTCCTCATGCACATCATAAGCCTGCACGTGTTAAAAGGAGATATTAGGACAGTAATAAATCCCTAAATACTGAAAATTATAGATGCTCTACAATTAATGTATTTGTCAACAGCTTGTGTCATTGATGAAAATATGGAGTATGAAATAACTTCCGGAAACCCAATATTGATTAATAAAGGGCTGGAGATTTAGTGTCTAGTAAATTCTAAAATGATAAATTGCATTAGAGGCAGTAAACATTGAATAATAAATCAATCAATCACACCTTAATTCCAAACTAAATGTTGCATACTGAATTCCAAATCAATCAATCACACCTTAATTCCAAACTAAATGTTGCATACTGAAGGTAAAGTATCATGATGGCCATTAAAATTACTTTAATTATAATGAGAACCAGGCTGCAAAACAATGTTGCAAAGAAGTAGTTTTGAGTTCTCTAACCTTTGTTCGGATCTCTTTCGCTCGGTCAGCCCAGTGCAGTGTATTTTGGGTTTCACTAAATGAATGACTACTTGGGCTAATATTGGCAATCATCACAGTGTTACAAGCACCACCCAGTGAGTCCTTGAGTAGTTGAGTGAGCTTAGAATTCCGATAAGGAATGTGCTTTTTCCCCTCAACAAGGGCATTGATGCAGCTGCTCAGTGCGAGAAGTGACTTATTTATATTAGCACCTTCAAGTGATCTCAGGGTTCTCTGATCAGTAGCTAGAGCTCTTTCTGAACCAGCAAGGTCAATAAGCGACAGCTTTCCAACTCGGTTTACAATGTTATTTGAACTATCTTTGAGACGGTATTCAACTGCGACCTGTGTGTTGAAGAAAAACATTCATTAAAAGTCAAGAAATGGCGGTGGCGCATGAATTAATGATATGCCAAAAATTGCAATGACCTGAAGAATAGCATGAGAGCGAGAGGACGTCTCATTGACCCGGGTAGGCTCTGTGGTTCTGTTTCGGTTTCCTTGTTGGAGCAATGCCATTACCTGTTCTCATAAAAGAATACAGGTCAACAACTTTGATTCAGCAACTAATACTCTACTATGACCATTCCAGAAGACAAGAATGATACTTACTTCATCTGTGGAGTATGCTCTATACTGAGTAAGCCCTGCCGCCACTATTCCCTGCATTACAAGCAGTGAGAAAATCTCATCATATTTTTGTCAATTTTCTTCTATATATGGCTTCGAAAAGTCAACATTTTAAGTGCATCTCTCTGATTCCCTATTTCAGGTACTACTACTCGACAAGTATAAAACATGCACAACCAAAAGAAGCATATTGTGCAGTGTGCAGTTTATTCAGTAAAGAAACAAGGGGGAAACACTAATGTTTGTGAGAATGATCATTCTTTAGAAATAAGCACTGACCTGTTTATCTTCTCTTAAGACCAGAGGCCTACCCGGGGACAGCAAATCTCTCACAGTTTCATTGTAGACCTCTAGATAGGAAAGGTGAACCACATGATTCCCATCAAAGCTCCTCTGTCTTATCTTGCTAAAGAGATCCTTGATTGCTAATACCATTACCCCTGGATTCTCAACGGTACCGAGCATTGTATATGTCTTTCCAGCACCTGTGGAACCATAGCAAAACACCGAACCATTTCTTCCCTGCAAAACTGCTTCCACAAGCTCTGCTGTTCTGGAAGATACAAGATTCCAAGTGTTCAGTTCTAGCAACATTTTATCAATGAAGTTATGAAGAGTAGACCTTAAGAGACTTATCACCGATAGCAAAGTTTGATCCCAAGAAATAAAAGAACAGAAACTTCCCTCCCAGCAAAGTAGCAATTAAGTCTCGGAAATTCTGTTAAGCTTTTACTATTTTGATGATGTATAATTTTTCACTATGTTCAATGAATCAATACCTATGACTCATTACCAAATCAATTGGGGTCTGATATATGAATAATCTATATTCATTACGCTCTTTATTTAAGTCCATTTTATTCCAATAGTTCAGTGTAAAAGGCCTTAATACGAGAGTACTTAGCCTACCAAAAATTACAACTAGTAAAATCTGCTAGACAGACAATGTACTCCTATTGCAAGAAAAAACTGTTTTTTGTTCAAGAAAGACTACAGGAAGTCATAAGCCTTAAACAAATGCCATCTCTAAAATGCTAGAAATGATTCTACAAAAAGAGATGCCTACATAAGTGAGATGCCTTAAACCAACACCTAGAAAAGATACTAGAAATGACACAGCAGGCACAAATTATCAAGTTACTACGACTAAACTAATCATAGTATTGATTCAAAATTTTTCTTGATCAATGGATCATGGAATTAACCAAAAAAAAAAAGCTAGTCACGATTTTGGAACTCACGTCGTGGAATAAACATCATGCTGAGTAGCGGTATCAGGAAAGGAAGCATCAAAAGTGAAATGGCGACCCCTGAGCCTCTTTAGCCTAAGGTAATCATTCAAATCAGTAGCAAACTCGGTGAGATAAACATCTCTTCCATCCACAATTTTCACACAACAACCTGCTCCAGCTTCTCTCTCCTTTCTTGAGATTGGCCTTAGCCTTACAAATACAAGTATTCTACTACCACCACTATCTTCACCATTACTCCCCTTGCTGCTGACTTTCTCAAAAATAGTATTCAACTCATGTACATTGTCTTTAGTATTCCTTCTAGTTACTTGAGGCTCTGTATGCTGTGGCATTGCTGAACTTCCCATTGAAAGCTTTCTTGCAACAGTACTCGATGCATTCGCCCTTTTGGGGTAAGAAAACCCTACTATTCTATCACTTCCAGCCGCCACCGCCACATTCTCCTTCGAATCCTCCGCCACTGAAGGCGGCCGTGGCGCCACGTAAGTTCTGGTCACAGTTGAAGTATTATGCATAGAGTTCTCCCTCATCACATGACTAATAATGGGGTTTGAATTTTTTTGCTCTTTCTCAACATTTCTACCGGAGCTGAGTAGGTCTACACTTGGGTGAGTCGAAAATCTCGACTCTTCAGGCTTGAAATATTGATTCTTGGTAGCAGCAGCGGCTTGTTTTTGCTGTTCATATAAAAGAGTAAGTGCTTTCATCTTCTCTTTCAAACCATGGTGTGGATTTCTCATATTTCTAAACATTTGGGAATCTTCTTGATCTGTTCTTGGCCTAATTCTTTGATCATTTTTCACCTGAGAGTCAGTAATCTGAGATCTTGTAGAAACTGGCATTTTATGAATAAAACCTTCCTATTCCAAACACGCCCTTACTGATTCTCAATAATTTACTAGCTAAAACTGTTTGGGTTGTAAAAAAGTTCAGATTTTTACAAAAGAAACGTCAGGATTCTTGATGGAAAATTGAGGAATGGAAGCTAAAATTGGTTCTTGAGTAAACAGAAGAAATGAGAATTTTGGAGAGGGGGAAAGAAGAAGATTGTGTATGATTTTGGGGGGATAATAAACATAGGCCGTTGATTTGAGAGAAATTGACGGTTGACACTAAAGCGAGGGAGTGAGTTTTATGAAGAGTGATAATAGCAATCCATTTGTTACTACTCCCACTCCGGATTCTACTTTCAAAAGAAAATGAAGGAGAACAATGAGTATCTGCTCAAAGCAAAAGTTGGAGTGGAAATAATGTGGGCCAAATTTGAATATTTTTTAAAAATTATAATTTGTAACGGTCAAATAGTGTCAGATTGTGAAAGGTCCGTTATAGCGAGTTTTGGGGTCCATCACGGGAAATCTTACCTTTATTTAATACTATATGATACCTGTATTAAAAAAAATCCTTTATTTATTTATTACTTATTTACTATGGTGAAAGCATAATTTTTGTCAAGGAGATTTTAAAAATAAAAAAGTAAATTCAACACCTAATATATAAGATAAGCAAGCGACCAAATAGTAGTCATCGATCCCAGTCCCGATCGAGCCGGAGGAAAAAGTGATTGAAGAAGAAGAAAAGGACTTCCTTATTCCTCGACCTTTGTTGTTCCCAAAGAATCAAACACATCCAAATCTATGGTCGAGGAATTGGAGCAGATCATACTGATCGAATTTTTGCCCGAGAGAAATGTATACCTAGGAACGAGATTAACCCCCAAACTCAGGAAAAAACTCATTCAATTTCTTATTAATAATATGGATTGCTTTTCTTGGTACCATTTAGATATGACAGGGATTTCACCGGAAATAACTATACACAGACTAAGCCTCGACCCTAGGTTCAAACTGATGAAGCAAAAAAGGAGGCCCCAATCCGAGGTGAAGCATGCATTCATAAAGGATGAGATAACCAAACTTCTTAAAATAGGGTCTATTCGGGAGGTAAAGTACCTCGAATGGTTAGTCAATGTAGTTGTAGTTCCTAAAAAAGGAAACTAACTTAAGATGTACGTAGATTACAAGGATTTAAAGAAAGCATGCCCAAAAGACTCTTTTTCATTGCCCAACATCGATCATATTATCGATGCCACGGTTGGCCACGAGATCCTAACTTTTCTTGATGACTACTTCGGTAACAATCAAATTCATATGAACACGGAAGATCAGGAAAATACCTCGTTTATCACTAAGTTTGAAACTTATTATTACAATGTGATGTCCTTAGAGCCAAAAAAATACAGGAGCTACAATGCCTAGTTAACAAAATGTTCGAGGAACACATAGGTAAAACAATGAAAGTTTAAATTGATGACATGTTGGTGAGGCCCCTCTGCGTATATGACCATTTAACTCATTTGCAGGAAATGTTCAAAAGTTTGAGAAAGTACAACATGAAGCTTAACTCGAAGAAATATGCCTCGGAGTCGACTCAGGTGAGTTCCTTGTCTTCATGGTGTTGAATTGGGGTATCAAAATCAACCCCAACAAGATCAAGTCCATCGAGGATATCACGGTCATGGATAGTGTGAAGGTCGTGCAAAGGCTAACAGGTCGAATAGCTGCCTTGGGTCGGTTCGTTTCGAGATCATCAGATTGAAGGCACCGGTTCTTTCCTTGCTTAAAGAGAAAAAGGATTTCGCGTAGACCCCAGAATTCCAGCAAGCCTTGCAAGAATTGAAGTGATACTTATCGAGCCCGCCTTTGCTTCACACTCTGAAGGTAGATGAAAACTTTACCTATATTTGGCAGTGTTAAATATAGCAGTTGGGATACTAGTTCGATAAGAGCAATGTACGCAATTCCCTATTTATTGTGTAAGTCGAACTCTAGGAGATGTTGAAACTCGATACCCTCAGTTAGAAAAATTAGCACTTGCATTGATAAGCGTATCTAGAAAGCTAAAGCCATATTTTCAATGTCATATCATATGTGTATTAACCACTTATCCCCTTCAAATATTTTGTATAAGCCCAAGCTATAGGGTCGGTTGGCCAAATGATCCGTCTAACTTAGTAGGTACGATATCAAATATCTACCCCGAACAACCATTAAGTCCAAATCTTAGCTAACTCCGTGGCCGATTTTACGCCGACCCTCGTACCCAAAGTGGAGAGAGAACTCCTACTAAGATCGGGTACATCATCTGGGGTATGTACTCTTTTCCCGGATGGTGCCTCAAACATGAAAGGATCCGAGCTTGGCATTATCTTAAATCTACCTACGGGTAATAACATTAGACAATCTACCAAAACTTCTAGATTGACTAATAATGAGGCCGAGTATGAGTCCATGATTACATGTCTCGAACTAGCTAAGATCTTGGGGACAGAAGTCATTGAAGCCAAATGTAATTCGGTGTTGGTGGTAAACCAAGTAAATAAAAGTTTTGAAGTCCAAGATGATAGGATGCAACGGTACTTGGACAAGCTACATGTAAATTTGCACTGTTTCAAGGAATGGACTCTAGACCATGTGCCTCGAGAACAAAATAGTGAGGCTGATGCACTTGCTAATTTGGGATCCTCGCTTGAAGAAGATGATATCGTCCCATGGACTGTTGTCTAATTATCGAGGTGTATGGTTGAAGAGGGTCATGCCGAGATAAATTCTACAAGCCCGACTTAGGATTGGAGTAATAAGTATATCGATTATTTGAAAAACGGAAAACTCCCATCGGACCACAAAGAATCGAGGGCCGTGCGAACAAAGGATGATAGGTTCTCATTAGATGAAGATGGAACATTGTACAAGAGAATGTTCGATGTTCCATTGGTGGTATGTTTAGGTCCGGGGGACACCGATTATGTTCTACAAGAAATCCACGAAGGTACTTTTGGGAATCACTCGAGCACCGAGTCTTTGGTTCACACAATTATTAGAGCAGGGTATTACTGGGACCGTATGGAAAAAGATACTAAGGAGTTAGTCAAAAAGATATGATAAGTGCCAATGGTTTGCACCGATGATCCATCAACCCGGAGAAAAACTCCACTCGGTCTTATCTCTGTGGCCTTTTATGAAATGGGGAATAGACACAGTCGGACTTCTACCAACGACCCCGGGTAAGGCTAAATTCATTTTATTTATGATTGATATTTCTCTAAATGGGTGGAAGCATAGGCATTCGAGAAGGTCAAAAAAAAGGAAGTTATTGACTTCATATGAAACACATCATATGCCGGTTCGGGATGTCTGCTGATATTGTATGTGACAATGAAAAGCAATTTGTTGGCAACAAGGTAACGGAGTTCCTCGAGGCACATAAAATAAAGAGGATCTTATCAATACCATACCACCCAAATGGAAATGGACAGGTTGTGTCTATAAACAAAACTATCATTCAAAACCTAAAGAAAAGGCTGGACGATGCAAAGGGAAAATGGAGAGAAGTCCTACTCGAGGTCCTTTAGGCATATCGAACAACATCGAAGTCTAGCTCGGGGGCTACTCCATTTTCTTTAGTATATGGCTCCGAGGCCCTTATCCTTGTCGAGGTTGGAGAACCCATCACCAGGTTTTGACATGCATCGGAAGAGTCAAACCCCGAGGCTATGAATACTAGCCTCGAGCTATTAGATGAAAAATGAGAGGCAGCACTTGTTCCGATGGCTGCACAGAAGCAAAGAATCGAAAGATACTACAATGGAAGGACCAGCCTCCGACACTTTGGAATTGGGGACTTAGTTCTATGCAAAGTCACCCTCAATACTTGAGACCCGAATGAATGTTAACTAGGCCCGATTAGAAGGACCATACTAAGTCCTCGAAGTTGTCGGCAAAAGGTCTATAGAATTGGCACGATGGAAGGCGAGCAATTATCAAACAATTGGAACGTATTACTACTCAAATGATACTATTGCTAAGGTATGGCTTTTTCTCTTGTCTGTTTGAATTTGAAACTAATCCATTGCAGGTGACCGATAGAAGATATCGAAGACACCTTTCTATACGAAGGCCTTTAGGTTTTAAAGCATGCCTTGCAGTCTTTTTTCCTTAGATAAGATTTTGTCCCAAATGGGTTTTACTGGTAATGAGGGCCTCGATAGGAGAACTTATATGAACACCTAATTTTTGACCACACCCAAATTCTATACTAGTTTAGTGTAAATATTTATTTTACGCCTAATCTTAATATTTTAAGACTTTTATCATACTCTTAGTAGGTTTTATTTTAGAAAAAAATATAATAACTATATATTCACATTCTTAGAGTATAAGTTTTACTGCTAATTTTAAATAAAAGAAAAATTAAAAAAGATCTAATTAGAATTTTAAATGTAAGTTATTGTATTTTTCTTAGTATAATTTAAACTACAATGCAAATATTTAATTTTCTTATGTATATAATATTTAAATATAAGATAACTAACTAATATTTTTAACTATGCATTTTACTTTCTAATTTCTTCATTAATAAAGAATAAGTAAAAGTTATTAAAAAATAATAATAATAATAATAATAATAATAATAATAATAACGAAAAAAGGAAAAAAGGCAAAACAAATAATAATAATAATAATAATAATAAATAATAATGACAATAACAACAATAATAATAATAATAAGTTATAATATAATAAAAAGGGATAAATCTTAAAAGATTTAAACAACATTATCCTAACCACTTATCATGATCTTCTCAACATCTTTCTCCCACTTTAATTCTAACTCTAACTCTTTTACCTACCCCTACATTCCTAAACAAACGAAGAAGGAAAACATAAAACAAAAGAAAATAAAGGAACGAAAAGAGAAAAGAACGAAGAAGCAAAAAGGAAAAGAAAACGTTGAAAAGGAAGAGAAAAAACTGAAAACAAAGGAGAAGAAAGAAACAGAAACAGGAAGAGAAAAAAAGACGTGAAAGAAAGAAGGAAAAAGGAGTTCGGGATTTTGTTAGCGATTCCGTGTTTCTGATTTTATAAAGGTTAGTATTGTAATTTTGGAAATCCGTAGATATTCTTTTGTGCTGAAACCTTACAAAAGGTAACACTCAATCTTTTAGTACAATTTAAATATAATATATGAGATTTATGTCTTCGCAAAGTTTGAATTTTAATTTGTTTTTTCTTATATATATATATATATATATATATATATATATATATATATATATATATATATATATATATATATATATATATATATATATATATATATATTTGTTATCTTTCTTTGTATGTAATATTTAATACGGGTGATCAGCTTTCATACTTATTCATGAATTAGGAGGAAAGCCTAAAGATTTTTTTTTTTACTTTGTTATAGTTTTGTTTATTTTTCTTAGTAGTTTTGTTTATATTTTTGGTATAAAAAATGTGATTTACAAAATTTTTTGGAACATGTGTTAGTTTATTATTTAAGTTGCTGAAAATTTTAGTTCTATAATAGTTAAATTAAATTCATGTTCATATAGATGTATATATCAAATTACGGCAAGTTAGTCACACATATAATATGATAATTAAGATTATTATTTTATATTAAGTTCTATTGATAGACATGGCTGGAATTTGCATGTTTTGTTTTATATAAATGTCTCCAAATAATGATAAATCCACTATTATGTAGGTTTGTTTAAATTAGAACGCATCAATAGAAATCTTCATTAATTTGGTTCTATTCTTAGTTATTTTTTTATACTTTAAAACCTTAAGATTTATTATAATAGTTAAAATAACAATAGTAAAATAGATAAATAAATAAAATACTCTAAAATGCTAGAAATATTCTTACATGCACTTTAAAATACTAGCCCATGTGTTCATACCCGAACCTTGGGTTGATACGCTTAAATAATAAAAGGATTATGTGCGAATTTCGCGTCTTGATACCTTTCTAATTAAAATAATTATGTTATAACTACGTGTGCGTTCCGTACCTTGGTTTAATACTTAATTTCAAGGAAGTACCTTGTGTGCGTATCACATCTTGGTCAAAATAATTAATAAAAATATAATAAATTAAGTGAAACGGTAATAAATAAGCCATAATCAATAAATACAAGAATAACTAAAAAAAAATTGATTTAAACCTTACATTAATCAATAGAAGCGACCGTGCTAGAACCACGAGACTCGAGGGGTGCCTTACACCTTCCCCTCGGTCAACAGAATTCCTTACTCAGTCTTCTGTTTGCGTAGACCATAGATTAAGAATCAAACCTTCCTTTTGAAAATGGATTCAAATAAAAGGTGACTTGGAACACCAAAACTCAATTCCAAATGGCGACTCTAAATAATAAATAATCCCTTTTCAAAATGTCGCTTTAATTGAAAAAACTCTTCTAACTCAACCTCATAGCAGGATTGTATGAGAAAAAAGAGGTGTGACAGTCGCGACGACTCTTCTGGGGACAATTAATAAGAATTCGAGCTTTGTATCTTGATTCTTGTTTTGCTTTTATCATGTTTTGGATATTATTGTATTTGGAAGCCAAATGTGCTATATTGTCGCTTGTTTACCGCTTTAATATTTATCTTAACTGTGATATAAATGGTATCCTCTCTCGCACCTCTCTTAGTCTTCTGATGGGTAGTTATGTTGTGTTTGCCTACCAGCATCACAAAATTTCTGTCTTGAGATAAAGCCAGTGAACCTACCAGCTTCTGGTGAAAGATTTAGTCACACATGTTTATGCGGGAGAGCGTTAGCTAGCCAGTGCTGTTCTACTACTAGTGACGCTTGATGCTCCTCGGCCCAGATTGTCCACCCGGGTAAGCCAGGTCTAGATACCATCTCCTTTAGAATTTGAAAACTTAGAAGAACAAGCCACAAGCAATGAATATCCCTAGTAGGTTACGCTTTATTTGCATCATATGCATTGAACTTAGCGGGACTCGACACAGGGGTCAGGCCCGTCTAGGACAGGAACCAATTTTTTTGGACCAACATGTTCATATCTATGTGCTATATGTAACGTTATTTGGTAGGCTTCACTCAAATGTTGACCGGCTTTATGATAGAATTAAACAAGGGTAAAGAAAAAGGAAATTTCCAAGTTTTCATAAAATACTTTTTTTTAAAAATAAAATTTTGAAAGGTTTTGGGATATAAGCTAACAATTTTCTAAATAGTTTTCTTTTTTAGTTATTTTAACCGAACTACGCGGGTTTGATTCTCACCGGATGTCAGATACGTAGGCACCCTTCATCAGGTTCAACCCCCATTTTAAATAAACATAAAAAAAGAGAGTTAAAAAAAGGGTTTATGGATTTTTTTTATTTTTTTATTTCCAAATAATGATAATATAGTCACTTTGTCAAGTTTTTAACTAGTTTTGCCCTTGCATCCGGTCTTTTTGTCGAAACAGCCTTGAAACCTGCATCGAAAATGTGAAACGGGAGGCCAGTTTTATTTTTTATTAGTTTTTTTTCAAAAAACAAAAACAAAAAGTTATTTGGGCATTTTATTTTTTGTAATGACTATTACTAATTTAATTTTTTTTAGTCCCACAGTTTGATTTTTATTTATTTTTTTTGGAGAGTTTTTTTTATTATTATCAAAATTTATTTTATTCCTGACATGTTTATGTCTTTAAAATCAGTAGAGTCAGTTTGTATATATTTCCTTTTCTCTCATTCTAATAAAATATAATTGAAGAACATTTTAGTTTGTCTTATTAGTATTATTTTTTTAAAAAGGGGGAAGAATCATTATAATTGTTATTATTTCTCCTGAACTACATGGTGGTCTGATTCATGCAGCGTCATGATACATAGGCAATCCCCATCGGATTCGATCACAACCATAATTAATCTGGAAAAAAAAATAAAAAAAATAAAAAAATAAAATAAAAGAGCAGTAAGTTCAAGAGGAAATAAACCAACAAGCCGGGATGAAGCATGAAGCCTTCCAAATCATTTTAAAAATGAAAATGGCATTAGGTGCATGACATTACAATGTGTGATTAATATATGAAAAATGCCTGACTCTAACACGTTTGTTGTTTGTTATTTATAAAGAGATAAGGTTAAGCAGAGGTGGTTGGTTTGTGGTTTAATTTGGTGACTCACCCTTAGAACACGAGGTCAAAAGGAAAAAGTAAGATGGGAAACAACAGTGAAATGAGTCAGATAATGATGATGTCCATGGACAATTAGTTGAACTGGGTTCGGAATTGGTTGAAGAAGTAAGAGTGTTTAAACAATAATTGGCAGATATGTACAAAGCCTGGGTGAATGGACATGCACCGCCCTCACTATCCCTGGGGACTTCAGATAATCTTCATAATGTGTCAGTTGCAAATCAAGTGCCCATCTCCATAATAAGTAACCCATCGTACCAAACTGGATTCAGTCCGAGCATTAACCTCCCCACTATCCTCAGTACCTCTATTCCACGTCCTCCAGGATCACCCTTCAGAAATGACCTATATACTGTACCCATCCCTCAACCAGCTCTTGCTCAAAAGCTCAACAATGATCCACAATTAAATGCTCATGATACCCAACATTACTCTCCAGAATTGATTTTCAAGGTTCCAGATTCATACAAGCATACTCCTCAGAACATGTTCCCAATCGAGGTCGAAAAGCCCAACAAGAATATGGAACAAGAGGAAATAGCCAGAAAAATAAAGAGTTTGGAACAAACCATGAGAAACATACAGGGTTTGGGAGGCCACAAGAGTGTTTCGTTCAATGATTTATGCATGTTTCCCCATGTTCATTTTCCACCTGGATTCATGACCCCTAAGTTTGACAAGTACGATGGTCATGGTGATCCTGTGGCCCACTTGAAGAGATATTGCAACCAATTGAGGGCAGCAGTGGGCAAAGAAGAATTACTCATGGCTTATTTTGGGGAAAGTTTGATAGGAATTGCTTCAGAGTGGTTCATAGATCAAGACATATCTCACTGGCACGTTTGGAACGACATGGCTCAAGATTTTGTCCAACAATTTCAGTATAACAAGACTATCATGACGTACAAAGGAAAAGAGATAGTGGAAGAAATAGATGAAATTGGAGGCTTGACCCGCTCTGGAAGGTGCTACTCACCAGAGGAGTTGAGAAAATCTAAGCAAGCCAAGGAAAATCACTTTCCAGTGAAAGAAACTATTTTAGAAAAAGAAGCGGAGGAATTCCTTAAGAAGATGAAAATGCAAGACTACTTAATCATTGATCGACTAAGGAAAACCCTTGCTCAGATATCTTTGTTATCTCTGCTTTTACACTAGAAAGAACATCGCCGTGTGTTGATCAAAACTTTGAACGAGGCATATGTCTCAGAAATAACAATGGTGAATCAGCTAGAAAAGTTGGCTGAAAGATTCTTTGAGGTGAACAAAATTTCTTTCTGCGATGATGATTTTCCTAAGGAAGGGGCTGGGCACAATAAAGCTTTGCATCTTATGGTCAAATGTGAAGGGAATTACGTAAAAGGGGTCATGATTGACGGAGTCTCAAGTGTAGATGTATGCCCTCTTTCTATTCGACAACAACTGAACATTAACACTAACAGAATTCGAACTAGTAGTGTCAGCACCAAGGCTTTTGATGGTTCAAAAAGAGACACTATTAGGGAAATTGAACTCACCATGACAATTGGCCCGGTTAATTTTAACATTGTCTTTCAGGTGTTGGATATGAAAACCTCCTATAATTTTCTTCTGGGAAGGCCGTGGATCCATATGGCTAGAGCTATACCATCCACCCTACATCAAATGGTCAAATTCGAATATGACAAGCAAGAAATTGTGGTTCATGGGAAGATGACTCGTCCGTCTACAATGACCTGTCCATTCCATGTATCGAGGCCAAGGAAGGATGTGAATCCTCATATTTCAAATATTTGAGGTAATTGAGGTAGACCAAGTGGAATAAGGAAAACCAATTCTGCATCCTCATCTTTCAGCCACTTCTATGATGGTAGCTTCACTGATGCTGAGGAACGACTATGAACCAGGAAAAGGATTAGGATCATTTCTGCAAGGAATTGTGAACCCCATCGCTCCCTTTTCGAAGAAAGATACCTTTGGCTTGGGTTTTAAACCAACATCAGTTGACATAAACAGAGCCAAGGCTCAGAAAAGGAATGGTTGGAATATGTTAAAATCAATCCCTCACATTGCCCACTCTTTTGTCAAGCCACAATTTGAAGAAGTCCAAAATCTTTCTACTCAATATGACATTGATGAAGTTTGCCAGGGTCCAAGGAGATGTTCTATGGAATCAACATGGTTCAAGTTGGTGAGGGCCCTAACCGTGCAAGTGTTCAGCTGATTAACCCAGATACCTCGCTCAACAACTGGGAAGCAAGTCCTCTTCCCATCAGGAAGGAGTCTTGGTAGTATGTTTTGTTGCTTTTCTGTATTTGGCTTATTTTCAGGATTGTAACCCATATACTATAGTTTAATTGCTTTGCTTTGATGTTAACCCTTCTATCCTTTCAAATTTAATAAAATGAAGTTCCAGTTTCATAGTAGAATTATGTCTTTTCCTTTCCCTAATTGTTGTTAATTTCTCACCATTTTCAGTTTCGTTAATGATGGCTTTAAAAAACATGACATGCACGCGGAATTCATGCCCAGATCTTAAAAAGTTGTCTAATCTCGAAATAATGAATCAAGAAGTTAAGTATGATGAAGATGAGGCCATTAAGGAAATAAAAAAGAGAATTGGATAAATTTGAGAATAAGCCTGAGCCTAACTTAAATGAAACTGAGGCTCATCTGATGAAGGAGGTATGTGAACAATTTTAAATTGAGCATCACCATTCTACTCCTTACCGAACCAAAGCTAATGGAGCTGTTGAAGCTGCAAATAAGAACATCAAGAATATTCTTAGGAAGATGGTCTAAGGGTCTAGACAATGTCACGAGAAATTGCCTTTTGCTCTGTTGGGATACCAGACAACTGTCCGTACATCAGTTGGTGCAACACCCTACTTGTTAGTTTATGGAACTGAAATGGTCATACCTGCTGAAGTTGAGATTGCCTCTCTCCGGATAATTTTTGAAGCTGGGATTGAAGACATTGAATGGGTGAAGTCATGATTGGAACAATTGAGTTTGATTGATGAAAAGTGTTTGGCGGCAGTTTGTTTTGGTCAGTTATACCAACAAAGAATGGCACGCGCTTACCATAAGAAAGTGCGCCCAAGAAAATTTAAGGTAGGATAGCTTGTTTTGAAATGCATATTTCCACACCAGGAAGAAGCAAAAGGAAAGTTAGCCCCGAATTGGCAAGGTCCATACCTCGTCAAGAAAGTATTGTCGAAAGCAGATATAGAAGGAAAGGTGACGAACATATCCGTCAACGCAGATACAGTCAAGAGATACTATGTCGGAAATGCTTCTATTGGAGCATTTGGTTTATACTTAGCATTCTCACATTGGGATGACGAAAGGCTATCATTCTCGCTACCCAAAACACTGGTCAACCCTAGTTAGCCCTTTGAAGCCTTGTTTATATTTCTTTGTGTTTACCCTCTTTTGTAACCAATGTACCTAAAAAATGATTAAAAAAAAGGTCATCATCAAAACAAGTTCATGCCATCCTGAACTACGTTCGACTTAATTCCAAAAGGATACGTAGGCAGCCTCTCTCTGAGGTTCAGTCACACCAAACAAAAATCCACATTTCCCCAATATTCAAAGAAACTGGGGCATGTTTTATTTTTTTTATGGTCGTTCCATCAAATGGTTCTAAAAATTGCAATTCAGTTGAGTAGTTCTTTTTACCTTTCCCTTTTAAAACCTTCTGATCAGCTTTTTAGAATGCTAAGTCAGTACACTTGGGTGGCACTTCTACCACTACAAAGAGAAAAAAAAAGATTGTCTTATCAGTGAAAACCCTCAAGGGCACTATAAGGCGATGGCTAGTTGAGAAAAATAAATGAGAGTCTTATTGGTGAAAACCCTCACAGGCACTATAAGGGGATGGTGAGTTATGAAAAAGGCAAATGAGAGAGGTCACTTGGTGAAAACCCACAAAGGGCATCGTTGATCGATTTTAGGCCTTCTTATATCCCGGCACAAGTATGGTTAAAGAACTCAGTTTCAAAGAGAAGTTTACAACAGATTTTGAGAATTAGACGGTTTAGACGGATCGGGCATCCAGTCCAAAGTGCATGTTATGTTTATTTAAGGCAGCTTGTTCCTCCAGATAAGTCTTTTCTTATTCTTCCCCTGAAAGGGACACTTCTTGATTAAGTTGTAATTATTAGTTCACCTACTTTTTTTCCTTCGTACTATTATTCTTGAGTCCCTTTCAGATTAATTTTGTCAAAGCAAAGCAAAGAAAAGGCTACAAAGTTGTTTACAGCTTCCTCGATATATGAAGCCAAATTTTCTGGGGGCATAAACAGTATAGGCAAAGCCATAAAGCCGACTTTGATATTCCTTGTCAAGCAAAACATTTGAAGGACTTAGCAATGTTTCAAGGGCAACAAAAGTTACTCATCAAAAGTTGTTTTGGGGAACAAAGTTGCTTGCACCATAGACACAAATGGTGATAGGCGCAAAATAGTCAGGTGTTAATGTTGAAAAAAAAAAGATCTTCAGAAAATAAAGTCAGAATCTCCCGGAAATTGGTACGATCATCGACAGGGTCTTAACAAGTGCGATAGACGCAAGGTCAAGTTCCAAAGAAGCCAAGGCCACAAACTGACCATTTTTTCTAAAAAACTAACGAATCTTTCTTTGTTTAGAACAGGAACAAATTCGTTTAGTGAAACAGTTCGTGGAAAGATGAACCACCAAGTGAAGTTCTCAGATCCATGATTTCCTTCCAATATGCACGTAAGCATGTTATTTTAGTTTCATTATAGGGGATCGACACCCTATCTTCAACACAGGGTACTACCTCCCATGGTTGCATTATTTTCTATATAGGGTACGACATCCCCTAGTAGCATTTCAGAGTGCCGCGAGTCTTATTGTATTGCCAACACACGGTACTACATCCCCTGGCTGCATTATTTTCTACATAGGGTACGACATCCCCTAGTAGCATCTCAGAGTGCCACGAGCCTCATTTTATCGCCAACACAGGGTACTACATCCCCTGGCTGCATTATTTTCTACATAGGGTACGATATCCCTTTGTAGCATCTCAGAGTGCCACGAGCCTCATTTCATCGCCAACATAGGGTACTACATCCCCTGACTACATTATTTTCTACATAGGGTACGATATCCCCTAGTAGCATTTCAGAGTGCCACGAGCCTCATTTTATGGCCAACACAGGGTACTACATCCCCTGGTTGCATTATTTTCTACATAGGGTACGACATCCCCTAGTAGCATTTCATAGTGGCACCAGCCTCATTTTATGGCCAACACATGGTACTACATCCCCTGGATGCATTATTTTCTACATAGGGTACGACATCCCCTAGTAGCATTTTAGAGTGCCACGAGCCTCATTTTATTTCCAAACAGGGTACTACATCCCCTGGCTGCATTATTTTCTACATAGGGTACGACATTCCCTAGTAGCATTTCAGAGTGCCATGTGCCTCATTTTATTGCCAACACAGTGTACTACATCCCCTAGTTGCCTTACTTCTTGTTGCAAACATAGGGTATGACGTCCCTTAGTTGCATGTTAGATTTCCACGATTCTCATCTTATTGCCGACACATGGTACTACATCCCTTGATCGCATTACTTTCTACCTACATAGGGTACGACATCCCCTAGTATATGCCACATGCCTCATCTTATCATCAACATAGGGCACTACATCCCCTGGTTGCCTCCTTCCTGTTAACATAGGGCATAATATTCCTTATTATTAAAAGAAAAATTCTATTCTTTATTATACAATAGCAATGATAGTTTAATGCATATCAATAACTCAACAAAATTTCCTAGTTCAAACTGGGGCAGAAATTTTTTATTCGTTTTGTTTGTTTGTTTTGGCTTGTAGGTTTTTCTGCAAAGCACGGATTTTATGTGCAAAAATTAGATTTCACTTCTTTCCAGAGAAAGTGGAACTTTTGATCTCAATACTAGGCGTATCCAGCTTTGGCATAACGCATGCTGAGATATATGGTCAAGATCTTTCATCCCATCGTCAGATCAAGAAACAAGCATGAAAGAATATTTCATAGTCTGTTGCATTGAGAGCATCAAGTTTGAATCCAAAGTCACTAGGAGAAGCAAATCAAGAATTAAGACAAGACTCCAGATGACATTTAGAGACTCTTAGATTTCAAGAGTATGTAATCTTCTTTTCATTTTGATGTAATAGTAGGAACCGCAGATCGGAACCTCGACGGAACTTCAGTGGACTCTCCGTCTAAATATACTCAATCACTCTTCTTTCTACTTGAACTACACGTAATCTGATTCCCTTATAACTCGGGATATGTAGGCTGCCTAAAACCAAGGCTCGGTCACACCTTTTTTTTCTATCTTGTTTTCCTTTTTGAATGACAGTGAGGTCAAGAATAGTCACATTATTCATTTTTCTTTTCCTGAAAACTCTTCAAGTTTCCAAGCAAAGATGGGCATCCAGTCCAAAGTGCATGTGATGTTTATTTAAGGCAGCGTGTTCCTCCAGATAAGTCTTTTCTTATTCTTCCCCTGAAAGGGACACTTCTTGATTAAGTTGTAATTATTAGTTCACCTACTTTTTTTCCTTCGTACTATTATTCTTGAGTCCCTTTCAGTTTAATTTTGTCAAAGCAAAGCAAAGAAAAGGCTACAAAGTTGGTTACAGTTTCCTCGTTATATGAAGCCAAATTTTCCGGGGCATAAACAGTATAGGCAAAGCCATAAAGCCGACTTTGATATTCCTTGTCAAGCAAAACACTTGAAGGACTTAGCAATATTTCAAGGGCAACAAAAGTTACTCATCAAAAGTTGTTTTGGGGAACAAAGTTGCTTGCACCATCGACACAAATGGTGATAGGCGCAAAATAGTCAGGTGTTGATGTTGAAAAAAAAAGATCTTCAGAAAATAAAGTCAGAATCTCCCGGAAATTGGTATGATCATCGACACGGTCTTAACAAGTGCGATAGACGCAAGGTCAAGTTCCCAAGAAGTCAAGGCCACAAACTGACCATTTCTTTAAAAAAAACTAACGAATCTTTCTTTGTTTAGAACAGGAACAAATTCGTTTAGTGAAACAGTTCGTGGAAAGATGAACCACCAAGTGAAGTTCTCAGATCCATGATTTCCTTCCAATATGCACGTAAGCATGTTATTTTAGTTTCATTATAGGGGATCGACACCCTATCTTCAACACAGGGTACTACCTCCCCTGGTTGCATTATTTTCTATATAGGGTACGACATCCCATAGTAGCATTTCAGAGTGCCGCGAGTCTTATTGTATTGCCAACACAGGGTACTACATCCCCTGGCTGCATTATTTTCTACATAGGGTACGACATCCCCTAGTAGCATCTCAAAGTTGCACGAGCCTCATTTTATCGCCAACACAGGGTACTACATCCCCTGGCTGCATTATTTTCTACATAGGGTACGATATCCCTTTGTAGCATCTCAGGGTGCCACGAGCCTCATTTTATCGCCAACATAGGGTACTACATCCCCTGACTACATTATTTTCTACATAGGGTACGATATCCCCTAGTAGCATTTCAGAGTGCCACGAGCCTCATTTTATGGCCAACACAGGGTACTACATCCCCTGGCTGCATTATTTTCTACATAGGGTACGACATCCCCTAGTAGCATTTCACAGTGGCACCAGCCTCATTTTATGACCAACATAGGGTACAACATCCCCTGGATGCATTATTTTCTACATAGGGTACGACATCCCCTAGTAGCATTTTAGAGTGCCACGAGCCTCATTTTATTTCCAATACAGGGTACTACATCCCCTGGCTGCATTATTTTCTACATAGGGTATGACATTCCCTAGTAGCATTTCAGAGTGCCATGTGCCTCATTTTATTGCCAACACAGTGTACTACATCCCCTAGTTGCCTTACTTCTTGTTGCAAACATAGGGTATGACGTCCCTTAGTTGCATGTTAGATTGCCACGATTCTCATCTTATTGCCGACACATGGTACTACATCCCTTGATCGCATTACTTTCTACCTACATAGGGTACGACATCCCTTAGTAGATGCCACAGGCCTCATCTTATCATCAACACAGGGTACTACATCCCCTGGTTGCCTCCTTCCTGTTAACATAGGGTATAATATTCCTTATTATTAAAAGAAAAATTCTATTCTTTATTATACAATCGCAATGATAGTTTAATGCATTTTCAATAACTCAAAAAAAATTTCCTAGTGCAAACTGGGGCAGAAACTTTTTATTCGTTTTGTTTGTTTTGGCTTGTAGGTTTTTCTGCAAAGCACGGATTTTATGTGCAAAAATTAGATTTCACTTCTTTCTAGAGAAAGTGGAACGTTTGATCTCAATACCAGGCGTATCCAGCTTTGGCATAACGCATGCGGAGACATATGGTCAAGATCTTTCATCCCATCGTCAGATCAAGAAACAAGCATGAAAGAATATTTCATAGTCTGTTGCATTGAGAGCATCAAGTTTGAATCCAAAGTCACTAGGAGAAGCAAATCAAGAATTAAGACAAGACTCCAGATGACATTTAGAGACTCTTAGATTTTAAGAGTATGTAATCTTCTTTTCATTTTTATGTAATAGTAGGAATCGCAGATCGGAACCTCGACGGAACCTCAGTGGACTCTCCGTCTAAATATACTCAATCACTCTTCTTTCTACTTGAACTACACGTGACCTGATTCCCTTATAACTCGGGATATGTAGGCTGCCTAAAACCAAAGCTCGGTCACACCTTTTTTCTATCTTATTTTCCTTTTCGAATGACAGTGAGGTCCAGAATCAGTCACATTATTCATTTTTCTTTGCCTGAAAAATCTTCATGTTTCCAAGCAAAGATGGGCATGCTGTGAACACCTTATTTTTTACCACACTCAAATTCTATACTAGTTTAGTGTAAATATTTATTTTGCGCCTAATCTTAATATTTTAAGACTTTAATCATACTCTTAGTAGATTTTATTTTAGAAGAAAAAAATATAATAACTATATATTCACATTCTTAGAGTATAAGTTATTCACATTCTTAGAGTATAAGTTTTACTCCTAATTTTAAATAAAAGAAAATTTTTTTAAAAAATCTACTTAGAATTTTAAATGTAAGCTATAGTATTTTTCTTAGTATAATTTAAACTACAATGCAAATATTTAATTTTTTTTTGGTAATTACGATTTTATTAATCACCAAAGGTTTTGCGTTACAATGCCATAGTTCAGCTTATACTTAGCTGACTATCTAATCTAATCCAGTATACTAACTATATCAGAACTAACTACTAGTATACTATAATTTGAACTGATGTATCTGCTTTCTAGTTTTAGGATTTCCTCTAACATTACATATATAAGCTAGCTCCCTTAATAAGCTTCACTGTTACGAAATGTGTTCTCAAATATACGTGAATTCCTTTCCAGCCACAGAGCATATGATACTTCAGCAATCACCATTTTGAATATACTGGCTCTACATGATTTCCCTTTTGCTTTACCGATGAACCACTGGAGTCTTTGATCCCAGGTATGTGTCTTTGGTTGATCTTCTTGAATCCGCTGCATTGCTTGCTCCCATATCTCTGCTGAAAGTGGGCATGATAGAAATAGATGATCTCTTGTCTCTGTGTGACCTTGGCACGAAACACATTGCTGGTCTATGTTCATTCCCCAGTTTGCTAGTCTGTCCTTGGTTGGTAATCTTCCATGTAGCACTAACCATAGATTGAACACAGCTTTAGGTCTAGCATAGTTCTGTATGATTATGTTCTTCCATGGGACTCTCGGCAGGTCTCCTAGCTGCAATAGATATATTTGTCTGATGGAGCATTCTTGTATCCTCAAGCCTTGGAGTTGCTGCAGGATACCTCTTGATGTTATTATTCTCCTGACCATCCAACTTGCCTGTCTAGGTATTGGTATATCCTCTAAATGATGATGTTTTACATAGAAAGCATTTATCCACCTAATCCACAACTTATCTTTTTGTGAGCTAGATCCCAGCAAATCTTTGCAATTGTTGCCTTTTTCCATAACAAGAGATTGATAAGGTTCATTCCACCAGCTGATTTAGGTGTACACATTCTCTCCCAAGAGACATAGGCTTTTTTAGTAATGGAATTTGATCCAGACCAGATAAAGCTTCTACAGATTGCATCAATCATCTTCATTACTTTGATTCGTATGATGAAGAGTTGAGCCCAATATGCTTGGATTCCAAATACCACAGATTGAACTAATTGCAGCCTCCCAATATAGGATAATTTCTTGGCAGTCCATGATGTGATCTTAGCAGTAATCTTCTCCACTAATGGTTGTCATTGAATCAAGGCAATCTTCTTGGTGGAAAGGGGGATACCTAGGTATTTGAATGGTAATTGTCCATGTACAAATCCAAGGTGATCAATGATCTGCTTCTGCACTTCTTGTTTAACTCCCCCAAAATACACTAAGCTTTTGCCCAGATTAGCCTGCAATCCTGAGGCTTCAGAGAATTGAGAGAAGTACTGGAACATGGCTATGATAGAATCAAGGTCTCCTTTAGCAAACAATAGGAAGTCATCAGCAAAGCTCATGTGAGTAATACCTAGATTTTTACATCTAGGGTGATAAAAAGTTGGCTCTTTATTTAATTCAACAAGTGATCTACTAAGGTACTCCATTACTATTGCAAATAGGAAGAGGGACATTGGATCCCCTTGTCTAAGTCCTCTAGCATCTTCAAATGGTTCTGTTGCTTCTCCATCAGCACTGAAAAGCTAACTGTTTTTATGCACCCCATGATCCAGTTAATGAATTTGGTTGGAAATCCAATCCCCTTCATCACTTGTTGTAAGAAAATCCACTCAATTGAGTCATGTGCTTTCTGAAGATCAATTTTAATCATGCATCTAGGTGTCACATGGGCTATGGTATAGCTTTTGACTAACTCATGTGCCAGGATGACATTATCAGCTATTTTCCTGCCTGGAATAAACCCTGCTTGAGCCTCATAGATGATACTGTGCATGATTTTTTGTAGTCTGTTGGCAAGGATTTTAGATATCATTTTGTATAGGACCAAGCAACAAGCAATTGGTCTATACTCTTTAATTGTGGTGGGTTTGGATACTTTGGGGATTAAGGTAATAGTGGCACAGTTTATTGGCTTGTACATCTTGGTTGTTAAAAAGAACTCCTTGAAGGCACTTATAACCTGCCTACTAATATTGTTCCAAGATTTCTTGAAAAATACAACATTGTAGCCATCTATTCCCGGGGATTTATCATCTCCAATTTTTTTTAGACTCTCCACAATTTCAAGATCAGTAATATCAACACATAATTCCATTCTCTGTTGTTGTGTTAGCATCGGGCCATTAGCAATATACAGTCTGTTTATGGCTTGAAGAGATGCAGCTGTTGAACCCATTAGTGACTTATAAAATCCAATGATCTCTCTTTTTATGTGTGCAAGTGTATTTACTTTAACTCCTATTGCATTTGTGAGTTCTGTGATCTGCTTACTTTGTGTTCTTTCCTTCAGAACTGCAGTATAGTACTTGGTATTAGAATCTCCAAATTGTATCCATTTTCCTCTAGCCTTTTGCTGTAATACACTTTCTTCAATCAATGACCACCTTTCCAGCTTCAATATTATCTCTTTCTCTTTCTGCTATAACTCATCAGAATATGCCCTTATCATTTGTTCTTGAACTTCTTTCAGTTCATGTCTGATATGCTCTATCCTCTGAATAACACTCTTGAACTCCTTAACATTTAAGGTCTTTAAAGGGCCTTTCAATGCTTTGAGTTTAGCCCATATTACTTTCATAGATCCAGGATTGTTAGAGTACCAGACATTTGCCACAATCTGATGAAATTCCTCATGCTCGGTCCATACATTGAAAAATTTGAAAGGTATCTTACCTTTCCAAGAAGATGCTGCTAGTGTCACTATCATAGGATTATGGTCAAAGATTAGTGGTTGTTCATATACTGTTTTCACATGGCTCCACTTGATCATCCACTCATAATTTCCAAATACTCTATCTAGTCTGCTACATACTCTATCTACTCCAGGGTGTTTGTTTGTCCAGGTATAGTAATCATCCTTCCAAGGTAGCTCTAATAGTTCTGCTTGCTGTATACATTGACTAAACTCTTGAGTTTCAGGATATCTAACAAGATTACATGATTGTCTATGCTTGGCATATAATATAACATTAAAATCCCCAGCAACTAACCATGCATATGTTATGATGAATAGGCCTGTAAATTTCTCCATAAAGATCTTTTTTGCTCTATTCCATTGTACCCATAGACCACAGTGAGGTAACAAGTAACATCCCCTTTTATGCTTCTGACTTTGCAATGTATCAGTTGAGCTTCCTCCTGAATACCAGTAACTTTAAACATATTTGTATCCCATAAAATCCATACTCTACCCTTTATAGCATCATTGTAATTTGTTAGAATACCCCATCCAGGAACCAGCAGATTAGCAATTTTACTAGCATTTGTTTTTTTACCTTAGTTTCTACCAAGCCAACTAGGTTTATTTTATTTCTCCTAATATGCTCCCTAACTTCCTTTTGATTGTACCTTTTATTTACACCTCTAATATTCAAGAATAACCACTTCATTGACAATTGCTTGGTCTACCCCTATCCCCTGGTGGCACCTCATGCTTACTATTGGATACTGCTTCAATCTATTGCTTACAATAATGGGAGACAAAGGTGGAAAATTGATGAGATTGAACTCTGGACTCTGAACTTTCATCCCTTTCTCTTCCTGTTTTTCCTTCTCTGTTATCAGATTTGGGGTTTTATTGGACTCTTTATGAACTTCATTCTTCTCATTTGCAACAATCTATTGTACTATTGCCTCTTTTTGAATAGGAACAGTTTGCACCGGCGCCTTGGTTCTCCATTCATGCATTACTTTTGTCTTCTTCACTTGAGTAGGCTGGTGTGTATTTGGTTTCATTTGGACTGAGCAGCTATGGCCAATAGTTTGACACTTTTCACAGTAGGAGGGTTTCCAGTCATAGACCACATCTTGTAGGAATTTCATCCCATTTTGATCTATCACCCATATTTCTCTTGGTAACTCTTTAGTGACATTAATCTCTATAAGCTTTCGAGCATAGAAGACTCTAGTTTGTTTGGTTGTGCATTCATCCTGAAAGATAGGCTTCCCTAAGACACTTGCAATCCTACTTAATGATCTCATTCCCCAATATGACATTGGAAGCTTAGGAAACTTTACCCATAGAGGAATATTAGTAAGGAATTCCTCATCAAAATTTGGACTCCATTGTTTAAGGATCATAGGTCTGTTTGCTATAGAATAAGGCCCTGCACATAGAATATCCTTAGCATCTTCAATTGTTCTGAACTTAACTATGTAATAACCTTCTATGGTAATATAAGTCTGGTTCTGGAACACGTGAACAGTGAAGATTAATAAACCTCTTCATCGCATTGAAACCAGGTCCATCCCCTAAAATATATACAATTAAAACACATTTCCACTTTTTCTCTTCCTCTTCTACCTCTAATTTGTTTAATTGCACTATTGGTTGCCCATCAACCATTAGAGGTGGTATGTAATCTAGAGCCATACCATTTGTTGCAAATCTATTTTTCTGAAATAAGGTAGACCAAATCTTTTTGGGTTATTTAGTTCTGTCTCTGATGACCTCCGAATTCTCCATTACTTCTATCACTGGTAACGCTTGGACCTGTATTGACCTCTGCATGGTTCCTATTCCGTTGGTTGTCTTTTTCATTAGATCTGATTCTGCTCTAATCGGAGCTGGGGAAGTTAGATCCAGCTTCTTTGAGACTATAGACTCATGCGATGTCGACCCACTTGAATCTCTCTCATCTACAACTGATGAATCTGAGTTCTGCATAGGTGGAGTCATGGTGACTACTCTTTCCATAGTTGGTTGCTTCATTTTGTTATCAGTTGCTCCATAGGTGCTAATGGTATCTTACGTGGTCTTCCTCTACCTCTGCCTCTCCCTCTCGCCATGTTTACAAGCTCGACGTACGTTTAACTAACGTGCGCCGAGAGCACGAAGAAGAAGAAGCTCTTAACGCCCGTTAAGTTTGACGACGCATATTCTCTCCAAGTTCTCACAAATATTTAATTTTCTTATGTATATAATATTTAAATATAAGATAGCTAACTAATATTTGTAACTATGCATTTTACTTTCTAATTTCTTCATTAATAAAGAATAAGTAAAAGTTATTAAAAATAATAATAATAATAATAATAATAATAATAAGTTATAATATAATAAAATGGATAAATCTTAAAAGATTCAAACAACATTATCCTAACCAGTTACCATGATCTTCTCAACTTATTTCTCCTACTTCAACTCTAACTCTAACTCTTTTACCTACCCCTACATTCCTATTATAAAATAAATAACAAAGCATAAAACAAAAAACAGAAACAAATGAAGAAAGAAAACATAAAACAAAAGAAAACAAAGGAACGAAAAGAGAAAAGAACGAAGAAGCAAAAAGGAAAAGAAAACGTTGAAAAGGAAGAGAAAAATTTGAAAAGAAAGGAGAAGACAGAATCAAAAACAGGACGAGAAAAAAAAAACGTGAAAGAAAGAAAGGAAATAGGAGTTCGAGATTTCTTTCGCGGTTTCGTGTTCGTGGTTCTAAAAAGGTTAGTTTGCAACTTTGAAAATCTGTGGATATTCTTTTGTGGTGAAACCTTACAAAAGGTAACACTCAATCTTTTGGTATAGTTTAAATATGATATATGAGATCTATGTCTGCAAAGTTTGAATTTTAATTAGTTTTTTCTAATTTTTTTTCGAAGCATATAAATATAAATACACACACACACACACACAAGAATATTTTTTTACTTCGTTATAGTTTTGTTTATTTTTCTTAAGAGTTTTATTTATATTTTTGGTATAAAAAATGTGATTGACAAAATTTTTTGAAACATGTGTTAGTTTATTCTTTAAGTTGCTGAAATTTTAGTTCTTTAATAGTTAAATTAAATTCATGTTCATATAGATGTATATATCAAATTACGTTAAGTTAGTCACACATACAACATGATAGTTAATTAAGATTAGTATTTTATATTAAGGTCTATTGATAAACATGACTGGAATTTGCATGTTTTGTTTTGTATAAATATCTCCAAATAATGATAAATTCAATATTATGTAGGTTTGTTTAAATTATAACGCATCAATAGAAATCTTCGTCAATTTGGTTCTATTCTCTAGGCCAATGGTCATCTCTTAGTAATTTTTTTATACTTTAAAACTTTAAGATTTATTATAACAGTTAAAAATAACAATAATAAAATAGATAAATAAATAGAATACTCTAAAATGCTAGAAATTTTTTAGATGCACTTTAAAATACTAGCTCATGTGTTCATACCCGAACCTTGGATTGATACGCTTAAATAATAAAAAGATTATGTGCATTCCGCGTCTTGATACCTTTCTAAATTAAAATAATTATGTTATAACCATGTGTGCATTCCGTACCTTGGTTTAATATTCAATATCAAGGAAGTACCTTGTGTGCATATCGCATCTTGGTCAAAATAATTAATAAAAATATAATAAATTAAGTGAAGCGGTAATAAATAAGCCATAATCAATAAATACAAGAATAGCTAAAAAATTGATTTAAACCTTACATTAATCAATAGAAGCGACCGTGCTAGAACCACGAGACTTGAGGGGTGCCTTACACATTCCCCTCGGTTAACAGAATTCCTTACTTAGTCTTCTGTTTTTGTAGACCATAAATTAAGAGTCAAACCTTCCTTTTGAAAAGGGATTCAAGTAAAAGGTAATTTGGAACAGCAAAACTCAATTTCAAGTGGCAACTCTAAATAATAAATAATCCATTTTCAAAATGTCGCTTTAATTGGAAAAACTCTTCTAACTCAACCTCGTAGCAGGGTTGTGTGGGAAAAAAGAGGTGTGATAACTAATAATGGGCCAAACGGTAAGATGAACCGTGTCCATATAGAATAGTAGAGTCTCGACGGCAAAACATGTATGCATGTATCAAATTATTCAAAGAAGCATTCCTTCTATATCAAAACACTTTGTGTCTCAAAGAAGTCTACTATTATACGAGCTTTACACATATAATTCTACAAGAAACGACCCAAGGGCCATAACGCAAATACACCTCAAAGACTTGGGGACTGTCATTGACAGTCAACGCATCTGAGTCATCGAAAGCTCGAATTCATACGACTTCAAAGAGGCATCCTCTCGATATAAAGGCCAAGGCCATCATACTCGAGGACTAACCTTTCAAACAAGTTTGAAAGGATATCGGGAATTAGTCCAAGATATATACCTGAAGGATACGACCACATTAAAAGCTATGGCCATATCAAAGAAGATGGTCATATAAAAAAGCTACGTCCAAAATAATGTGGCTCGGAGACGTCCGACTTCTGCCATAAAATTAAAATCCTTCAAACACTTTGAAAAATCGGTTAAATCATGCTACCCTCGGCAAAAGGAAATAATACAGGGCTTCAATAAAACCATCCCTCGAATAATTTAAAGGCTTCGATAACATTAGCCTTCGAAAAAATCTCAACATGTATTCGATTATCGTTACACAGACGAATAACAAATGAGGTTCCGATCGATCGAAACTTCAAAATATCTAATAAAAAACACATGCTAAAGCATAGAAAATTTTTCTAGGTCTTTTAGCCAAAAATAGGGGAAAATTATAGGCGCTTTAGATGCCAAATTAGCCCAACTTAAAGAGCTAAGGGCCAATCTAAAGAGCCTAAGCCAACCTAAAAGAGCCTAAGGGACAATATAAAAGAGCCTAAGGGCCGAAGCATGAGGATTCGAGACCTTACTCTCACTCAACTCGGATTCAAGAGTCCCATCATCCCGAACTCCCATCAAATCTACTTAAGCATAACTGGAGGATTAACAAAAACCTTAAGAGGTATTCTATTATAAAGATCGCGTATTGATTCATAAAATACCTAAGGGTTTATTATATTCTTAGTCCAAGCCAATATTTGGACTGATCTTCAGAGTTATAACATCAGTTTTTTTCAATAAAGACGAAACGGGATTCAACACAAATCGATGATAAAAGAAAGAGGTTCGCTACATTTACAAGAGATGTTTACAAAATATATTTAAAACACCCACGAGGGGACCTTACACAAAAAAAAATAGAAATAAAAAAAACTTAATCTATTTCGGGGCCACATCCTAGAGAGCAAAATCCTCAGGAACTGTATCCCCTTTCTCCTCCTCGGGGACTCTATCTTCGAGAATCTCTTCCTCCTCGGGGAATCCATCTCCATCTTCCCCACCATAAAAACCACTCACATAATCTTTATCATCAGAAGAAACAAGGAACCTGACATCGATTTCCAATGCCTTTGCTTGGGCTATTTCTTCAGTGAGGTCGAACTCTCGGGCGTGGATTTCTTCAAGAGTCTCCCTCTGGGCTTGGGACTTTGCCAAATCATTACTTTGTTTTTCCTAGTCGGGGGCTCCCTTTGCTCCGCTTGAATAGCCTCGGCATCCATTAAGTATACAACGAAAGTCTATCAGTCTTAGCATGCGTCTTCTCAACTTCAGCGGTGACCTTTGCAACCTCGACCCCGGCTTTGGCAAGACTTTCCTCTAGCTCCTCGATTTCTTGGTCTGAGCCAGATTTTTCACTTTTATACCTCGGAGGTTAGTCTCAACCGAGGCCATTTAGGCTAGAGCAACTTCTTTATCAGTAGCGAGCCAATCCATGTTCTCTTTCCACCGGTGGCAGTCAGACTTAACTCGATCGACCTAGCTCAGGAGCTAACCTATCATCTCCAACTTTTGTTGCAGTTGACACATCAAAGTGTTAGCCTCTGCAATAAGGCCAAGCAGACCATATTCTATTAAAATTACAATTACGTACTCTTCTAGCTCAGCCTCATTTTTTTGAGCTTTTGCTAATTCAGTCTGAAGGTCTTTGAGCTTCTCCTTCTTTTGGCTACAGAGGAGCCTCAGTGCTTTCTCTTCACCCAAAACCTTCCTGAGCTCGGCCTCACATTGGCTAAGCTTGGCCCTAAACTTGATGATGGCCTACATAAGAAACAAAGACATGTCAGGCAAAGGAATGGGAGAAAAGAGAAAATTACAATAATAAAAGTTAGTATTTACCCGAGAAAGGAGACGTTGAGCCTCTACGAATAGGGTAGTTGCATCATTAAGATCAACGACATTATCAACCCAGGTGAAATAGTCCTGAAAAGGATATTCTTCAAGAACCTTACTCGGGTCGGGCGTTCCTAGATCCCGAGCATCCTTTATTGCCTCATCGAAGTAAGATGGTAGAGACGTTGAGTGACCCATTGTCACGGCCCCGAGCTCCTCACTCGAGGCGATCTGATTAGCTTCGGTCCTCTCAGCACTTGTCCCTCTGGCGTACTTGTTGAAGGAGGGGGAATGATCTCGATTCTCGGGGGACTTGAGGGCTTTGTCCGAATCTTTCTTCGGAGTTCCTTCACCAAGAGGTATGGTCTCAGGTTCAGAGGACTTGGCGGTCTCGACTAGTTTCCTAGTTTGGGGCACTAACGATGACTCTTCACCTTCGTTCTCTTCGTGTTCCAGATGTTGGGTGGCTGAATCCCAATCCACGTGGATAAGCTTCCTCCTTGGCTTTCGAGTAGGGGCCTCTCATCCTGGGTATCTTCGGGCTTCGACGCCTCTTTCTTATATTGTCTTTCCCCGATATTAGAACCGGGGTCTTGATATCTTCCTTGGGCGGGGCTGGCCTCATTTCAAAGACATCTCTGATGCATGCACAAACAAGCATGAGTGAGGTGGCATCACTAATAAGAAAAAAACATCTAAAACTTGGCATGAGAATTTACCATGATGTTTGGCCTCCCATTTTCCCCTGGATAACTCGTGCCATTTGTGCTCATTGTACGAGGAGGTTGCAGCTAACTTTCGGACCCAGTCCTTGAGTTTAGGGACCTCGTGGGGTGTACAAGAAATGGCTGTAGAAAAGGTAAAGGCATTATTGAAACACGGAAGCAGAATATAAATAGATATTTGGAAAAGGAGTTCACTTAAGATTAAAGTTCCATCCCTCTAGGAATGGCATCTTTACCCTAGGGATGACATCCGAGGTCCTTACTTTGATAAAATCGGCTCATCCAGCGTCAATATTTGTCCTCGTTTGTATCAAAGAATGCTTTTTTTGATCAGTGTTGAAGCTTGATGAGCCCTCGAAATAGTGGAGGCTGATACAATAGAATGAGATGGTTGAGGGTAAACTCCAATCCCTCGGCCTTGCTAGAAACATAACGCAACATGATCACGAGGCGCCAAAAGGAGGGATGGATTTGGCCGAGGTTAACCTCGTACCTTTTGCAAAAATCGGGGAACCAATGTGAAGGGCTAGCTGTAATCACTTAAGAACCCTTCCACGTGGGTAGTGATGCTTAGGGATTGGGATTTGTACTACGACCTCGTCTCCCCCACCGCAGTCCTTCTTTGTGGCTTTGAGGTACTTCTTCGATATTGAACTAATACATCGAGATACATGTTCGCATCGGCCTAGGATATCGGGGGGATTTTAATATTAAAATATTTCTTTATCACACAAAGGTCAGGGGTGATTTTGCGAAGAGCAGGTGGCGCACCAGTTTGGCCGGTCGGGAAGTAGAAGAAGTCGATGCTTTCTCTTTTTGGGGAACTGTTTTGGAAGTTTTGGCCATAGCTATAAGCTAAGAAATATAAATTGTACAAGAGCGTAGCGTTTTATGGGAACTTAGCATTTTCCGATGATTAAAGGGGCGGTGAAAACAAATGATGAGAGAAATAGATGAAGAGGAAAGGTACTCAGAGTAAATACGATGAAGGGGTAAAGTTTTTAATTCAAAGGAGTAGCCCCATTTTTATAGATAAGCGCCGACGGTTCGATGTCGCTAGTGGCCGACCATTACTCGCATGCATTTAATGTTTCGGGGAAGCAAACCGACGGGACGTTTCGATCATTTTGAAGGCCAATGCCATGGGAATGACGTAATCATTAAAGACTCTGGAGAATTAAGGTTCAAATCGTTTCTTATCTTCTTACTCTAAGAAATGCGGGAACTATCTGTATACGGTCGAAATCAGGTATCCCCAATTTTTCGGGCTCGAAGGATCGTCTTAAGCCCGAGTTCAGGCAAGGTCGAGTTCGAGCTCAAAGACAGAGTGCAATGCTCGAGGATCGAAGTAAAATGAGTATCGAAGTTGAGTGTGATCGACCCCGAAATAATGCCGTTATGAATTTATAACAGAATGAGAAAGATTCTTGCCACGTCCCTAAGATTATGGCGTAAATCCTGGAGCTAATTTGTACGATTCCGTATTAGGCGGTTAGACGATTATTCCAATAAGATTCTCTACTATAAATGGAAACATACCTTATTTAGGCTTTCCATATTATGTAAATGGGACCACAACCATTTGTAAATATTATCTAATCATTGGTAAATAATATACTCTCTACTTTTCAGTCATTGTTCATCAAATTTGTCCTTTTAACTTTATTGCTTTTGATTCATCTCGATGTCACTGAGCTCGAGGCTCCTACTGCTTAAGTGACACTAGTTTGATTCTTATTTCTTTTATCTATACTTTATACTTCTTGATTATTAATTAGTATTTAACTAAATTACATATCTTTAAAGCTATAAATCAAATTTAATTGTCATTCGTATTTTCTAAATATACGCACATTTTTTTTTTCAAAATACAAATTGAGCGAATTCAATATAAAAAAACGCTCAAAACATCTTCATCAGTTTCAACTTTCAACCATTTACTTGTTCTATTTCAAGCATTCTTAAAATGGTTCAAGGTCAAACGTCACTTATTCTTTGCTTTCACTAAAGCCAAGAGAGTTGGTTGTGATAATTCAAACTCATTATAACCCTCTTCTTTCTTTTTTCTCATACATATATTTTTAACATCTTTTATATAAAACTCAATAAAGAGAGATCATTAATATTCAAATCACAATATTTTTTTGAAATCATAATTTTGATCTCTCTATTTATTGTGCAATTTAATAGTTGTCCTCCCACCCATTTATTGTACTTTAACAATGGTAACGTTCAGATATGCCAGCAAAATATTGATGTTGTAATATTCTAGCCAGCACATTCAGGAAAAATAATGTAAAAAGAAGATTTTTTTTAAAGTTGGGTATAACTCAGTGCCTCTATTTTCGTTGGTCCTATTTTCAAGATCATTGGTACGGAAAATTATATTTCAAAAAGTTGAACAAAATGAGTGACTTCCAATAAGAATATATATTATCACTGAATCAGAAACAACGCAGAACTTAACGAGTTTTGGGCGATTAGTTTTTTTTTGGGCGAAGTACACAAACTGTCACTCCCATGGATGCTATTATTTTGTCTTGAAAATTCAAATTAAAAATCTTAATATCATGACATTTCAAAACACTTATTATATCTATATTCTATTTTATATCTACTTATCTATCTATCTATCTATATCTATTTATATCTATCCATATTCCATATTCTTTATCTATATCTATCTATCTATATTATTACAAAAGCACGCATATTTCACGCTAAATTCGAACAACAAAAATATCCTTAAAATATTATTAGGCTTTTATACCCTTAAATAACTCAAATTTTTGTTCAATGAAGGAGCTTAAACATGTATGTAACCGTAATATCAAACTAATTGTAATATGAGTAAAATAGGCATTAAGCATACGTCGACCATGAACTTCTTCAAAAGTGCTTCAGTTCTAATTGTGATATGAATCAAATATCATTCCAAAGTATTGTGCAAAATAGCTGCTCATACACCTACATTTCACCGATGGACTTACAACTTAGAGATATTATTTAATACCATTCAAATATTTTCTTGTATGAGATACAAATTTATTACATGAATTCATGTAGAAAACGGATTACATTTAAGGGATCGCAGAGACAAAGATAACCCCGATTCATCATCGATTGTTCTATAAACGCTTCCTGATATTAAAAATCCAACAAAATAAGTAGTGGGACATACATTAGCACATGCAACATCGATGTGATAAATATGAAATCATGCACTAATATTGGTAATCAAGTTTTAGATAAACATTACTAGAATACAGACCTAGGCATATATGAGATCATGAGATAAGCATTGATAATCAAGTTTTACGTAGGTCGAATGGGAAAAAGTAGATTAGATGGTCCATATATATCGAACGTACAGTAGTTTTTGGCCGTACTTTTTGCTATTTCCTCCTGTATATTAATTTCACGGGCCGGTCATATGCAAAAGAATTTTTTTATGCAGTTCCAAATCAGACATTTGAAGATAACTTATAAGGTTCAAGGATGGTATATTTGTATGAATAGAGGTTAGACAAGTGTCTATAATTTGCTTCAAAAACATTCATCTGAAAATAATTCTTCCGTAAAATAAGGATTATATATCTTTTACAATAACAAAAAGCATACAACCAAACATGCAATACGCAATATTGGATAATATTTTCAGCAACGCATGTTTTCTCAACGCATATATGTATGTATGTATGGATATATGAATGTATGTACGTACGTACGTATGTATGTAATTAATATATTAAATACTTAAAAGATGGTGAATGGAAAATGGAGGAAAATAAAATTTTTGAGTGAAATTTTAAGTTTTCCTCCTTGGTAAATGGACATTATCCCATATTGGAAGAGGAAGAGGTTTTTTAGGGCATATAAGCAATTGCTCTTCTTCTAGCTCTTAAAGAGTTGAGAAGAAGGCAAACCTCGCACCTCGTCGTCGTTGTCATCGCTCGGCTCCGGCTTCGTATTTGGTCAAATGATCGATTGATTGATTAATTTTTTGGACTAAATTTATTTGTTAATAGTAAAATATTAACATTTATGTTGTGGCCATTTTGCATAAAAAGCCATTCTAAAGAGTTCTCCTTCTTTTGTATATTTTAACGTCAAAGAAACCAACAGTAAGTGTGATTTGCTATCGAACTTTGTGTTCGCTGAAACACAGAGGTTTGAAGTACCACTACACCAGTATGTAATTCGTTCTATCCTGGGAGGAAATAATCCATAACCTTGGGTACTAGGAGGGGGTTAAATTCCTTAAGGAAACACTGTGAATTCAGTGGACTCAGATTAATTTCTGTAATTTCTGTTTATGTTCATTTCTGCTTATATTCATTTATATTTATAGAATTATTTTACAAATACAGTTTACTAACAAGCTTAAGGAATTTAATATATTTTCTGTATTTGTACTTACTGTTTCTAGAGAGTAAAACCTTTGTGGTTTTGTACTCTATTGGAGATTAAAATCTACTTGATTTTAATGTTTGTGTCATTCTTTTACATAAATGACTAATGAGAATGAGAACCAAGTTGTTCCAATTGTAACTGCCAATGCCTCAACAAGTTGAACGACACTGGCAGCATTGGCGCCAGCGGAGAAACCCAAAAAAATTTTTGGGATTAATTTCATGCGCTGGCAGCAAAAGATGTTCTTCTATTCGACTACTCTAAGTCTCCAGAAGTTCATCAAGGAAGAAGTTCCTGTGTTGTCCGGTGAAACTCAAAAAACTAAACTCTTTCTCGTGATTTAAACGTGGAAGCTTTCAGATTTTGTGCTAGAATTATATTCTTAGCGGGCTGGAGGATGCTTTGTATAACATCTATAGTGGCGTGGAAACATCAAAAGAACTGTAGACTGCACTTGAAAATAAATACAAAACCGAAGATGCAGGGTTAAAAAAGCTTGTTGCTGTAAATTTTTGGACTATAAAATGGTAGATAGAAAGTCTTTTATTACCCAAATCCAGAAACTGCTAGTGATTATTCACGATCTCTTTGCTGAAGGTCTTGTCATCAATGAAGCATTTCAAGTAGCAACGATGATTACGAAGTTGCCTCCTTCGCGGAAGGTCTTTAAAAACTACTTGAAACACAAGTGCAATACGATGTCCGTTGAAGATCTTATTGTTCGGTTGAGAATCGAAGAGGTAAACAAAGATGCTGAAAAGAGAGGCCGTGGAAACTCAACAATAATGGGAGCAAATATTGGTTCCGGACAGAAGTACAACCCAAGAAAGAAGCGGGTCAGTGGAAACTACTACAACTATGAAAAAACCAGACACAAATCTACGAAGTGTTGTATTCCTAAGAAAGACAAGAAGAAGGATCAAACAAACATGGTTGAAAAGCATGATGATGTTGATGACTTATGTGCCATGCTTTTCATATGCAACTTGGTAGCCAATAATAAATAATGGTGGATTGATTCTAGAGCCACTCGTCATGTTGTGTTGTTAGAGAAGCTTTTGCTACTTATGCTCCTGTTGGACCTGATGAGACGAATTCTATGAGAAATGCTTCAGATTTCAAGATTGAAGGTCATGAGAAGATGTTTCTCAAAATGACTTCCAGCAAAGTGGTGGCTATGAACAACGTTCTTCATATTCCCGAGATTAGGAAAAATTTAGTCTCTACTGGACTTCTTGTTAAGAATATTTTAAATATGTTTTTGTTTTCGATAAGGTTGTAATAAGTAAGAATGAAATGTTTGTAGGAAAATGTTACCTCACTGAGGATCTTTTCAAGCTGAATGTAATGGTTGTTTAAAATAATAATAAAATTTCAGCCTCGTCTTACTTATTTGAGTCAAATAAATTATGGCATATACGTTTGGGTCATGTTAATTATAAAACCTTACGGAAAATGATTAATTTGGAAGTATTGCCCAAGTTTGAATGTGACAAATCAAAAATGTCAAGTATATGTGGAATATAAGTATGTTAAACATCCTTATAAGACAGTTGAAAGGAATTCAAATCCTTTAGACTTAATCCACACAGATATTTTTGACATGAAGTTAATACCATCTCGTGGTGGAAAGAAATATTTAATATCTTTTATTGACGATAGTACTCGATATTGCTATGTTTACTTACTTAATAATAAAGATGAAGCAATAGGCGCATTCCAGCAATACAAAAATAAAGTTGAAACACAAATTAACAAGAAAATAAAAAGGATAAAGAAGTGATAGGAGTGGTGAATTTGAAGAAATATGTTTAGAATATGAAAGTATTCATCAAACAACGGCTCCTTGCATGCGTCAATACAATGGGATTGCAGAAAGAAAGAATTGTTCATTGAAGGAGATCATGAACGACTTATTGATAGTTCTGGTTTGCCACATAACTTGTGGGGGGAAGCCGTTCTTACGGCTAGTTGAATACTAAATCGAGTATCCCATGGCAAAACACAATCCATTCCATATGAAAAATAAAAAAAAAGGTAGCTTAACTTGAATTATTTTAAAGTGAAAGGGTGTTTGGCAAAAAGTACAAGTTCCTAAACCCAAAAGGGTAAAATATGACTGAAAATCGTTGATTGTATTTTTATAGGATATGCAACTAATAGTAAAGCATATCGATTTATGGTTCATAAATCAAAAAATTCGAAAATTCATAATAATACGGTAATAGAATCAGATAATACTGAGTTCTTTTAAAATATATATCCGTATAAAAAGGAATGTGAGTCGATTGGTGAAGGATCTAAACGACCTCGAGAAGAAATAAAAGATAGTACATTTAACCAATAGGATCCAACACTTAGTAAATGTCAAAGAATGTCCATTTATTTTGACAAGATTTTGTGACTTTCTTATTGGAAAATGAGCCTCAAGAAGCTATGTCTTCGTCGGAATCATTGTTATGTAAAGAGACAGTCAATAGTGAAATAAAATCCATATTGAACAACCATACATGCGAATTCGTTGATCTTCCTCCCGAAAATAAATCGTCGGGGTTCTAAATGGATCTTTAATAGGAAAATAAAAGATGATGGAACTATTGACAAATATAAGGCAAGAATTGTGGTCAAAGGGTATAGACAACGAGAAGGTCTTGACTATTTTGATACATACTCTCCAGTTACAAGAATTACATTCCTACGAGCGTTAGTAGCGTTATCTGCAGTTTATGGTCTTGAAATTCATCAAATGGATATTAAGACAACCTTCTTATATTGAGAGTTGGAGGAAGAAATATACATGGAACAACCTCAAGGGTTTGTAGTTTCAGGGTAAGGAAAAGAAGGTGTGTAGACTTGTTAAGTCCCTTTGGAATTAAAATAAGCACCCAAACAATGACATGCTAAATTTGACCAAATAATGTTGTCAAATGGATTTAAAATAAATGAATGTGATAAATGTGTGTATATTAAAAATGTTCCAACTCACATAGTCATTGTTTGCTTATATTTGGATGATATGCTCATAATGAGTAATGACATTGCCAAAACAAATGCTACTAAGCGTATGCTAACTAGCAAATTTGATATGAAAGATTTAGGAGTTATTGATTTAATTTTGGGAATTAAGATCCATAAGACTTATCAAGGTCTGACATTGTCACAATCTCATTATATTAAGACAGTACTTGAAAAATTCAAGCACTTAGGTTTTAAAGTTGCAAAGACGACAATTGATGTGAATCTTGCATTAGCAAAGAACAAACGGCAATGCATATCACAATATGATTATGCTCGTGTGTTGTGTTGCTTAATGTACATCATAAATTGTACACGACCAGATATAGCTTGTGCTATAAGTAAATTGAGTCGATATACGAACAATCTAAGTCAATCTCATTGGATGGCCATGAAATGCGCTTTGGGGTATTTAGTACATACCGAGGACTTTGCTTTGCACTATAGTAAATATCCCGCGGTCATTAAGGGATACTCTGGTGCAAATTGGATCACTAGATCAACTGATTTCAAGTCCACAAGTGGATATGTATACACTATTAGTGGAGGAGCGGTATTTTGGAAGTCGTCTAAACAAACTTGTATTGCCCGCTCTACAATGGAGGCTAAGTTCATATCCTTGGATAAAGTCGGTGAAGAAGCTAAATGTCTACGGAATTTCTTGAAAAATATTCCATTTTGGCCTAAACTGGTTGCACAAATATGCATACATTGTGATAGTTAAGCGGCAATTGAAAGGGCTGGGAGCGTTATGTATAACGGTAAATCTCATCATATACGACAAAGACATAAAACCGTTAAACAATTACTCTCTAGAGGAATTATCACGATTGACTATGTAAAGTAAAGTGATAATGTGTCGGATCCACTTACAAAAGGCCTAATTAGAGAGATAGTTGAGAAGTCATCAGGAAGAATGAGACTGTGACCGAGAACAAGTCATAGTGACCGTAACTCTACCTAGAAGACTGGAGATCCCAAGATCTAGGTTCAAGGAGATCAAACAAAGTCATTAATGACGGTTCAACATTATCAAATAAATTTTTGGTCCATTGTAGTGATGAGACAATGTTGAGTACCAAGGATAATGCATTAAAGCTTTTTAATGATTTCTAAATTTGATACGGGGTATATTAAATAGTGTATCTACATGATGGTACGTTTAGGAATCACCTATGTAAGTTTGAAGTGTTAGCCGTTTCAAGGAGAATTTCGCAAGGCCAATTTTCTGTGCACTTATGAAACCAGGTAGTGTTCATGACTGAAACAACCACAATAACAAGAACCAAAGACGGTTAAAATAGAAATTTTTTGTTGAAATTTAAAAGTAAATTGCGAGAACCATGAAAAAATACTATATATAAAGTAAGAAAAATAAAATTAATTAGAAGGTAAATATATTATTTAATTTAATAAGAAAAATTTATATAATTAACTCACTCAATATTACGTTGACCAAATATTAAAAATTATTAAAATCTAAATTCTTTTATTAGTAATTATATAAATATAATTATGAACTATATATAATATAATAATATAGTAATTGTTATGAAATCTCCTATTTAAGGTGAATGTCTATAATTAGAGAGATTCTAGAGTTCTATTCTTGGTAGATAAATCATCCCCCTCCCTATAAATAAAGGGGTCTTCTACCATTGTAAACCACTCCTAACAATCTCTAAGTATCAATAAGAAGAACTCTCTCTACTATTCTCTCTATTTGCTCTTGTTCTTGCATTATTGTTCTTGTCCTTATATTATTTCATAACACGTTATCAGCACGAGTCTCTAACCAATTGAAATTTTCGATTGTCTTAACTTTTTGTTTGTGTAGGGTTTTGCTTCAAAAAAAAAAGAAAAAAAAGAAAAAAAAAAGAAAAAGGAACGAAAAACAGAAAACAAAAGAAGGAGAAAAAACACTGGAAAGCAAAAGGAAAAGAAAACGTTGAAGAGGAAGAGAAAAAAAAAATTGAAAACAAAGGAGAAGAAAGAAACAGAAAACAGAAATAGAAAACGTGAAAGAAAGATTGGAAACAGAAATTCGAGATTTCGACCTCGGTTCCGTGTTCGTGATTCTAAAAGGCACGAGACTCTACCGTCTCAAGAATCTTCTTGAGAAAATTAAGGTAAGTATTTTACTTTTCTCTTTCAAATTCTTGGAATTCTATAATTTGATTTTATATACAAACATAGACAACAAAGTTTGATTATAACTCTAATGGAGTGTGTAAGAAATTATAACCACATGAAGTGGTTAAATCTCTATGTCCTGCCATGATTAAATTCATGTATGATTGTGGGCAAAGAATTAAAAATCCGTCCCATTGAATTTGCTCCATTCCCTTTAGAGAACGTGGAAGCAGTATATGATAAGTCTGAAAGAAGACTAAAATATTACCATGAAGGTATCAATGAATGTGGACGTGGCAAAGAATTCCGTCCAATTGAATTTGCTCCATTCCCTTTAGAGAATGTGGTAGCAGTATGTGATAAGTCTGAAAGAAGACAAAATTATTACCGTAAAGGTATCAATGGATGTGGACGTGGCAATAGACGAAATTATAATCATCATTATTGTGATAATGAGAATAATAAAGATTCTCAAAATAATCTTTCACTTTATGAAAGTAATATTTGACATGAGATTGTGTAAAGCACATGATTATGATCCATTCCCTGAAGTGAATGTGATAATTTAATAGAGCCCGTAAGTATGAACACGCTCTTCATGTAAATTTGTTTTATGTCTGACATTATGAAAAGAAAGTTCGTTGCCCTTGAAATTTCGGGCAAGAACTATATGATATGGGTGTTGGATGCTGAAATCCACTTAGATGCTATGGGTCTTGGAGACGCCATTAAAGACAGAAATAATGCATCCACCCAAAACTATGCTAAGGCCTTGATTTTCTTGCGCCATCACCTTGATGAAGGTTTGAAACTGTGCTAAGGCCTTGATTTTCTTGCGCCATCACCTTGATGAAGGTTTGAAAATTGAATATATCACAGTCAAAGATCCACCCATCTTGTGGAATGGCTTAAAGAAGAGATATGACAACCTGAAGTTGGTCACTCTGCCACAAGCACGATACGATAAGAACCCAAAAACAAATAGTTTATAAACTATATATTATCGTTGCGGTGAAAACGGGCACTGGTCAAAGGCTTGCCGTATACCATGACTTTTGGTTGACCTTTATCAAGCATCTCGAAAGAGTAAACGCCCTGAAACGAATTTTGTCTCTGGCGACAACTTTGACATCACCCACTTGGATGTGGCAGACTTCTTTGAGCAACCCGAGGGGAAGATAGACCACCTAATCGGTGATGGATCCGTGATGAAAGAAGATGTAGCTATTTGATTTTATTTTACTTGTTTGTATTAGTGAACGAATAAACTAATAGCCATTAGTATTAGCTCGTATTAGTTAGTTCATGATATAATGTTAGTATTAGTTCTTTAGAATGTATCAATATGCTCAAATATCAATAATATTTTTACTTTCCAGTAGAGGTAATCGACTAACCTGAAAAACTAGTCGGTTATCTCATATTTCGCATAAAAACTGCAAAACAATTGATTGTCAATGATCAACAATCGATTGTCTTTAAAACAGTGTGTTCTGGAATTTTTCAAAAACAGTCAACAATCGATTGTCTATGTTTAACAATCGATTGTCTTTAAAACAGTGTAATCTGGAATTTTTCAAAAATCATCCACAATCGATTGTCTATGCATAACAATCGATTGTCTTAAGACAGTGTGCTCTGGAATTTTTCAAAATAGCCAACAATCGATTGTCTATGCATAACAATCGATTGTCTCAAGACAGTGTGCTCTGGAATTTTTCAAAATAAGCCAACAATCGATTGTCTATATTTAGCAATCGATTGTCTTAAGACAGTGTGATCTGAAGTTTTTCAAAATAGCAAATAATCGATTGTGTGTGTTTAACAATCGATTGTCAATGTTCAACAATCGATTGTTTGTGTTTAACAATCGATTGTTTGAAGAAAATGTTTAAACTGAAATTTTCAAACTGCAAAGTAATCAATTATGGATAACATATCTGATTTTGTTAGTCAACTGTTAGCTGCAGATTTTGAAAATATTATGTGACACAAACGAATTGAACTTATTTATTCATATGTTCGTGTATTTCTTTTATATGTCAAACCATGAGAAGTAAATTGATTGAAGGCTCCGGAAGAGCAACTGTAACTCTGCCCAAAGGCATGACGTTTATCTTAGAGAATGCAATATTCTCCTCCAAGTCTAAGAAGAACTTGTTGAGCTTTAATGATATCAATCGCAATGTTCTCCTCCAAGTCTAAAAGGAACTTGTTGAGTTATAAAGATATCATTCAAAATGGATATCATATTGAGACAATAGATGAGAATAATCTTGAATTCTTCATGAAAACGAGGCTGCCCATTTCGGTTTGGGTTCACGCCATTTTGCATACAGCAATGCTAGTTCGTCTCTGACTGACGAATTGACACAAATATTCCCCGTTGCAATTGGTTTTGGGTCATGGACCCAATATATCCCATTTAAGAATCTTTGGATGCGCAGTATATGTGCCTGTAGCACCGCCATCCCGCACCAAAATGGGTCTGCAAAGAAGGTTAGGAATATATGTTGAGGTTGAATCGCCCTCCATTATTCGCTACCTCGAAACATTGACAGGAGATTTGTTCACTGCACGATTTGCAGACTGTCAATTTGATGAGACACGTTTCCCAAAATTAGGGGGAGAAGTTGGTGAAACCAAACGGGAAATTTTGTGGAAAAATGCATCATTATCTCATCTTGATCTACATACCTCTATTTGTGAAAGAGGCACAAAAGATTATCCATTTGCAAAGAATAGCAAATCAAATGCCTGACGCATTTATAAATTTGAAAAGGATAACAAAATCACATATCCTCGAAGTGAATGTGACAACATCTGATACATATTCATTATTGGAAGAATATGAACATGAAATTGGTATAGAATATACCACACTCACCCCTAGAAGGAGGTTTGAGATGATATATGGCATGAATGATCGTTGGTCACGTACCTATTGTACGCCAAAGTATTTTGGAAATATGACTATTAAAGGACAACGATAATGCAAGAAACATATCTTGCATATAAGTTTGACATGACCATAATGGTATAGCTTTCTCTTTAAGAAAGATATTCACCACATGGATGTTGATGAATCTGTGGTAGTACAAAATTAATTGAGAGCTCTAGAAGAGCCAATTATTACTATGTTGGAGAAACACAATTGAGTATGGTGCTGTAGTAAGTCTCAAAGAAACTTATTCAGTTTCCAAAGTACACGCGAAAGCGATTGATTATATTGAGACTATAAATAAAGAAAGGCTTTGATATCTCCTATTACTACAACTTGTAGCGGGGTAATTTGTATATGAAAAGCTACCCGCTTTGTTCTCCAGTTTGTACTACACAAAAGAAAGAATGCCACAATAAAGTGGATATCTATTGGTATAAAAACCCATGTCATAATAAACCTGAAGTTTATTGATAAGTGCACATGTCATGGTGTAAATTTGAAGTTTACTAATATTGATAATTTATTCAGTTGGCATTCGTGTTAGCCATCTCATTTTAAGTATGATGTGCAAATTCACACAGGTGAATATCAAAGAAATAGAAAGTTCTTTACGAATTCTCTTGTATCACTTGTTCTCATTAATGAACTGACCAACTAAAGAGTTCGGGTTGAAGCCCATAAATTCTGGAAATATCAAAGGTGAATATGGGCCCATTCACCTGCCATGTATACCACATATGATGCATCTATGAAATGGTTACATGCGCAATTGTTATTAACCCGCAGCCTGGCCGGTGCTTGCGAGGTAAATTGCTCAGTAATCTAACTTCGAGCATAATTTCCAGATTTCCTACTCAAGATAGTTCATCTTGATAAGTTGGTTTATATCAAAGTTGGTTTAGCAAGATAATTATTGAGTGCTTCCACTTAATAGCTAAACTGTTTCTTATGAGAACAAAGATATATATATATATATATCAGTTTGATATACGTTGTATACGAGAGTATATTATATTCTCCCCTCACAAGTGGTTCAGGGTCAGGAACCAAATAATTTCATCTTATTATTAATGTGCCGTGTATATTGACATAATAATGCACAAAGATGATTTCCCAAAGTTGAGGAAACAAGTTAGCTTTACTAACATGAGGGGGAGACATGATAAACACTTGAGAAAAGGTTACATGGGATGAATTATCATTTGTATATATATATCCCCGAATACCATGATATGAACCTGAAGTTCATAACAGGGATAATTCAATTGCAACATATTGCAAAGCATGCTATACGCATTTGCTGACCCAAAGAAAGTAACTAAATGGAAGAGATACAATTCAAGAAGAATTGATTCCATATGAAAGACATGTAGTTTTGAACCTATAGTTCAAATGCTTGAAAGTATAATGTCAAAGGTATGTATAATCAGTTTCCGATATCTTATTTGTCTAGCATGACATGGAAAACTTGATATGCATCTAAAGTCTATTATATGGCTTATATGACTTAACTTGAAAGATTTAAGTTACTTGAAGCATATGCAATTCTTGGTCCTGAAGTACCACATCCTTAGTACAATTTGTGTACATATATATCTTGCTATTATAAGCATGATGGCATTGAGAATGCATCTATGGAGATATTGAAGAGTTATTCCACGACATTATATGAAGATGTTCATATCTATCAAGAATGATGATTTCAAGGTGCGGAATATTTATTCAAGTCAATATGGTTGATTTGTCAAACGTCTACCAAAGATCGTTTTGAAGATGATGCACAAGATTGAAATGCAAATGCTCAAGGATATAAATTGATGTACTCATTAGGGGGAGTTAATGCGCGTTGCACTCTTTTCCCTTACAAGGTTTTGTCCCACCGGATTTTCCTTGCGAGGTTTTTAACGAGGCAACCAATAGGCACATATTCAAACATGTGTACTCTTTTTCCTTTCTTTAATTTTTCCCATTGGGTTTTGGTTTTAAGGTTTTAACGAGGCACATTGTTGAATAGACATTCAAGGGGGAGTGTTATGAAATCTCCTATTTAAGGTGAATGTCTATTATTAGAGAGATTCTAGAGTTCTATTCTTGGTAGATAAATCATCCCCCTAAAGGGGTCTTCTACCATTGTAAACCACTCCTAACAATCTCTAAGTATCAATAAGAAGAAACTTCTCTACTCTTCTCTCTATTTGTTATTGTTCTTGCATTATTGTTCTTGTACTTTATATTATTTCATAACAGTAATATAATAATATAATAGTGTTTCTTATTGTTGGGACCTTAAATATTTGGGGCATAAGGCAGGCAAGGATTTCACTGCCCTATCCTAGAGCCGCCTTTGCGCCTTATCAATTGTCATTGCGATGGCGGAGGTAGAAGAAAATCCTAATATAGTAGTTGCAGAAGAAGAGTCGATCAAGAAGAAGAGAAAGAGAAACAAGAAGAATAAAATGGCTATAGAGAAAGAGACAAAGAAGGAAGAAGAAGAGAATGAGGAAGAAGAGCAGCATAATGAGCTGAAGGAGGAGATTAAGAAAGAGATGAAGAGTGGTTCCGGTATTATGACTACGGAGTTGTTTTCTTCTCTTGAAATTTCTGAGCCCACTATGAAGGCCATCAACGATATGGGCTTTCAGCACATGACTCAGGTAAGTTATAAGCTTTTACAGTATTTTCATAAGCAGATATTAGCAAAGTGAAATACTTGGCGCTACGATGAGATATTAATTTGCGAAATGGAGAATTTACTAGTGATAAATTGAATGATGTTTTGGCTATGTTGATTCAGTCTACTGAGTGTCCGCTAGGAACAGGATTCTCGTTCTATTACTGTTCAGCTGCACCCGTTGCCAGTTGCTTGAATTACAATTTTTTTTTTAAAAAAAAAATCAGAACAACTGTAATAATGATTTATTTATGTGTTTATTTTGCCAAACTGAATATCTAACATCCGTTCTCGAATCAACATCTGGATCTTAATTGTTTCTCTTTGCTATTGAAGATCCAAGTCAGGGCAATTGCTCCTCTTCTGGAAGGCAAAGATGTCCTCGGAGCTGCAAGAACTGGTTCTGGTAAAACGCTTGCATTTCTGATACCAGCCGTGGAGTTGTTGTATAATGTCCGTTTTACACCTCGTAATGGAACTGGGGTTATTGTCATTTGCCCAACAAGAGAACTGGTTATACAGGTAAAATACCCGGTCTTCCATGCCTTCCCTTTTTCTTTGTTTTTTCTTTTTGATCTTTTGGCTTTTGCCTTTTATAAGTTGTTTTTTTTTGTGTGTGTGTGTTTGGGGGGGGGGGGGGGGGGGTTGTGCTAGTATGCCGTTCGTTATGGCTGATCTCCTTTGCCTGCATGCTTCTTCTGTCCTAACAAAATGACCTTCTTCCTCTGTTCGAGATGTCCTTAAACAGACTTGACTTCTTTCAAATGTGAATATCCACATTTCAAACTAATATAAACTGATACTGCTTTAGATTATTTTCGAACTCAGACTTTGACATCTTAATAGCTAGCAATTAGTATTTTCACCTCTCAAAACACTTTATAACCAAAATTGAACATAATTATCCATTCAATCATTTTACTCTTCATACTGTTTAGGCGAATTAGGTGTAGTTTATGGGTAGAATGAAGTAGCTTGTTTCTAGTATTATCAGTTAAACATAGTTAAGGTATCCATTTCTGCTTTCGTTGAAAATCTGGGAATAAAGGTGTATGATTGAGTTGGTTACACCTTACGCAGAGGAAAATAGAAAAGCCTTAAATTCTTAGCATAATCGAGTGATTCTGCAGCGCTATTGATCCTATAACAGTTTTAAATCTCTTTTGCTGACTTCCTGTGAGACTAATATAATCAGTGTAAGTGGGTTAATGACAACACGATTTTGTCACAGTTCACCTTTGTCCAGTGTTAGATTGTTCACAGCATATAGGTACAATTTTTTTACTGCATACAGAACTGTTGCACAAATCTCGGTTCTTGAAGAATATACATTGCTATCACAAGTTTTTATTTGTTTGACTATATTGAATTTGTTATTTATCAAAAACTATATTGAATTTGTTTAAGTAAACTAGGAAAGTACTTCATTGTTGCCCATTCTAGAGTTTGTGTTTCAAGGCTAACTTACGGTTTTAATGACTTAGACGCATGCTGTGGCAAAGGACCTTCTCAAGTATCATTCGCAGACTCTCGCCTTGGTTATTGGTGGTTCAGCAAGAAGAGCAGAGGCAGAGCGTATTGCAAAAGGGGCTAATCTCTTAGTAGCCACCCCTGGTCGACTTCTTGATCATCTTAGAAATACCAAAGGCTTCATTTATAAGAACCTAAAGGTGCTTGTATTTTTCAACCAGTTAGTTATTTATTTCTGATGTCACTTAGTATGATATCAATTAGTGTTCTCAATTTCGACCTAGGATATTTATTGGAATTTACCTTACAATTTTTTCATATCTTTTACGTAATCCAATCTTTTTCAAGCATGGATCCGAGGGTCGATGTGGTTTCTGAAATTAGTGCATAAACTTGCAGTGTCTCATGATTGATGAGGCTGATAGGATTTTGGAAGCGAACTTTGAGGAAGATATGCAGCAAATCATTAAACTTCTACCAAAGCAGGTATTGTTACTTATGTTATTAGTCTTTCAAACACTATAGCTTTGTTAAATTGTTATCCATGATCATAGCCAATTTTAAGATTAAAATAGGTACAGTTTCCTGTATTAGGCCGCCTGCTTAATGATTTTAATTAGAAATAAGTAGAGTACAAGCAGGCATTTGTCTGTCATTATAAGTGCTCACTTCTCAGTGATGACTTTTCTCTACATTAAAATAAAGAAACTCATGGTTGATGTAAATGGTCTTAAATCCACGCGCATGCTTTATTTGCTATTGGAGTTAAGCGGAGTTTTTTTTTTCTTTCAACTCTTTAACTACCAATGTGTGCAAAACCAGACATGACTGGTTAAATAGCTCATGTATAACCTTTTCCTGGCTTAATTTCTTGACATTATTACTCTGAAAATTGTGTTTGCAGTTTCTATATCTGGTAGTTCATTGCATGTCTTGTGTCTCAGTTATTCTTCTTATCTTATTCTCAACTGTTGATGTATTTGTTATTCTGAGTTAACTAATACGGTAGCTGCTCTACAGGGGAGGCAGACTGCTCTCTTTTCAGCCACACAAACAAAAAAGGTATTCTAAAGCCTCAATTTTTTCATAGTCCTCTTAGCTGAAAAGCAAGTAGTAAATTCCTACTTTCAAGTGCATGTTTCTTAAAATTTAAACATAATTTTGGAAATAGAAAAGAGAAATAAGAATCACCATTAAGAGTCTACTGAAAGTAATACTTATCATGTCATATACTTTTTCCTGAATGAAGCCCCATTAACTTGTGAGTGTAAGGATTTTTATGTTTTTTTTGGGCAAAATATAAATTTATGATGATTTGAGAAAGTGAAAACGATTGACAGCAATATATAAAGCTCACTGAGGGACTCAATCGTTCACTGTTTTCAGGTTGAGGACCTTGCTCGCTTATCTTTGGACAAACCTGTCTACATTGATGTGGATGATGGGAGGAGGAGGGTATATACACACTCATATTTTTCCTCCTAATATTTGTTTAATGTTAAGATCATCTTGTTAGTCTGTTTGGGTATATGGTGCATTTCAGGTCACAAACGAAGGGCTGCAACAAGGATACTGTGTTGTCCCAAGCTCTAAGAGATTTCTTCTCCTTTATTCATTCTTGAAGAGGAACCTGTCAAAGAAAATAATGGTTTTCTTCTCATCTTGCAACTCTGTCAAGTTTCATTCCGAGCTACTTCGCTATATCAAGATTGAATGATGTGATATTCATGGGAAGCAAAAGCAGCAAAAACGAACTTCTACCTTTTTTGAATTCTGTGAAGCAAAAACAGGCATCCTGTTATGCACGGATGTCGCTGCACGTGGTCTTGATATTCCTGCCGTGGTATGTTGCTTCACCTCTTTGCACCCGTTACCAGTACAGTCCTTGGTCTATTGGCTGGAATCTGTAAATGAAATCGGGGGAGAGTATCTGTTTCACCGTTTCTCCTTTTCTTTTCTGAGGTTTTCCGATGTTGGAGATTTTTCATTTTGGGGGGTGGGGGTTGGGGGATTCTAAAATCAAAGAAAGAAAAATTTTTGTTGGTGCTCAATTCGTTCTGTGTCGATTATCTTGTGGTGCTATCATATGTAGTTCTCTATTTTATTGTTAACTGTTATTAGAAGTAGAAATGTTTTTACTGTACAACTTCTAAAGAGAGAAAAAAACAGTGACGTGTTCCTCATAACTAGTTGAAATATATATCTGACAGCCCTCTCCCTCTGATAGATAGTAATGGGAAGTACTGATTCTTGTTATGCCTCTCTTTCCAGGATTGGATTGTGCAGTTTGATCCTCCTGATGAACCCAAGGTTTTAAACGCTTTACTTCAAAGTTGGTTATGAGGGGAGAAATTCTTGTTGCTTATGGTTTGATATGCAAACCTTACAGGAGTATATACACAGAGTTGGTCGAACAGCACGTGGGGAAGGTGCTAAAGGAAATGCATTACTATTCTTGATTCCAGAAGAGTTGCAGTTTCTCAAGTACCTCAAGGTCTCTTCACAATCACACTTTTAAATATTCAGAATTATAAAACATCTCTTAGAATTCTAAACGTGTCATCAGAAGCATTGATCCCTTGAAGTAGGAGTTGTACTTGAAAATATGTTTACCAAGTATAAGTGAAATATACTTAATTTTATCTGGTAAAAGCTGGGGATAAAAGTTGGAGCTCGGCAAACTGATATTTACCATTTTGATTGTTAGTTTTTCTAGAATTTTTTGGCATTTCTTTAAACTGTTTCCTGATGACTTCGTGTTGTAATTGAGTAGAGCTATTGAATTTTTTAGTGTTTCATATATAATTTTGTTAAATTGTGAGTTTTCTTTGATAGTCTAATGTGCATATATGCATATGCTTTTACGACAGGCGGCAAAAGTGCCTGTAAAAGAATATGAATTTGATCATAAGAAGGTGGCCAATGTGCAGTCACTCCTGGTAAATCTGTGACAGCTGCTTGTATTTTATTTATTTATTATTTAGCCAACTGATTATGTTTCTTATAGCTTATGAGAACCTTGGTGTTTAAAGAATGCAACAATTTATTTCAGGAAAAATTGGTTGCAAATAACTATTACTTGAACCAGTCAGCTAAAGAGGCATATAGGTCCTATATACTAGCATATAATTCTCATTCCATGAAGGAAATATTCAATGTTCACCGACTTGATCTACAGGTATGTGATCTTGCTTCCTTTTCCAATGTTGTGGTGGATACATTCTCATAGACATGTAATATTTAAGAAATAAGATAACAGATGACTCTAGTTATAAACTATAAAGACTTTCATTTCAGTGCAATACCTTTTTAAATAAGGTAATATGGTTTCATCAATTAGGATACAGAGGGATGAAAGAAAGACATGGTTATTCTGGTGTGTAGGACGTATTTATTTCCTCTCATAACGCGCATGTAAATAGTGAAGTTAGGCTAAAAGCCAAAAAGTTGTGAAGTTTGGCCCCCCTATAAGCACAATGCTTGTACAACAAAGAGATATGAATCTGGAAATTGTGGCGTAAACAAAAATTTTGGACAGAATATGCAGAAAGAGGACAAAATATACAGAGAGGATCACATATGCTTTGCAGTAAAGAGTAATAACATGGCGAATATTTGAAAACTCTCTAGCTAGACTTTGATGGTAAAGGTAGGGTGCGCGTGTTGCTCTAGGAATTGATTAATCAACTCTATTATGGTTTCATACAACATGTTATATTTTCTTGATCGAACAATTGAAACTGCTGCCAGTTAATACATATGAAAAGTATGGTTTCTCAAAGCCTTAGTTGTGTGCTTGCAGTACTATAACTATTTTTTATCTGTGTTCATCGCTGAGATGAGTATTTTGTCACACTTATTTGCTTCAGGCAATAATCTTTTTACTGTTGGGCTTGGCCGAAGTTATATTTGCATTTTCTTTGAATTAGGGTATTCATCCATGTTACATTTATTACGCCTTTAAAATTTCAGACCTACAGTTGCCCTTTTAAATAGTATTAACCAGTTCAGGTCTTCTAACCTGAGGACAAAAGCAATTATTTAGAAAGTGGTACTGTCTTCTTGTACCTAGTAAGAATTTCAGGAGTGCTTTGTATGGTTTGACTTTATATGGCACTGTTTAGTGTTTAAGTTGCTTCTTGTTAACATCAAGATTAAACCGATGAATCATGGAAATTATAGAGAGAGAAAGTAGAGAGAAGGAGGAGTAGGTGAGAAGTCTCTCGAAGGTCAGAGAGAGAGTTTATTAAACCGAGGAACAAAATTACACAAATGAAATCCGGGGGTCACAAATATCTGTGACCCCAGTATGTATAGTTAGTACAACGGGTCGGGTCAATGACCCAAAGACCATGGGGCTCGGATATCTGAGACGGGCTCAGATATGACTCTCAAGGATTGGGCTCAGAGAGGCCCAATCCAGACATTTCATCACTGCCCAATTAATTGTATACCAAAATACATTAAATATACATTGTGTATACACTTTACATCATGTTACATCTTGTATCCCAACACCCACCCTCAAGTTGGAGGGGGGAACCACCTGCAACTTGGTAAGCAGCGGAGCCAGCATAGTACCCGGCAGAGGCTTGGTGAGTAAATCAGCCAGCTGACGAGAAGTGGGCACATGAAGCAACCGCAAGAAACCAGAGAGCAGCAGGTCTCGAACAAAATGGCAATCCACCTCGATATGTTTTGTGCGTTCATGAAAAACAGGATTGTTAGCAATATGAACAGCAGCCATACTATCACAATAAACAGAGACAAGAGTGGAAACAGGGACCCCAATATCACCCAACAAGCGACAGAGCCAAGTTAGTTCAGCAACAACTTTGCTTAAGGCTCGGTATTCTGCCTCAGCAGAGGAAAGAGAAACAACAGGCTGTTTCTTCGATTTCCCACTGATCAAACAACCACCCAAGAGCACACAAAATCCAGTAACAGAGCGCCTAGTATCGGGGCAGGCAGCCCAGTCACTATCAGAATATCCAGCAACAGAAAAATCAGCATGATCAGAATAGAATAAACCCAAGGAGGGAGTGCCTTTGAGATATCGCAGAACATGCAGGGCAGCAGTCATATGGGGAAGTCTGGGGGATTTGAGAAATTGACTCAGGTGCTGGACTGCATAACAGATGTCAGGTCTGGTGTGAGTCAAGAAGTGCATCTTGCCAACTAGGCTCCTGTACTGATCAGGAGAGGGCAAGAGGTCACCAGAATCAGCATGAAGTTTGACATTGATGTCCAAAGGGGACACAACAGAGGACACATTGACACATTCAAACTGGTGCAGCAAATCAGAGATATACTTGTGCTGATTGAGGTGCATCCCACCAGGGACAGCAGACACTTCAAGACCCAAAAAATAATGCAAGGACCCTAAATCCTTGATTTTAAACTGAGCATCCAGAAAGAGTTTCAGAGCAGTCAGTTCATCACTGTCATCCCCAGTTATAATGATATCATCCACATATACAGCAACCACCACAAAAAAACCAGGTTTACCCTTGAGAAACAGAGAGTAGTCATTGAGAGAGTGAGTATAACCTCTGGAATAAAGGGCAGAAGATAGTTTGGCATACCACTGCCTGGAGGCTTGCCTCAGCCCATACAAAGACTTTTTGAGTTTGCAGACCAGAGGAGGAGAAGTAGAAGAAGGACAACCAGAATCAACAGAGACAGTCAAACCAGGAGGGAGTTTCATGTAAACATCCTCATCCAAATCACCATGAAGAAAAGCATTATTCACATCCAATTGAAAAAGGGGCCAGTGGTTCTTGACAGCCACAGCAATAAGACACTTGACAGAAGTCATTTTTATCACTGGGGAAAAAGTTTCAGTAAAGTCAATCCCCTCAACTTGAGTGTCACCCCTTATGACCAACCTGGCCTTATATCTGTCAACACTGCCATCTGCCTTATATTTAATTTTGTAAACCCATTTGCAACCAATGGGTTTCTTACCAGGAGGAAGAGGAACAACATTCCAAGTATGGTTTGTGTCCAAAGCTTCAAACTCCTGTCTTATGGCAGCTTGCCAAGCTGGAACAGATGCTGCCTGAGAATAGTATAGAGGCTCAAATTCCAAAGAGGAGGAAGATGAGCCAGAGAAGGCAGGGAGTTGACACATATAATCTTTAAGATAGGAAGGAGGATTATGGTGTCTATTAGACTTTCTGGGAGCTGGGACAGAAGGAGGAGGATCCAAACCAGGAAGGGTAACATAAGGACTGAGTGGGGCAGAGGAAGGTATCTGGACAGGTGGGTCAGAAGAGGGAGGAGAGTGGAATGGGAGAATCGAGATATCATCATGTTCTCCAGAGGGAAGAAATGGAAAAGTAAAAGCAGAGGGAGGAGCAAAGCGAGAGGCATGTTTAAAGGAAAAGACTGATTCATGAAATAGAACATCCCTGGAGACCAAATACTTCTTGGAAGTATAATCATAAAGCCTATAACCCTTTTTGCCAAAAGGATAACCCAGAAAAACACAAGGAATAACCCTTTGCTTCAATTTGTCCCTTTGAGGAATGGGAACAGTGGTATAGGCCAGGCAATCAAAAACCCTCAAGTGAGCATAGGAAGGAATGTTGCCGTACAAGATCTCATGAGGAGACTTGTTATTTAGTAATCTGGTTGGTATCCTGTTAAGGAGGTAAGTGGCAGTCAATAAGCAATCCTCCCAGAAGGATACTGGCAAGCCAGATTGAAAGAGCAAAGCTCTACAAGCCTCAAGAAGAGTTCTATGTTTTCTCTCAACTACACCATTTTGTTGAGGGGTGTGAGGGCAAGAGGTTTGATGGATGATCCCCTGACTATTAAAGAAAGAAATGCCCTCATTGCTGGAGCCCAACTCTAAAGCATTATCACTTCTAACAGTATGAACCACAACATTAAATTGGGTTCTGACCATGGCAAGAAAGGACTTAATCATAGGAAAGGCATTACTTTTGGATCCCAATAAGTGTGTCCAGGTTGCCCTTGAAAAATCATCAACAATGGTAAGGAAGTATTTGCAACCAGATGAGGTTGAAGTATGGTAAGGTCCCCAAGTGTCCACATGAATCAGTTGGAAAGGTTTAGAGGTTCTAATTGAGCTATCAGGGAAAGGTAGCCTGGTTTGTCTGGCCATAGGACAGACAGTACAAGGAAAGGATTGTTTACAAGCAAAATGAAAAGGCAGACCAGAAATGCATTTCATGCTGGCAAAAGGAATGTGTGCAAGTCTTAAGTGCCAAGTGTAATTCATATCATAAGTAAGATCATTATTACAAGTGAAACTATTTACATGAGAATGCATAGAAACAGTCTTGTGATCAGACAAAATATCATCATTACAATAGGACATAGAGGGCAAGTCAACAACTTGGTTATCAGTACCATTACAAGAAACAGAAACAGGACAAACAGAATTAGAAAAGCATTTAACAGAGAGAGAAGGGGAAGGAGGAAACCAAGCTAGTTTATACAGCCCAGCAGCTTGTCTACCAAGATCCAGTGGCCTCCTCAGAGAAGGGTCCTGTATCATGTGCAGAAAGCAGGAATGTTCAGTGAACATAACTATACAATGTAACTGCTTCACTAACTTGTGAACAGAAATGAAGTTGTGTTTAAAAGAGGGGACAAGCAGCATATTGTGAAGAGTAATGAAGGGAGTCAAGGCAAAGGAGCCAGTACAAGTTACCTTCACTTTATAACCATTTGGAAGAGTAACAAGGAAGGCAGAGTTAGAGGAATAATATTAAAGAGTAGATTCTTATCATGAGTCATATGATTAGAGGCACCTGAATCTATTATCCAGATGACAAAATTAATGTGAGTAAGCAAGCAATGTTTGGAATCAGAAACAGGGTTCTCAGTCAACAAAGTACCAGCAAAGTTTGCAGCATATATGGGAGAAGGAGTTTGAGCAGTGGATTCTCCCAGCTTGGGCTGGTGTAACAAGTTCATCAGCTGGTCATAATCCTGTTTGCTCAACCCTGGAATCACAGAGCTTTGACCATCTAAGCTTGTAGCAGACTGATGGTTAGCAGAAGGATTCCCTTGAGGAACAGACAACAATCCATCAGAAATAGGAGAATCCAGACCAGTACTCAGATGGGCAGCAGCAGGCCTCCTTCCCTTGTTAAATGTGGGACTTTGTGGATACCCATGTAGCTTGAAATACTTATCAATTAATTGTCCAGACTTTTTACAGTATCGACAAAACAAAGGTCCCCTGGTTTGATCAAAACTGACTCTCTGTCTAAAAGGAGGAGGGGCAGCAGGCACTGAGGCCTTGTTAAATCCAACAGGCTGGCAGTTGGTATGCACATTGAAAGAGACAGAGGTAGGATCAAATTGAGAGGAAGACTGAACTTGCCTTTGCATCTCATCATTGAGGACAATATTATATACACTATCAAGGGAAGGAGGGGGCTGCATCATCAAGATATTACTCCTGACTCCCATATACACCTCATTCAAACCCATCAAAAACTGAAACACCTTATTATCATCACATTCCTGTATTATACCATCTTTTGCAGCACATGCACATCTCAGACCATGATTAACACACATAAAATCAAGTTCATCCCACACACTTTTCAGTTTGTTGAAATAGGAAGCTACATTGGAGGACCCTTGAGAGGGGTGAGACAGCTCTCTTTTCAGTTCATATATTTTGGACCTATTTGCAGTCCCATATCTGGTCTTAAGTTGAGACCATATGCTCTGTGCAGTGTCAACATACTGTACAGATTCAGCAATAGAAGGGGAAAGGGAAGCAATCAACCAGGAAATCACCATACTGTTGCACCTATCCCACAACCTTTGTTGAGCCACATTGGTAGCAGGTCGGGCGTATGTGCCATCAACAAAACTGATTTTATTTTTGGCCGACAAGGCAACAAGCACTTTGCGTCTCCAGCCCCCATAACCACTACCCGAGAAGGGAATGGGAACAAGTGGTACCCCGGGCACATCAGACGAGTACAGAAAAAGAGGACTAGAGGAATCTACAGCAGTAGAAGCAGTAGTGCTTGTGCTAGAAGCCATAATGAACCGGCTTAAAAAGGATAACTTTTCAACAAACAGGATACTACCAAAACAAGTATACAAACACAGTAACCAACAAACAAACTACAGTTAGATCAACTAGTTACAGATATCATCAGATGCTCACAATTACAGAGTCAAGTAATCACATATAAAATCGAGGATAGGGACAGAGTTACCCTCCTTCTTCGCGACCGGAGACGATCGGCCTTCAAACAACAGAGAAACCCTAGGTATCAAACCCTAGGTATAGCTTTGAAAAAAAACAAACTTTACCGGAGATCTGGTCAGGAACGTCGGAAATACACCCAAAGCGTCCACAAAGTGATAATCGAGCCACCGGAATACGGTAAAACCTCAGGTTAAACCGTCAGAAACCCTAGAAGCCGATAGGTCATCAAAAATCAACCAACCAAAATCATCACAAAGTCTTTCCAGAGTGTTCAGGAGAGGAAAACACACTCGGATATCATGAAGAGACACTCAGAAAGGTCTCCGATAGACTGAAATCATCATCGACGAAGCGGTCTCAGAAATCACCCCCAAAAACCTCGAAACAGACTTCATCCAGGACCTCAAAAGCTAGCTTATGAGGTGAGGATTTCCCAAGCCATATAAGGAGACCAAGGACCTCAAATCCCTCCAATGTGGGACAACTCAACACCCCCCTCACGCCAGATCTCTGGAGCGTGGACAACATAAATGGGAGCCCAGCATCGGTAACAATAATTGGGATGGGCCTGGCTCTGATACCATGATAAGAATGGACATTGGGCCTAACTCAACCCCAAAAGCTGATACCATGATAAGAATGGACATTGGGCCTAACTCAACCCCAAAAGCTAGCTTATGAGGTGAGGATTGCCCAAGCCATATAGGAGACCAAGGACCTCAAATCCCTCCGATGTGGGACAACTCAACACCCCCCTCACGCCCAGATCTCTGGAGCGTGGACAACATAAATGGGGGCCCAACATCGGTAAGAATAATTGGGACGGGCCTGGCTCTGATACCATGATAAGAATGGACATTAGGCCTAACTCAACCCCAAAAGCTAGCTTATGAGGTGAGGATTGCCCAAGCCACATAAGGAGACCAAGGACCTGAAATCCCTCAAATGTGGGACAACTCAACATATTGTCCCACATTGGAGGGATTTGAGGTCCTTGGTCTCCTTATATGGCTTGGGCAATCCTCACCTTATAAGCTAGCTTTTGGGGTTGAGTTAGGCCCAAGGTCCATTCTTTTCATGGTATCAGAGCCTCGACGACGATCCGATCATGTTTCTGTGTGTTTCGTGGTTCTCGATGAAGTCTGTTTCGAGGTTTTTGGGGGTGATCACTGAGACCGCTTCGTCGATGATGATTTCAATCTATCGGAGACCTTTCTGAGTGTCTCTTCATGATATCCGAGTGTATTTTCCTCTCCTGAACACTCTGGAAAGACTTTGTGATGATTTTGGTTGGTTGATTTTGGATGACCTATCAGCTTCTAGGGTTTCTGACGGTTTAACCTGAGGTTTTATCGTATTCCGGTGGCTCGATTATCACTTTGTGGACGCTTTGGGTGTATTTCTGACGTTCCTGACCAGATCTCCGGTAAAGTTTGTTTTTTTCAAAAGCTATACCTAGGGTTTGATACCTAGGGTTTCTCTATTGTTTGAAGGCCGATCTTCTCCGATCGCGAAGAAGGAGGGTAACTCTGTCCCTATCCTCGATTTTATATGTGATTACTTGACTCTGTAATTGTGAGCATTTGGTGGTATCTGTGACTACTTGACCTAATTGTAGTTTGTTTGTTGGTTACTGTGTTTGTATACTTGTTCTGGTAGTATCCTGTTTGTTGAAAAGTTATCCTTTTTAAGCCGGTTCATTATGGCTTCTAGCACAAGCAATACTGCTTCTACTGCGGTAGATTCCTCTAGTCCCCTTTTTCTGTACTCGTCTGATGTCCCTGGGGTACCACTTGTTCCCATTCCCTTCTCGGGTAGTGGTTATGGGGGCTGGAGACGCAAAGTGCTTGTTGCCTTGTCGGCCAAAAATAAAATCAGTTTTGTTGATGGCACATACGCCCGACCTGCTATCAATGTGGCTCAACAAAGGTTGTGGAATAGGTGCAACAGTATGGTGATTTCCTGGTTGATTGCTTCCCTTTCCCCTTCTATTGCTGAATCTGTGCAGTATGCTGACACTGCACAGAGCATATGGTCTCAACTTAAGACCAGATGTGGGACTGCAAATAGGTCCAAAATATATGAACTGAAAAGAGAGCTGTCCCACACCTCTCAAGGGTCCTCCAATGTAGCTTCCTATTTCAACAAACTGAAAAGTGTGTGGGATGAACTTGATTTTATGTGTGTTAATCATGGTCTGAGATGTGCATGTGCTGCAAAAGATGGTATAATTCAGGAATGTGATGATAATAAGGTGTTCCAGTTTTTGATGGGTTTGAATGAGGTGTATATGGGAGTCAGGAGTAATATCTTGATGATGCAGCTACCTCCTTCCCTTGACAGTGTATATAATATTGTCCTCAATGATGAGATGCAAAGGCAAGTTCAGTCTTCCTCTCAATTTGATCCTACCTCTGTCTCTTTCAATGTGCATACCAACAGGCAGCCTGTTGGATTTAACAAGGCCTCAGTGCCTGCTGCCCGTCCTCCTTTTAGACAGAGAGTCAGTTTTGATCAAACCAGGGGACCTTTGTTTTGTCGATACTGTAAAAAGTCTGGACACTTAATTGATAAGTGTTTCAAATTACATGGGTATCCACAAAAGTCCCACATTTAACAAGGGAAGGAGGCCCATCTGAGTACTTGTATGGATTCTCCTATTTCTGATGGATTGTTGTCTGTTCCTCAAGGGAATCCTTCTGCTAACCATCAGTCTGCTACAAGCTTAGATGGTCAAAGCTCTGTGAATCCAGGGTTGAGCAAACATGATTATGACCAGCTGATGAACTTGTTACACCAGCCCAAGCTGGGAGAATCCACTGCTCAAACTTCTTCTTCCATATATGCTGCAAACTTTGCTGGTACTTTGTTGACTGAGAACCCTGTATCTGATTCTAAACTTTGCTTGCTTACTCACATTAATTCTGTCACCTGGATAATAGATTCAGGTGCCTCTAATCATATGACTCATGATAAGAATCTACTCTTTAATATTATTCCTCTAACTCTACCTTACCTTGTTACTCTTCCAAATGGTTATAAAGTGAAGGTAACTTGTACTGGCTCCTTTGCCTTGACTCCCTTCATTACTCTTCACAATGTGCTGCTTGTCCCCTCTTTTAAACACAACTTGATTTCTGTTCACAAGTTAGTGAAGCAGTTACATTGTATAGTTATGTTCACTGAACATTCCTGCTTTCTACACATGATACAGGACCCTTCTCTGAGGAGGCCACTGGATCTTGGTAGACAAGCTGCTGGGCTGTATAAACTAGCTTGGTTTCCTCCTTCCTCTTCTCCCTCTGTTAAATGCTTTTCTAATTCTGTTTGTCCTGTTTCTGTTTCTTGTAATGGTAATGATAAACAAGTTGTTGACTTGCCCTCTGTGTCCTCTTGTAATGATGATATTTCGTCTGATCACAAGACTGTTTCTATGCATTCTCATGTAAATAGTTTCACTTGTAATAATGATCTTCCTTCTGATATGAATTACACTTGGCACTTAAGACTTGCACACATTCCTTTTGCCAGCATGAAATGCATTTCTGGTCTGCCTTTTCATTTTGCTTCTAAACAATCCTTTCCTTGTATTGTCTGTCCTATGGCCAGACAAACCAGGCTACCTTTCCCTGATAGCTCAATTAGAACCTCCAAACCTTTCCAACTGATTCATGTGAACACTTGGGGACCTTACCATACTTCAACCTCATCTGGTTGCAAATACTTCCTTACCATTGTTGATGATTTTTCAAGGGCAACCTGGACACACTTATTGGGATCCAAGAGTAATGCCTTTTCTATGCTTAAGTCCTTTCTTGCCATAGTCAGAACCCAATTTAATGCTGTGGTTCAGACTGTTAGAAGTGATAATGCTTTAGAGTTGGGCTCTAGCAATGAGGGCATTTCTTTCTTTAGTAGTCAGGGGATCATCCATCAAACCTCTTGCCCTCACACCCCTCAACAAAATGGTGTAGTTGAGAGAAAACATAGAACTCTTCTTGAGGCTTGTAGAGCTTTGCTCTTTCAATCTGGCTTGCCAGTATCCTTCTGGGGGGATTGCTTATTGACTGCCACTTACCTCCTTAACAGGATACCAACCAGATTACTAAGTAACAAGTCTCCTCATGAGATCTTGTATGGCCACATTCCTTCCTATGCTCACTTGAGGGTTTTTGGTTGCCTGGCCTATGCCACTGTTCCCATTCCTCAAAGGGACAAATTGAAGCCAAGGGCTATTCCTTGTGTTTTTCTGGGTTATCCTTTTGGCAAAAAGGGTTATAGGCTTTATGATTATACTTCCAAGAAGTATTTGGTCTCCAGGGATGTTCTATTTCATGAATCAGTCTTTCCCTTTAAACATGCCTCTCTCTTTGCTCCTCCCTCTGCTTTTACTTTTCCATTTCTTTTCTCCGGAGAACATGATGATATCTCTGATTCTCCCATTCCACACTCTCCTCCCTCTTCTGACCCACCTGTCTAGATACCTTCCTCTGCCCCACTCAGTCCTGATGTTACCTTTCCTGGTTTGGATCCTCCTCCTTCTGTCCCAGCTCCCAGAAAGTCTACTAGACACCATAATCCTCCTTCCTATCTTAAAGATTATGTGTGTCAACTCCCCGCCTTCTCTGGCTCATCTTCCTCCTCCTTGGAATTTGAGCCTCTATACTATTCTCAGGCAGCATCTGTTCCAGCTTGGCAAGCTGCCATGAGACAGGAGTTTGAAGCTTTGGACACAAACCATACTAGGGATGTTGTTCCTCTTCCTCCTGGTAAGAAACCTATTGGTTGCAAATGGGTTTACAAAATTAAATATAAGGCGGATGGCAGTGTTGAAAGGTATAAGGCCAGGTTGGTCATAAGGGGTGACACTCAGGTTGAGGGGATTGACTTTACTGAATCTTTTTCCCCAGTGATAAAAATGACTTCTGTCAAGTGTTTTATTGCTGTGGCTGTCAAGAACCACTGGCCCCTTTTTCAATTGGATGTGAATAATGCTTTTCTTCATGGTGATTTGGATGAGGATGTTTACATGAAACTCCCTTCTGGTTTGACTGTCTCTGTTGATTCTGGTTCTCCTTCTTCTACTTCTCCCCCTCTGGTCTGCAAACTCAAAAAATCTTTGTATGGGCTGAGGCAAGCCTCCAGGCAGTGGTATGCCAAACTGTCTTCTGCCCTTTATTCCAGAGGTTATACTCACTCTCTCAATGACTACTCTCTGTTTCTCAAGGGTAAACCTGGTTCTTTTGTGGTGGTTGCTGTATATGTGGATGATATCATTATAACTGGGGATGACAGTGATGAACTGACTGCTCTGAAACTCTTTCTGGATGCTCAGTTTATAATCAAGGATTTAGGGTCCTTGCATTATTTTTTGGGTATTGAAGTGTCTGCTGTCCCTGGTGGGATGCACCTCAATTAGCACAAGTATATCTCTGATTTGCTGCACCAGTTTGACTGTGTCAATGTGTCCTCTGTTGTGTCCCGCTTTGGACATCAATGTCAAACTTCATGCTGATTCTGGTGACCTCTTGCCCTCTCCTGATCAGTACAGGAGCCTAGTTGGCAAGATGCTCTTCTTGACTCACACCAGACCTGACATCTGTTATGCAGTCCAGCACCTGAGTCAATTTCTCAAATCCCCCAGACTTCCCCATATGACTGCTGCCCTGCATGTTCTGCGATATCTCAAAGGCACTCCCTCCTTGGGTTTATTCTATTCTGATCATGCTGATTTTTCTGTTGCTGGATATTCTGATAGTGACTGGGCTGCCTGCCCCGATACTAGGCGCTCTGTTACTGGATTTTGTGTGCTCTTGGGTGGTTGTTTGATCAGTTGGAAATCGAAGAAACAGCCTGTTGTTTCTCTTTCCTCTGCTGAGGCAGAAAACCGAGCCTTAAGCAAAGTTGTTGCTGAACTAACTTGGCTCTGTCGCTTGTTGGGTGATATTGGGGTCCCTGTTTCCACTCCTGTCTCTGTTTATTGTGATAGTATGGCTGCTGTTCATATTGCTAACAATCCTGTTTTCCATGAACGCACAAAACATATCGAGGTGGATTGCCATTTTGTTCGAGACCTGTTGCTCTCTGGTTTCTTGCGGTTGCTTCATGTGCCCACTTCTCGTCAGCTGGCTGATTTACTCACCAAGCCTCTGCCGGGTACTATGCTGGCTCCGCTGCTTACCAAGTTGCAGGTGGTTCCCCCCTCCAACTTGAGGGGGGTGTTGGGATACAAGATGTAACATTATGTAAAGTGTATACACAATGTATATTTAATGTATTTTGGTATACAATTAATTGGGCAGTGATGAAATGTCTGGATTGGGCCTCTCTGAGCCCAATCCTTGAGAGTCACATCTGAGCCCATCTCAGAGATCCGAGCCCCATGGTCTTTGGGTCATTGACCCGACCCGTTGTACTAACTATATATACTGGGGTCACAGATATTTGTGACCCCCAGATTTCATTTGTGTAATTTTGTTCCTCGGTTTAATAAACTCTCTCTCTGACCTTCGAGAGACTTCTCACCTACTCGTCCTTCTCTCTACTTTCTCTCTCTATAATTTCCATGATTCATCGGTTTAATCTTGATGTTATTGGGCCTAACTCAACCCCAAAAGCTAGCTTATGAGGTGAGGATTGCCCAAGCCATATAAAGAGACCAAGGACCTCAAATCCCTCCGATGTGGGACAACTCAACACCCCCCATCACGCCCAGATCTCTGGAGCGTGGACAACATAAATGGGGGCCCAACATCGGTAACAATAATTGGGATGGGCCTGGCTCTGATACCATGTTAACATCAAGATTAAACTGATGAATCATGGAAATTATAGGGAGAGAAAGTAGAGAGAAGGAGGAGTAGGTGAGAAGTCTCTCGAAGGTCAGAGAGAGTTTATTAAACCGAGGAACAAAATTACACAAATGAAATTCGGGGGTCACAAATATCTGTGACCCAGTATATATAGTTAGTACAACGGGCCGGGTCAATGACCCAAAGACCATGGGGCTCGGATATCTGAGACGGGCTCAGATATGACTCTCAAGGATTGGGCTCAGAGAGGCCCAATCCAGACATTTCATCACTGCCCAATTAATTGTATACCAAAATACATTAAATATACATTGTGTATACACTTTACATCATGTTACATCTTGTATCCCAACACTTCTTACTCTGTTGCTGAATCCTTTCCTTCCTGAGCCGAGGGTCGATTGGAAACAGTCTCTCTGCTCTTTCGGGTAGGGGTTAGCCCGTCTACATATTACCCTCCCCAGAGTCCCACTTGGGTAGTTGTTGTTGTTACTCTGTTGCTGAACTGGTGGGATGTGACACGTAGGGCATGCCATATTTGCTATCTGCAATTTAGGATGTCATATTCTACGCACTAATTCCAATGCTGGAGCTTCATTTGTATTTGACTTCTAAAATAAGTTACAGAGTTTCTATGATCTAGAAATTACTAACGGATAAAATGGTGTTCGGCAGGCTGTAGCTTCATCGTTCTGTTTCTCTAATCCTCCAAAAGTACACCTCAACATAGATAGCAATGCGTCCAAGTTCAGGAACAAAAAGCGTAAAGTTGAGGGAAGCCGAAATGGGTTCAGTGATAGCAATCCTTACGGAAAGAAAGGAAGTGATGATACAAGGCAGTTTGTAAGATATTAGGAGATCATATGCAGCAGCAAAGGTTTCTGCACCAGATGCATGTTAACATGTATAATTTTTCTCTTCTATGCGGAAGAGTTCATAGTTGAGCCATTTTGCTTTCTTATGGCTATGGCACTTTGAGTTTTCTGGATTAGGTCCACATTTTTGTCCTGGCATTGCCAAAGAGTATCTTTTCTTGTTTATTTTATATACTTATGAGACGAACGATTTACTTTATGATGAAGATTGATTATGTCGATGTGGGTTAAATTGTGTTTTCTGTCGTTTCCGTAATCAGCTTATTACCGAAAAATATGGTACAGGTTGTTTTGTTTTGTAAAATGTGGCTTCGAAACTTATTAGAGTACTTTTCTATTTTCTCAAGTATGACCGAATACTATTAGAAAATGTAGCAAATACTGGAAAATAGGAAACTCTTTTGATATTTTTATACATAAAATAAGTGTTACATAACGATTAGTTTAGAAGGATTTAATTATGCGGAAAGATGGTAGAACTGAGAAGTTTCTGTATAATCTTATTTTAAGAACAGTTATCAAACATGCCCTTTTAAATTGGAAATTTCACGCTCAAATCTATTTTATCTTATCCTCTATCCAATCTTTCTATTACAATTAATACGTTCCTTCATGATGTAGATGAATAAATTTTATCATTTCAAAAGGAGAGTTGTTTTTATGCTGTAAAGTCCTTTTACTTTTCATTATTGTTACGTGGTGCTTAACATTGAAAAAAGAAAGAATTAAAAAAAAAAACAATTCGACTTTGAATATCTAGCTGATGCCTTCTCTTTAATGGTAAAGACAAAGCAGGATAAAAACTGTACAAAGGTCAAAATAGGAAATTCAAGACCCTTGTACTGTATCCAACGAACCCAAACCCATTCAACTCACGCAAGTAATTGTAAAGGAAAAAAAAGTCGGCTCATAAAAACAGAGTGCTACCCCAAAATTGTATAGAAAAGGAAACCAACTTCACCGCCCACATGAGTAAACTTGTGGCGGTGTTTACCGTTGGCTTTCTTTCTTATTAATTCTCCCTCTATTCATTTCTTCATTCTTTTCTCCCAAGTTTTTAAACTAAAGTAATCCTACTTCTTCTTTGATTTGGCTCTACAATAACTATATAATTCTCCAGTTTTTTTCGCTACAATTCATCTACCCATTAACAGTTTTTAGGTTCAAGTTTTCTCGGCCTCTCTTCCACAGGTTTTTAGTTCAAAGGATTCGAGAATGTGCTTCAAGTCTGTCTTTTTCTTCTTGACCTTTTAATTTTCTAAGCAAGTATTGATTCTTTCTGTTTTTTTTACATTGTGAATATTCTCTTCTCCTTACTTTACAATTCTGCATTGGTTCTTTCCTTAGCTCGCTTCAATTACATTCATTCAGAATTTGATTCCATTGCTTACCTATTGATTCAAATTCTCTACCAAACAGTTAGATTTACCAAACTCTCCTCCCTCGAATAGTTTTTCTTCTCTTGTTCGAATAATTCTACAATGGAGAACTTTGTGAAGCCTCAGTTCTTATCTCTTCTTCGTGGGGAAGCAACACTTCACGATTACCCCAATAATCACAAGATTTTGGCTCCTCTCAATATGTACCACCCAAAATTTGAACAACAATCAGCTGAATCTACTAGCTCAAGCACTGATGACGTACAAGATCCAGAAGTTTCTGATTCAGAGAGTTCGATTGTTGAGAATTGATGAGGGTGATAAGGTATACGGAATTATAAGAGAGAAGTTTATGTCAGATTGGGTGCTTTTGGAGCATCAACGCAAATTATGGCAGTTCATAAGGAAACTTGCTCTAGTTTCACAAAACAAGCAAAGCTTCAATCCTTCCTTATTTTTCCAAAGCTGTGGAGAAAAAATGCGGAGGGAATAATGCTAATGTCAAATACGCTTGGTTTGGAGCTTCAAAAGATGAAATTAACAATATATTTTCACATGGAATAAGCTTTGTTGATTGTAGATACTGGAACCATCATGAGAAGGTGATTCCTTGCTTGTTCATATAAGAAACTCTAAGAGTTTCAACATTTCCATGAAGACAACAAACTCGCTAGATTTAGCACAATCACATATACAGAGCTGGTTCTCTATCTGATAGTAGCGATTTCCTTATGGATCTAGAATATACTAGAACAATCGATTTTATCAAATCGTTCCTTCAGATCTAGCCAAACTGCCGATACATTTGAAGAATATACAATTCCATTGTATAATTCTTTTGACACGTAATTTATAATCCATGAAAGGACAATTGCGTTGCATCGCTCCCACAAATCAACCATATTTGAACCATAATTCTCCTTTTTGCATGTACCATCAATAAATCTTAGTTTATTTCTTCCTAGGATCGCAATTCTCATTGTGCGGCTCCATATAGAGTCATTTTCTGGTCCCGTTAATTGGAGAGAAATTAGGACAGTACCTGAAGTATCTATGACATGCAAGTACAGCGGGTGGTTGTGGCTTCACCTTTCGTGCTCTGTGTTGTCAACCATTGCATTCGCCATTGATGAGCTTGATGAAGAAAATGATATAGGATCGAGTTACGAAAGATCTAGCTAGCGATTGCTAAGCTCTAATTGTTAGATATATGGACTTATATCGACATACATATGAACAATATACGGATTAATTATATGTTACGTGCTATCTTTTGGTTTGGCTTAAATTGGTGGTCTTATGGACATTGTTAAAGGGGCCAATATATTGTCATATAAAGTGTAGGACTAATGTGTAGATACCCAAAAGGGTAGCCTTAGTTAATGATGGGCTAACTAAGGTTACATATATGTAACCATGGTTACATGCTTATGACTTTTGAGTTTCATAACTCATGTGTTATAAGTGGGGGTTATGGTTCCCATAAGAATGCAAGACATTCTCTTCTTCTTCCACCCATTAAGAGAGAGAGAGAGAGCCATTGTTGTCTTGCATATCAAGTGGAAAACCATTCCTCAATTTTGGTCTTGTTTAAAATTCTTGTAAAAGCCAAAACTTCAAGAAGGACAATCTTCAAGAAGGAACAAGGAGCTTTCAAAGCCAAACATTTAGACAATCTTCAAAAGGACTAAGGATTTCCACTTATGGATTCAGGTACGCTTCCGCTTATGTTGTTATTCCAAATAATTCGATATGAAGGCTATAATGTTTAGTCAGATTTATAATCCTAACAATTGGTATCAGAGTCTCCTTCATATTTGGATTATTTGGAAGTTCATGAAATTCATGTTATATAAAGTTTATGATTAAGTTAAGATAGAATTTTGATTATGAAATTCTAGTACCATGATATAGCATGATTCTATGAATGATATGTTGTTGATGAAATTTGGTGTTTCAATATCTTGTTATCTCTATATGAATTGAAATATTGAAGTTTGCAAAATTTTGGTTGTTGAACAACAAGAAACTTAAACAAGGAATTGTTGCTACAAATAACCTTCAGTAACGGCAACTCCAGTTTCCAGTTTCAATACATAGTCGCCACTAATACATTTAGCGGCGACTTCTATGGGTTTAGTGGCAGCGTTCGTCGCCACAAAAGGTCCTGGAATAAATTTTAAAGTTCACCAAAATTTTGCAAAATAACAACAACAACAACAACAACTACCCAGTATATTCCCACCAGGTGGGGTCTGGGCAAAATTTGCAAAATAGTAACAGAGAATAATCGATTATTGCATTTTGTTCATCAAAAATTTTTGAAATAGAACCTGAGGATAATCGATTTTTGTTAAAGTAATCGATTATCTGGAGTTTTTTCAGCAAAATTGAAAATTCCAGAGAGCCAAGATAATCGATTATCCTAAAAGGATAATCGATTATCCTAGTTTGTCTGTAAAATTTGAGATTCCAGTAGGCCCAGATAATCGATTATCAGGTTCAGATAATCGATTATCTGGCCATAAATTGCAGAAACGTTTTGTTTTCTGGCTGTTTAATGAGGACATAATGTAAGAAACATTTTTCATAATTAATGAAACGTTTTAAGTATTAAGTTTTCAGATTTTTTAATTGTACATTAATAATATGTCAATTAATATTCAGTTTTTAAATTTTTAATGTTTATACATTAATATTCAGTTTTTAATATTAATTGTTTTTTAGTCCATCATGCTTCAGATTTTGGTATTATCCAATTAAGACTAAAACAATTAATATTCAGATGTTACATGTCAAAACATGTAAATTTTCAGTTAAGATTCAATATATGGCTTAAGGAACTATGTGATTTAGCATCTAATATTTTAAATTAGTCAATTGAAGCATTATGTTGCCAAAGTAACCTCTTTTGTGTAGATTGATTAATCTTGAAATATAAGATGACTGTGGATGTTAGTCTTCCATGCGTTTAACACCGGCCCAAAGGAAGGTTGTTATTTGGCAGGAATTCGAACATGCTTGTGGTGATAAATATGTGACAATTATTCGATTTTCCATGTGAATATTAAGTCGGCCCAAAGGAAGGCTTGATATTTGACAGGAGTTTATTGTCAATATTTGATCACTACACCAAGAGTACCACTTACAAGTTGATTTTCTGTCCAAAGACTAAAATCAATGTTGTGCTGGGTATCTTGTAATGGGATTTGCCTATTTTGAATCTGTAAACTAAAGTTAAAGTTCAAGTAATTGTAAGCATGTATTAAGTTATCCTTGTTCTATTTTCAGTGAATTCTTCAGCTGCTTCGATATCTGCTAATATAAACAGCATCCCTGTGCTTAACGACACAAACTTTAAGGAATGGAAAGAGAACATTATGATCGTTCTCGGTTGCGTAGATCTAGACCTTGCACTTCGGATTGAGCAACCTGCTTCTCTTGAGGATACATCTTCTTCTGATGAAAAGAAGGAGATGGAGAAGTGGGAACGCTCAAATCTCATGAGTCTAATGATCACGAAACGTGCAATTCCAGAATCATTCAGGGGCACTATGAATGATGAAAATAATGCCAAAGTTTTCCTTGAAAACCTTGAAAAGCGTTTTGCACAAAATGAAAAGGCGGAAACAAGTACTCTTTTGAGTAAACTTCCATGAGGTACAAAGGCAAGGGAAACGTAAGGGAGTACATTTTGGAAATGTCTCATCTTGCTTCGAAACTTAAGTCACTCAAGCTGGAATTACCTGAGGAATTGCTTGTGTACTTAGTTTTGATATCTCTTCCTGCACACTTTAATCAGTATAAGGTCAGTTACAACTGCCTGAAGGAGAAATGGACTCTTAATGAGCTCATTTCACATTGTGTGCAAGAGGAGGGAAGGATAAAGCAAGATAAGACAGAAAGTGCTCATTTGGCATCCTCTTCTAAGGATACTAAGAAGAGGAAAGGTAAGGAAGTTGCGGTTGCAAGGCCCCAGAAAAAGCAAAATAAGGAACCTAAGGTTGAAACTTCAGAATCAGGTTATTTTTTCTGTAAGGGGACTAATCATGTGAAGAAAGATTGTACCAAGTACCACACTTGGCGTGCGAAAAAAGGTACATTTCTTTCTCTTGTTTGTTCTGAAGTTAATTTAATTTCGGTACCTAAGGATACTTGGTGGGTAGATTCTGCTGCTACTACTCACATAAGTATATCTATGCAGGGTTGCCTGAACTGCCGAAAACCAAATGATGGTGAAAGATACATCTATGTGGGTGACGGCAAGAAGGTGCCAGTTGAGGCTATTGGAAAATTTAGGCTGTTGTTTAAGACCGATTTTTATTTAGATTTGGATGATACTTTCGTTGTACCGTCTTTTAGACGGAATTTAATTTTTGTTCCCAAATTGGACATATCCGGTTATATATGTTCATTTGGTGACAATAAAGTTAGTCTCTTTCAAAATTCAAATCTTATCGGTACTGGTCTTTTATCAACATATGATAGCCTATATTTGGTTGACATAATAACCTCATATAATGAAACCTTGCATACAAGTTCAAGTAGTACCAAAAGAAAATTAACTAATGAGAATTCTATATCACTCTGGCACAATCGTTTGGGTCACATATCCATTCAAAGAATTCAGAAACTCGTGTCAGATGGAATTCTTGATTCTCTTGATTCCTCAAATTTGGATATTTGTGTTGAGTGTATCAAGGGTAAACAAACAAACAAGACGAGATTAGGTGCTAAGAGAGCTCCGGACGTCTTAGAATTGATACATACGGATATTTGTGGGCCATCCCTACTCCTTGTAGGAATGGTCAACAATACTTTATCACATTCATAGACGATTACTCTCGTTATGGTTACCTATTTCTTATTCATGAAAAGTCCCAATCCATAGACGTGTTCAAATCATATAAGGCTGAAGTTGAAAATCAACTAAGCAAAAGAATTAAATCCGTTAGATCTGACCGTGGTGGTGAATACTGTGGTACATATGATGGTTCAGGTGAACAACGTCCAGGGCCATTTGCTAAATTCCTAGATGAGTGTGGGATCGTCCCTCAGTATACTATGCCAGGCAGTCCTACTATGAATGGTGTAGCTGAGAGACGAAATCGGACCCTTAAGGATATGGTAAGAAGTATGATTTGTCGTACTACTTTGCCAGACTCACTCTGGGGAGAAGCATTAAAAACCGCAGCTTATATTCTTAATAGAGTTCCAACTAAAGCTACAATCAAAACCCCATATGAACTTTGGACTGGGAATAAACCCAGTATTAAGCACTTACACATTTGGGGTTGTCCAGCTGAGGCAAGACCTTATAGGCCGAATGAAAAGAAACTGGATGCTGAAACGGTTAGTAGCTATTTTGTTGGATACTCTGAAAGATCCAGGGGGTTTAAGTTTTATGATCCCACTTCTAGAACTATTTTTGAGACAGGTAATGCTAGGTTTTTTGAGGATATTGAGTTTGGGGGGTGGGGAGATAAAGTTGTTAGAGATTTTGTCTTTGAGAAAAAACATGTGTCTTTCCCTCAAGTTATTGATCTTGGTCAGGGTGTTCTCATTCCTGACACGGATCACACAACTCCAGTTCAAGACAATCTCGAAAATCACCCCAATCAAGTTCCTGATATTACTAATGAAAATCAATCTCAACAACCTCAAGAAACTGAAGTGTCATTAAGGAGATCCACTAGAGAGAGGAGAAATGCAATTCTGGATGATTATGTTGTATTTCTCCAAGAACAAGAAAGTGACATTGGACTTGAGGAAGATGATCCAATCAACTTCCGTCAAGTCATTAAGGGTCCTAACTCTCAAAAGTGAATTGATGCCATGAATGATGAGATGAAGTCTATGAGCGATAACGGCGTTCGGGAGCTTGTTACATTGCCCGAAGGTATTAAACCGATTGGTTGTAAATGGATATTTAAAACCAAGAGGGATTCAGGGGGCAATGTCATTTATAAAGCTCGTTTTGTCGCAAAAGGCTACACTCAAAAGGAAGGCATTGATTATAAAGAGACTTTCTCTCCAGTTTCATCGAAAGACTCTTTCAGGACTATAATGGCACTAGTAGCACATTTTGATCTTGAACTTCATCAGATGGATGTTAAGACAGCGTTTCTCAATGGTGACATTGAGGAAACAATTTATATGGTGCAACCTGAAAACTTTGTTTCGGAAGAATCAAAGAAAGGGTTTGCAAATTAAAGAAATCCATCTATGGGCTCAAGCAGGCTTCCCGCCAATGGTATTATAAGTTTCATGCAGTCATTACGTCTTTTGATTTTGAACCGAATATTGCTGATGACTGTATATACCATAAGTTCAGTGGGAGTAGTATATTTTTCTGATTTTATATGTCGATGACATACTGCTTGCCTGTAATGATATAGCATTATTGCATGAAACTGAGAAATTTCTTTCAAAGAAATTTGAAATGAAAGATCTTGGTGATGCCTCTTTTGTATTAGGAATTCAGATACAACGAGATCGCTCCAAAGGTGTTCTCGGTCTGTCACAAAAGGGCTATATCGATAAGGTTCTTAAAAGATTTGGCATGCAGGATTGTAAACCAGGCAACACCCCTGTTTCTAAGGGAGACAAGTTTAGTCTCAAACAGTGCCCAAATAATAATTTTGAAACTTCGGAAATGGAGAAGACACCTTATGCTTCGGCTGTAGGTAATCTGATGTATGCTCAGGTATGTACACGACCTGATATAGCATACTTTGTTGGGATGCTAGGCAGATATCTAAGCAATCCGGGAATGGACCATTGGAAGGCAGCCAAAAGGGTCATGAGGTTCTTGTAGAGAACAAAGGATTACATGCTTACATATCGGAAATCGGACCAGCTTGAGATCATCGGGTACACCTATTCCGATTTTGCTGCTAACAACAACAGTAGTTTGACGAAAGCAAAACATATGGACGTCAAATTTCGGGTTGTTAAAGAAAGAGTACAGAATGGACAATTGTGCATAGAGCACATAAGTACAAACTCCATGATTGCGGATCCGCTTACTAAGGGATTGACACCAAAAGTATTTCATGAGCATATTGCTTGTATGGGTGTCAATTCAGTTAAGGATTATGAATTTTAGTGGGAGTTTGTATTATATAATTATGTATTGTCCATTACATTCAGTAATTCAGTTTTAAAGTTATATCTGCAGATATTCAGTTTTAAAGTTTTTGTACTTTTAAAGTTTATGATTGATCTCAATAAAGAGAACCAGTTGGAAATAGACATTCTATTTCAGACCACACTTTATGTTATTTCCATGCGACACACCTATACTTGATCCATGTCGTTGGTTATATTGATATACGTGATCTATGTTGGTTCTAGTTACGAAAGAGTAACTAAGAGCTCTTAGTTCCTATGTTGGTATGATTGATGGACCGGATTGTTCATGACAATTTTATTATGATAGCAATTTTGAGCTCATAAGGTTATATTGTAACATATAATGCTAAGGTTTGTACATATGTATGAGTATATCGCCCAAGTGGGAGATTGTTAGATATATGGACTTATATCGACATACATATGAACAATATACGGATTAATTATATGTTACGTGCTATCTTTTGGTTTGGCTTAAATTGGTGGTCTTATGGACATTGTTAAAGGGGCCAATATATTGTCATATAAAGTGTAGGACTAATGTGTAGATACCCAAAAGGGTAGCCTTAGTTAATGATGGGCTAACTAAGGTTACATATATGTAACCATGGTTACATGCTTATGACTTTTGAGTTTCATAACTCATGTGTTATAAGTGGGGGTTATGGTTCCCATAAGAATGCAAGACATTCTCTTCTTCTTCCACCCATTAAGAGAGAGAGAGAGAGCCATTGTTGTCTTGCATATCAAGTGGAAAACCATTCCTCAATTTTGGTCTTGTTTAAAATTCTTGTAAAAGCCAAAACTTCAAGAAGGACAATCTTCAAGAAGGAACAAGGAGCTTTCAAAGCCAAACATTTAGACAATCTTCAAAAGGACTAAGGATTTCCACTTATGGATTCAGGTACGCTTCCGCTTATGTTGTTATTCCAAATAATTCGATATGAAGGCTATAATGTTTAGTCGGATTTATAATCCTAACACTAATACCATGTTAGCTTCTATGAATTGAGCCCTAGAATTATACTGATGAAGGAAATGTCGGTGAGAGGAACAAAGTTATAAAGATGAAATCTGAAAAAATAAGCTCAATTACTCTGAACTTAGAAGCTACAATACATATATACAATACAACTGCATCTAACTAACTAATTGGTCTAACCATAATTAAGACCAATCTGCACTAACTCTAGTTAAGGTTTAACTCCAGCCTATTTAAATTCGAGTAACCTCATTCTCACCAATTAGAAGAAAAATGACACTTTTAATTCATCCACATGATGATGAATAATTCACCGGTGAGGAGAGTAATGATTCAGTCGTTCAATGATTAAAGCCTAACTGCGAAATCACAATAATATACGATTGGAACCAATAATAAGAGATGATAAAGCTTAAAAGCTTAGAATTCCCATTTAACGGTTCTATTCAACTAAAAAAAGACAAATTAAAAAGGGCGACAGCAACAACAACAATAACATATTCAGTATTATTCCATACCGTAGGGTCTGGGAGGGTAGACCTTACCGCTATCTTGTGAAAATAGAGAGATTGTCTCTAATAGACTTTCGGCTCAGCAAAGGGCCTCACCTGAGGGGTTATGATGTAGACAGCTTAACCTAATGCAAGCATCAATGATTGCTTTTAGGGTTCAAACCCATAACATATTAATCACACGGAAACAACTTTAATATTATTTCAAAGGCTCACCTTCAACTAAATAAAAATGCAATTGAAGATATAATTCCGTTTGCATTTCAAATTAAAATAATCAACAACTTGAACATCTTGAACGACATGCAATGGAAAAATTACAAAACCAAGGCAAGCAAATCTTTGAGAAGATAATGCAAAGATGAATGTAACTATTGGAAGTTCTTCTAGTGAGTGCAGTTAAAGTTTTTGCACGATTACATAAACAAACGTTCTTCTAATGTTTCGGTTATTAATAACTAAATGAGTTTAAGTTATATATATTGTTATTATAGGAAATTTTTATACTATCAAATCTTTTTACCTATAAATATTCTTCGAATGACGTGTAAAAAATCTTTACACTTATGATGTATATTGCTCAACTCCTAACTAAATACGTATAATGGCCTCGGGACTGTTCACCAACGTTGACAAATTTTTTAATTCCACGATGACAAACAGAGGTGCTAGAATATTCTAGAAAATAGATATTTTGGCATTATTATTTATCGTATTGAAGAAATAAGAGGAGAATGACAATACGAAATCGGCTAGTCTAAGCAGAGAGAATCAAACTAAAGGTGTGCATAAAAAATTGAAGCAGTCTAATTAATTACTTATCTTCGCTCTAATTACTTATCTTAACAACTCAAGTTTACTTGATTAAATATATTAGCTGCCTACATACAGATGTTCCTGTTCATCACTGGACAAATCCTACCTTGTAATACAAGTTTCGCCACAAATGCCTTCTGGATAGACAGCAGTACCTCAATTGGATCCTGGATATACCTTATTGGGCCTTCCTCACCTAGCTCAATAAATACGGGATTTTTATACAAATAACCGATAATATATATTATTTATTTTTTCTAGTTATATGTATAAGCTATATACGATTATACGTATAATAATATATAATTATATGTATTATACTCCTACAAGCTAGTTTTAATTTAAGTTGTTGAATAGACGGCTATTCAGATTAATTCTTCAAAATACATCTCGATAGTGATGAGTAAACTTCGTACTCCCAAAGTCTTCAAGAATTTCACACGGACACACACTCTTTTCACGTGAAAATTGAATATTCAGTGCGTAAAAGGAAAGTAAAAATTATACTATATATTTTCTTTTTTCTAGTTCAGCTATGTCTATTTTTTCATTTCTTTTTATCAAACAAAGAAACATGACTTGCATCTCTTCTTTTTCAGCCAACAAGAAATACCTAAAATTGCTCCTTTCACCGGGCTGTGCAATTTTAGATATAAGAATGATTCATTGGCCCAACAACTTTCATAAAAGCCTATTTTTCTGATTTTTATTTATTTTATTCATCGAATTTTTGGCTTTGAACTGGTAAACACTGGAGTTGATGATTGATTACGCCCAACTATGTCTTATAAAAGGTATTAAGCGGTCGCTGTAAATATATAATCCGGTTCAATCCAGAGCTGAATCCCACAGGAAACTAACCTATTTACTACAACTTTTAGCACTGCTAATGAATAGCTCAAACAATCACCGGATGCAAGATTTTTAATGGAGAATGTGTAGGATTTAGTTATCTAATGAAAAATAATAATAATAATACTAGCAATAATCAAGAATAGAGTTGAATTCACTGGTAAAATGGTCAAGGGTTATTGATTTCCAAAATTGCCGGATTAATTCCTGACAAGTTAGCAATAATCTCTCCGTAATACTCTATAGGAAATATGAGTTCTGGGTTGCCGCAATTATCTCTCAATCAATTACGATAATTTACTAGAAGCATTCTCTCGAACTAGTGTAGTTAATAATTTATGCAACTCAGAATTATTCCACCAAAGCTTCGTTATCTTTAATCCTACTTTTAAATTAAAGTAGTTAATCTCTTAACTTACCCGAAATTGGTGTTGTTCAACAATAACATAGACCAATGTTCTTTCTCAAGCAACACAAGGTAACTAGACACGATTGATCAAGGCTCTTTTAATTAATCACAGGAAACACATAGTTGAACAATTATAGATTAAGAAACAACTTAAATATATCAAAACTTAATCAAGACTTCATCCAACAATTGATTCCATTAACCCTAGAGAGGTTTAGCTACGCATGATCGTTTTCACAATCATAACGATATAATCCATCCTCAATGATAAAAACAAGAAGAAGAAAGGTAAAAACTCTATGTCGAATCTTTTGCCTTACTTCTTGCCTTCAAAAACCCTTCAAAAACCTCGATATCCTCTATTTGGGCGAGCTTGGTTTATTATAGGTCAAGGAGAGTCATCCTAGGAATCACACAATTGACCTTGTAATGTTTGGCTCGGAATGCCCCGTTCGCGGCCGCGGATGGATTGCGGATTCGACATATGTTCTGTCTGCGTCTGCAGAATGAATGCGGACCTTGGGCGCGGACTTCATCTTTTGCTCTTTCTTCTCTTTTTTCGATCTTGTTGTCCTTTGGTTGGCTTTCTATGCTCCATATTAACTCCAAAATACTCCTTTGGCTTTCTCCTAGCTCGGAGTGACTCCTGCAAAATAATAAATTCATAATTAGAGTGTTTTGTTATATTTTACAATCAAACATAGGTAAATTGCAGTAAAATTAGAGTGAAAATATTTGTTAAATAATTTAATATGAGGGCAGATTAGTCTTTTATCTAAAACTATTAAATAACCAACTAATAGTTGTTAGGAAGTTGTTAGTTAGTTAGTAAGTTACTTAACTACACAATTGATTCACTAGTATATATATATATATATATATATATATATGTGTGTGTGTGTGTGTGTGTGTGTGTGTGTGTGTATATATGTATGTATCACAATATGTACAAGAGACGTTTTGAGATAATGAAAGCTAACACACTACTATTTCTCTCTCTATCTCTCTGCTGCTATCTTTCTCTTTGCCTTATCTTTGTTCTTCTTCTTCTTCTTCTCCTTCTTCCTGCTTCTTGGCTAATTCCTTCATGTTCTTCATTATAATTGTATGAAGAATCTTCATGGCATCAGAGCTTACAAGACGTATAATCGTAGTTCATACGGAAATCTAAATTACAGTTCACGAAGGTTTTTAATTGTTTTTTCAAAAAATGTTGCATTTCTTTCTTGTCAGAATCTTGAAAGGAAAATAACAAAGAATGGTTGTCAATGGCGAAACAGTAGCTAAAATCAGTTGGAAAAGGGGTTCTTGGAGGAATTATGTATGTGTTTAGTGCACAAGTGATCTGGGAGATTTGCTTGAAAGGTTCAACTAGATAGATGGTTCAAAAACCTTCAATCTTCACAAAAAAATTGCTCCTCTATCGCAAGGAACAATATCTGTATCAGTATATTTTTTGAAATTAAATGTTCTATGGGAAGAGTTTGAAGAATTAGTGTCAACACCTGGTTGTGATTGTCCAAAATCAAGAAAGTTTATAGCTTACTTGCAGAAATTAATGCTATATCAATTTTTAATAGGACTGAATGACTCATACTCACAGACTAGGAGTCAAATTCCGATGAAAAGTCATGTTCATACAGTAAATCAAGCCTATGCACTGATTGTGAGTGATGAAGGTCAAAAATCTGTTGTTGCAACTTCAGGAATCTTGGGGTCTAATCCTACAAGCCAAGTAGGAAACTATGAGATTGCTATGTACTCAAAATCTTGTGCAAATCAAGATTAGAATCAGAGATTTAGAAGGAACTAGTGTCTAGTGTGACTACTGTAAAATAGGGGCATAGTAAAGAAAATTGCTATAAGATTGTGGGATATCCTGCAAATTTCAAGAACAAGAGGAGAATGAATGCTGGGGAATGCAACATACAATGTGAATTTTCTAACAGAATCCAGTCAGCCTAATAATCAGCAATCAAATCCAATGCCTCTGTTCAATTATGGGCAAATTAAAAATGCGCAAGATCAGACAAAATTAGGGACTAATGCTCAAGCTCAAGGACCCAGTCTAAATATGGAGAAGTCAGGTCTTGAATACTATGCTCTTACAAAGTCTCGGTATGAACAGATTTTGCAAATATTGAATAACACTAGTGTATCAAGCTCAACTACTGCAACTAATGTGGCAGGTATGGATACAACATTATTAGTTTCTGATTGCCTTAGTCAATGGTTTATAGCATTGGGGAAATAAATCATATGGTAGATGACAAAAAATTACTAGATGAAAGGACAGTAAATGAATCAAACGATCCAAAGAAAGTTTTACTTCCTAATGGAGAATTGTCACTCATACAGGAGCAAGCTCTATATTAGAAAACAATATTATAACTAATGTGTTTTATGTTCCTCAATTCAAGTATAACATGCTATCAGTTTCTAAGCTAACCAAAGAGTTGCAATTCTCAGAAACATTTTTCCCTGATTTTTGTGTATTCCAGGAACTCTTCACCAGGAAGGTGAAAGGGAATGGTAAAGAGAAGTGTGGATTATATCTTTTGTATACTAGTACAACTGAAAGGAACAGAATGATAGCTTTGACTGCAAAGGAAAATGACACAAATAAGAGAACAATCAGATATAGTGTTATGGCACAGAAGATGTGGTCATGTGTCCACCTAGACTCTTAAGAAAATACTACATATGATACTGATACTATCAGAAATAGAATAAATAAGTAAACTGTATGTCTTTGTGCCAAACAGACTAGGTTACTATTTCCTACAAGTAGTATACAAAGTAGAAAGTATTTTGATCTTATACATGTCGACTTGTGGGGGCCTTATAAAGTGCCTACTATGGATGGAAATAAGTACTATTTGTTGTAGATGATTTTTTTAAGAATGACTTGGATATTTTTGCTAAAACAAAAAGTCTGATGGTTGTGTTTCAATCAACACTTCTTCAAATATGTCAAAACTCAGTATGCTGTAACAGTAAAAGTCATAAGAACAGACAATGGTTCAGAGTTTGTAAACTCTATGTGTGAACAAATGTTTAAAGAGTTAGGAACCATACATCAAAGAACTTGAGCATATACACCTCAGCAGAATGGTATAGCTGAGAGGAAATACATACACATATTGGAAATTACAAGGGCTATTAGATTTCAAGCTCAAATACCTAATAAGTTTTGAGGTTACTGTATTCTAGCTGTTGTATATCTAATAAGTAGATGCCTAGTGCTGTTTGGCAACATATCCCCATTTGAAAGACTACATAAAAGAAAGTCATTCCTTATGCATCCTAGAATAATAGGATGCCTTTGTTTTGCAAAAGCAGTACAGGAACATGACAAGTTAATGCCTAGAGCTAACCTGTCTATTCATAGGGGTACTCAAAAGTTCAAAAAGGGTATATTTTATATGATCCAGCTAACAAGTTTTTCTTCACAAGCAAAGATGTCACATATAGAGAAGATGTGTTTCCATTCACAAAAAATGACAATAGTCCTTCAGAGGTGTTTGTGGATATAACTCTAGAATTAGAATGATGTATGATCATCCAACACTATCTCAAAACATAAATACAAATACAACTACACATGTTGGTGATAGCTCAAAACCTAGTGGAACCAATATAGAGCATAATTCAGAAGGTGACAATACATATATGTTTACAGACTATAGTGAATATGATATGCAACACAACATTGAAGAAAACTGCATAGATGTGGTTCAAGTTCAAACAGATGAAGGGCTAGGTTCAGATGATATACAAACTAATAGTTCACAAACACCATATGTTATTGAAGCTCAGAATCAGACCTTAGCTGAAAATAGAAGAAGATCATGCAGAGACAAAACCCCTTCAGTATGGTTAAAGGACTTTATATCTCTAAATATTCATCAGGATATTCCTTATGCTTTAAATAAATATATCAATTATGATCATCTCTCATCTAAATATCAGTCATACTACAACTTCAACAATTTCTGAACCAACTAACTATTTTGAAATTATTTTAGATCCTAGATGGATTCAAGCTATGGATGAAGAGATAAAACCTCTTGAAAATAATCATACCTGGGAAATTATGACTTTGCCAGAAGGTAAGAAGCCAATAGGATGTAAATGGATTTACAAAATCAAGTATAAAGCCACATGAGAGATTGAAAGAATCAAAGCTAGATTTGTGGCTAAAGGATAGAGCCAAAAGGAAGGAATTGACTGTTAAGAAACCTTTTCACTTGTGGTGAAAATGGTAACAGTAAGAAGTATTCTAGCACTAGAAGCTTCAAGTAAATGCATATGCATCAAATGGATGTATACAATGCTTTTTTACAAGGGGATCTATCTGATGAAATCTATATGGAATTACCACATGGATTTAAAAGTCAGGGGGAGAAAACTTTGTGTAGACTTGTTAAATCTCTATATAGACTTAAACAGGAACCTAGACAATGGAATGCAAAACTGTGTGAAGCATTGCTGAGGTTCAAGTTCAAACGAAGGCAGTATGATCACTCTCTATTCATCAGAAAGACAACTGAAGGTACTACTCTAGTTTTAGTTTATGCATATGATATGTTAATTACATGTGATAATCTGCACTTAATTGAAGAAACAAAGACTTTACTGCAAAATTCCTTCAAAATGAAAGATCTGGCGGAGCTCAAATACTTCTTAGGAATTGAGTTTTCCAGGTCCAGTCAAGGAATTACTATGCATCGACAGAAATATGCTTTAGAGTTTATTTCAGAAGATGGATTAGCTGCCGCCGAACCAGCAATAACTCCAACAGTTGTGAATATCAAATTAACATTTAAACAGTATGATGATTACGTTGGCAAGGCAGAGTGTTCAAGAAATAAAGACAGTACATTTGATCAAGCATCCTTCCAAACATTAATAGGAAAACTTGTATATTTGACAGTGACTAGGCCAGACATAGCATTTTGAGTTGAGACTCTTAGTAAATTTCTTCAATAACCTAAACGATCTCACATGGAAGCTACATTGAGAATAGTAAGATATGTAAAAAATAAGCCAGGCCAAGGGATCCTATTATCAAGCTCTCAAAGTAACACAATCACAGTTTATTGTGATGCAGACTTGGTTGCATGTCCTCTAACTAGAAAATTAGTTACAGGTTATTTAGTCAAGGTTGGTGACTCATTGGTTTCATAAAAGTTTAAGAAAAAGACTACAGAAGTTCTGCAGAAGCAGAATATAGAAGCCTAGCCACGACAGTAGCTGAACTAATTTGGCTATATGATCTGCTGACTGAAGTTGTTACAAAGATTCAGTTGCATCTATAGTGGTAGAATTTAAATCTTAAATTCGCTTTGGTATTTAGCGATAACTGTTACCTTGTGCCTTAGCGTGGTCCACCTATAACCAAAATTGGCCCCAAAACTTATCGACAGATCTTAGTATCTAACAAATAATGCTGAAAATGGGGAAAAATAAATCCTAGTAAGGACCATCATTAAACCGAATGAACTGAGAAACATTAGAGAAGAGAAACCACAGAGAACAGCGCAGCCAAATTCTAGAACACCACAAAAAAATAATAGGAGTAGAGTTTCTCTTACGTGTGGACTAGTAAACACTTACACGTGTGAACTGTCGCTCATATTACGTATGAACCAAGCAAAGAACTGTTCCTAGTGTACATACATAAATTACATAATACGTTGACACCTCAAAAGTCAATCTTCTAATTTTCCACCGATTTTTTGGTATTCCACTTAAAACTCAACAACTAATGATACACCTCCCCTCACCTAATCATATCGCCTTCTCCTTTTTATCTTCCGTTTCGAATAGTAACCTCTATAATCTCAAACCGACGACCCACACTTTCCACCTTTTATACCAAACAAACAAACGCTCCCTCTCAAACTGAGCGAATTTCTTGTGTTTTGTACTAGAAACTGTGAAAAGGAATCAGAGAATTTGCTGAAGAAATGCAGGCAAGCCGGTCGTTATCACAGTCTCCGAGTTTCAAAAGTTATTCCAATAGGAATCTAGCTGAAATTGCTGATAGAGTTGTTGAAGAGTTCAGAGCTGAAAATGGAACCGAAACGGATTTTTTTGTTGAAGATGATGGAGGTTTCACTTGCTTTGAAAGTGGAGGAAGTTTGAAAGAGAAAGTGGATGAGAAGGAGGATAAGGATGAGAAACACGAGGAAGAAAATGAAGATGACGATGAATTCGAGTTTTCGTTTGTAAAAGAGTCCGAATTTTCACCGGTTGCAGCTGATGAAATCTTTGACAACGGCCAGATCCGTCCAATTTACCCGATTTTCAATAGAGATTTGTTGTTACAACACAGCAGTTTCATGAACGGTAGCTCTAATTCGAATACGAACTCGATATCGTCGGAGGAGGCTTCTGCTCCACCGAGATCAATTCGACTGCCGTTAAGGAAGCTTTTCATGGAAGAAGAGCGAGAAGCTAACTCGTCATGCTCATCGTCTGAAGCGGACGATCTGGAAGGGATTCCGCCGGGAACGTACTGCGTGTGGAGGCCTAAAGAGGAGGAAAAGTCTGCCGCAACTTGTAAGAAGAGCAATTCCACAGGTTCCTCAAAACGCTGGAAGTTTCGTGATCTCATTCACCGGAGCAATAGTGATGGCAAGAACACTTTCGTCTTTTTGACTCCTTCGCCCAAAAAGAGAGAAAAAAACAAAGCAGAAAAGACGACGACTGATGCTCCAAATGTCGCCGCAAAATCTACGGGCGTTCCGGCCGGTGAAGGTTCCCCGGCGATGCATTACGTGAAGAACGGAGGGGAGAAAAGGAAATCCTACTTACCGTACAGGCAAGATCTAGTAGGCTTCTTTGCTAATATGAATGGGTTGAGCCGAAATGTACAGCCATTCTAAGGTGAATACAGGTCTTTATTAATTACGCTTAAGTAGTTGACTTTGATGAGTTTTATTTTGAAGTGATTAAATTAGGTTTAGAGTTATTAAATTAGGTATTAAATTATGATTAGAGTGTTTGTAAATATGTGGATAAGTCTATTTAAGTTTTGTCTTTATCTATGTTGAAGGATTATGAATGAATGATGGTAGTATTTTCTTCCATTGATTTTGTGAGTTGTATATGGTACTAATATTTTCTTGCTTTTTGTTTTTCTTTACTGAGCCGAATGTGATTGGAAACAGTCTCACTTCCTTTTCGGATAGGGTTAAGATTCGTTTATATATTATTCTATTCCGACCCCATTTTATGGGACTATATTGGTAGTTATTATTGTTACGACAATTTTGATGATTTGTAAAGTGGTTTGTCTGTCCTCTTTACCTTTCCGTTTCTTTTGCTTTCTCCCGCACATATTCATATGCTAGAGAGGGCAAAATCCTTTGTGGGACAAGAAATGCGTTGTGTCTCCTCCCCTCTCAACGGGAATAGAGGGATGGCTTGGTACGGTATAAGAATGTATAAGACTGACATTAAAATTTTAATATTATTTTAAGATTTTATTTGATTAACAAATTAGGTAAGTTATTTTGATATTAATGTTAATATTTAGATAATTTATACTATCTTATAAAAAGTAAGGTAATTGGCATTAATATAATTTATATTTTTTAGAAATTATAAGATTATTATTTTTAATATGATATATTAAATAATAATTTTAATATAATTAATTTTAATATAATTTTTTTCAATATAATTTATATCGATATAATTTATATCGTTATAAATTATATTTCAACCAAATAGTTCCTAAGACTTAAAAAAGCAAGTATTTCAACTGTGCCCCGGAGGCACGGTCGAAGCACGCCCGTCCAGTGTGCTTCTTTCACGACATGCTATAGTCCTGGGTGTCTTCCAGTGGTCTTCTAGCTTTAGAAGAAGTCGTGTCTGCCCCGGACATTTGCAACGTCCTCCTTTAATATTCTAATTTGGGAGAACTAAAAGACTGACCCATTCGGTGACTTTCGCGGTCGCCTTTTGCTAGAATGTCATACCAATATCTCGAATGATTTTCTTTTAAGGAGTGAAGAGAGTTAATGCTTGCTAAGTTGATTTTCTAGATCTGATTCTTTTTCTTCGTTTTATTCTTTATATCTTCGTGTCGTGCGTGAAATAATTGTCAGTTTTTATCCTTCTTTTCTTCAAATTTTTATATATTTATTATTGCTGTAAAAATATATAAATACGCGTGAAAAATCTAATATCCTATCGTTTTGATGCTAATTTTGTTAAATTTTTCAAATATAATTTTGTGAAAAATGTAGAATGAATATTTTTTGAACTTATTAAAAATAATTTAAGTAGATTTTATATAAAGTTTGAAGTCATTTAATAAAAGTTTTTACTAATTTTAAACAAAAATTACAAATAAAAATTGCACAATAAACTTATCAGAGTTATATATTTTTATACAAAAAGTATATGATATATATAATTGTATAAAAGTGTATAAAGATATATAAATATAATAATAAAAATGTTAGTGATACACTATATATAGTGAGGTAATGGTCGGAGAAGGAGAAGAAGAAGAGGAGGAGGAGGAAGAAGAAGAAGAAGAAGTAATATGAGAAATTCACTAAATACATATAAATAATATATCTATCTTATATAAAATAATGTGTAAGAGGTTTTTATATACTATTATACATTATAACTTATACAACATTATATATACATTATTATACAAATGAATTATATTGATGGAGCTCATGAAATTTTCTTTTTTCTTGGGCATCTTGTGAAATTCAGCTCAAAGCTAGCTTAAATATGCTTCAAATCACTTAAAATTTGAGTTTTGAACTCACTTTAACGATCCTAATCAATTGGGGTAATATCAAACCAAAACAACTAACAAAATTGAAAAAATCAATTTATGAAATTGAAGCTTCGAATAAGGAGGAAGACGAACGAAGAAAAGAAAAAAGAAATAGGGTGGTCTAACTAGTAAAAAGTAATTTTCGAATTATGTACAATCTGAACCATATCACATAAGGACTTTAACGGTGGGCTCTTTTTTGATAGACTGTTGGGCCAAGTCAAAGGGATTCAAAAACTTTTTTTCGTTTGAAAATTTTGAACATCTTGACTACTAAAGTATATTTTTGGATTGTGTTAAGGGAGTTCAAAACTTAATATATACAGATAAATTTTACATTATATACAATGTCATTTTTCGACGAAGGGAGTTCGGTTGAACCCTGCTCCCCCAAAATCCGCCCCTGTTTGGCCGTCTTAATCACGCACAAGTTCCATTTAATATATGTTGGAGTTATTGGGCCAAGTCTGCCGCCCAATTCACTGAAGCAGCAGATACAGTAACACAGCAGCCCAAGTAGCCCATATATAAATTTATTTAATTCTGGCCCAATGGTCCAATGCAATGTATAGAAAATAATAGTGTAGATATTTTGTACATATAGTCTTTCGGAAACTTCTGAATTGTATAGAGACACTGAGACTAAGTCTCATTTCATCAGATCAATGAAAAGCTTCTTCCTCTTTCTCTCTCTATCATCTGAAGTTGATACTGTTCATCCATGGAAATGATCGATTTTAACATGGTATCAGAGCGGGGAACATGATTCCGCTTGTCACGGACTCCGTTCCGATGTTACCTTCACCGTCTCTTGTCAAAGTTTCAGTCTTCTCCGACAAATCTAGGATTTTCTCTTTTTCTCTATTTTTCTCTGGATGTCCTTCGGTGATTGTTGATTTTTCTGAGTTTCATTCTTTCTCTCATCAGTTCAAACGTACAAGTCAGCTGATTTTTGGAATTTTTACCTAGGAGCACTTACGGTTTCTTAGTCTTACAAATTTCATGCCCAAAATCCTTTCTCGGTCAAAAATGGTTAATGTTGGTGATACATCTGAGTCTAGGACTGATACTTTTGTAATCGACCCCTCAAATCCTTTGTTTCTTTTGTTTTCTGATATTCCGGAAATTTCTTTGGTGAGCAACTACTTTTCAAGGGTTGGTTTTGGGGGATGGAGACGTAATATAATCGTCTCGTTATCCGTTAGAAATAAAATAGGTTTCATTGACGGAACGATTCCCAAACCTCCAGAAACTCTCCTCAGTTTAGACAATGGGATAGGTGCAACAATATGGTTATCTCTTGGCTTACTAATTCCCTTGCGCCAGAGATTGCTGAGAGTGTTCAATATTCCGACACTGCTCAAAGCATCTGGAATCAACTCAATAGTAGATATGGAACTGTGAATGGAACCACAATATTTGAGATTAAGCAGGAGCTGGCATCAGCTAATCAATGGTATCTGGATATAGCTTCTTATTTCAACAAGCTAAAGAAACTATGGATGAACTGAACTTCATGCTTGCATCTCGTGGCAACACTTGCACATGCAATGCCAGAACTGAGCTTCAAAGGGAGGATGATGAAAACAAACTGCATCAGTTCCTTATGGGGCTCAATGACATCTATGTGGGAGTCAGAAGCAATATTCTTATGCTACAACCTCCACCAATTCTAGATTGTGCATACAATATTCTACTCCAAGATGAGAGACAAAGACAAGTCTCTTCACCTTCTCACTTTCATCATGATTCGAGTGCCTTCAATGCTCATTTCAGCAACAAACCCTCCATCACAAGATTTCCCACAGCGGCTGGTTACCCTAAACAATTCAGCCCAAGACTCAATTCTGATCCCAATAGAGCAGACCTAGTGTGTAGGTATTGTAAGAAACTTGGACACCTGATTGAGAAATGCTATAAACTTCATGGATTTCCACCAGATTTCAAATTCACAAGAGGATTTCCATCAGACTTCAAATTCACCAAAGGAAGGAGGAGCGCAGCACATGTTGAAGTGCAGGGGTATACAAACCCTGCTGAAAATCAGAGTAGTGCTGACAATTCTCAAGGGGTTTCTGATTCAGAGTCTCTAATACCTGGTTTAAGCAAAGACCAATATTCCCAGCTTATGTTGCTACTTCAGCAGACACAGCTTGCAGAGTCTAAGCAGCAGTCCAGCCTTATGGCCTCAGCCAACTTTGCTGGTAATTTTTCTCCAACCACTCATTTAAAGAATGTTTCCTATGGGGCTTGCATGCTAACCAAAGTAACTGATTGTATCTGGATTATAGACTCTGGTGCCACTGACCACATGACATCTAATAAAGAACTTCTGTTTGACATTAAGCCTCTAGTAATACCATACCTAGTTACCTTGCCAATGGCTATAAGGTTAAGGTAATATGCACTGGTTCAATCCAATTCCTTTGTTTCACTCTTCATCACCTCGATTTGACTTAGCCTTTGCTGTCCAGCACTTAAGTCAATATCTTCAGAAACCTACCTCCTCTCATATGCATGCAGCCTTACACACACTGAGATATCTTAGAGGTACCTCTGACCTTGGCATTTTTCTCAGCAACACAGCAGACCTCTCCTTATCTGCTTATTGTGATAGTGACTGGGCATCCTGCCCAAACACCAAAACGCCTGTCTCTGGTTTTTGTGTAATGTTAGGTGATTCTCTTATTGGTTGGAAGGCCAAAAAGCAGCCTGTGGTCTCTTTGTCTTCTGCTGAGGCTGAATATAGAGCCATCAGCAAGGTTGTTGGTGAGCTCACCTGGCTTATTCGTTTGCTGTCTGATTTTGGAGTCCTTGTTACCTCTCCTGTCCCTGTCTTTTGTGATAATCAAGCAGTACTTCACATTGCAAAGAATCCAGTTTTCCATGAGCGGACCAAACATATTGAGGTGGATTGTCATTTTATCAGAGGCAAGCTTCATGAAGGCCTTATTACTTTGCACCATGTTTTTACTACTTCTCAGCTTGCGGATATATTTACTAAGCCTCTTACTGGTATTTTGCATCATTCTATCATGCTCAAGTTGGGGGTTCAATCACCCTCCAGCTTGCAGGGGGTGTTGGAGTTATTGGGCCAAGTCTGCAGCCCAATTCACTGAAGCAGCAGATACAGCAACACAGCAGCCCAAGTTGCCCATATGTAAATTTATTTAATTCTGGCCCAATGGCCCAATGCAATGTATAGAAAATAATAGTGTAGATATTTTGTACATATAGTATTCCGGAAGCTTCTGAGTTGTATAGAGACACAGAGACTAAGTCTCATTTCATCAGATCAATGAAAAGCTTCTTCCTCTTTCTCTCTATCATCTGAAGTTGATACTGTTCATCCATAGAAATGATCGATTTTAAAATATATGTGCATATTTCAAGTGGAGGAACTCGATCTTCTTCTCAAATAATAGTCGTCGAAGACTTATTTAGATCTATCAGTAATGTATTCCCTCAGGGAAGAAGATAAATGCTCTTTCTCGAAGGAATTGAACTGTCTAACTTTGAATACCCTGACTCCGAAGCCAATGATATATAAATAATCACTGTAGGGCACCATGATCGCGAGAGCAAGGACAAAATTGTAATCTGCGCAAGTTGCAATGGACCTTCAAACAATTAATATGGAGGTTAGACATTTTATGTGGTAAACTGTGTTTGAATAATTCTAGGACTTTCATCAAATATCAGACGTTCAAGTGTAACTTACGCAAAGCTTTACGCTATTGATTAATTTTTTGGCATAAAAAATAGTAAAATAGTTTAAATTGTAAATAAGGACTTCGAAATTGGTTTAAAGAGATATAGAACTCAAGCTGAACGTCGTAGGTGCACCTGTTCGGACCTCCATATATAACCGTCCATGTGAACGTAATACTTATCCTAGTGGTTCACTATGCTTACCCTTTTCCTTCGATAATAATACTCCCGATGACTAGAGGCCAATCAAAAATTTTAAGTTTATGAGGCCGTACATAAATCTCAAGTTAATATACAATAATAACTGAATTAACAGATTCGGTTAAGCTAGATACTTTTATATATTTAATAAATTTTCAATGTAAGTACAGGATCTAGGAAAAAATTACTGAATTCATTGGAACCCGTAACTAATGCACTCGATCCGCCCCTGCCGATCTTCCACGATGAGTTATCAATATTTTTATTTTGGTCCAAAATAAGAATTTATCAACATAATTAAGAAAAAATAAATTTGATTTTTTTAAAATTTATTTATATATTTCAATATGTCAAGGTAATAATTAATTAAAACTAGTTTTGTAAATATATTTTTTTTTTCTAATAATCAGTATTTTCTAAATAAATATATTAAAAATAAAATAATCACTTATTTTAAACATAAGAAAAAATACTATAACAAGACTGCACATCTCCAAACTCCAAAAGTTAATAATTAATACAATGGATAGGAGTAATCAAATGAAAACAAAAGGATGGCATTGATGTTTGCAGGTAAGAATGTCGGGAGGCATGTGTTCATTATGGTTTGCACATTAATGATAAGATTTGATGACATACTCAATTTAAGATTTCTTACAAGCAAGTCTTAATGAATTTTCATTAATTTAAAGGAATATCAATAGTTTACTTTCTAAGGCTCTTGAGGTGGAAAGGTCAATCAGGATACCAGCAGGAAGTTAATGTAAGCTAGAATTAACTAATATACTCAACAATAAAAGGAAACGTCAAATGATGTGGCCATTAGAACCCTCTTATTTGTCTTCTTTTCTTGGGAAGGTGATCATCAGACTTTTAGAGAACGTCTAGAAAGAAATGGAAAATAAACATACGAAGACTTTTGGTGGATAAGATTTTATATTGATTACTGTTACAAAATATTAGATTATGGTGGATGTCCATAACTCTTATAACACCCACTACTTTTATCCATTATTTCTATAACTCCCACTACTCCAATACTTATGGTTGTAACTCTCACTCCCCCATGATCTTCCTCCATGATCTCAAAAGCTTAATGACATATTTATGGAATTCTTTTAGTATACCTCTATGTAGTACTATAAATAGAGGATGAGAAATCATTTTGTAATACACTTGAATACATAGAAGAAATATATTCTCTTCTCTATTTCTCTCTACTTTGTTGTCTATCTTTTGTTTATTACTTTGAGCTAAGTTTTGTAACACGTTATCAGCACGAAGCTCTACTATCTCAAGAATCTCTTTGAGAAAATTAAGGTATTTTTTCTCCTCCTAATTTTGTTTTAATTATGTCTAACATTATGAAAAGAAAGTTTGTTGCCCTTGAAATTTCGGGCAAGAACTACATGACATGGGTGTTGGATGCTGAAATCCATTTGGATGCAATGGGTCTTGGAGACGCCATTAAAGACAGAAATAATGCATCCACCCAAGACTGTGCTAAGGCCTTGATTTTCTTGCGCCATCACCTTGATGAAGGTTTGAAATTGAATATCTCACAGTCAAAGGTCCACTTATCTTGTGGAATGGCTTAAAGGAGAGATATGACAACTTAAAGTTGGTCACTCTGCCACAAGTACGATATGATTAGGCTCATCTGAGGCTCCAAGACTTTAAGTCCGTTTCTGAATATAATTCTGCAATGATTAGAATTACTTCTAAATTGAAACTCTGTGGAGATACTATAACTGATTATGATATGCTTGAAAAAACGTTTACAACGTTTCATGTCTCCAATATGGTTCTGCAACAACAGTACAGAGAGAAAGATTTCAAAAAGTACTCTGAGCTGATTTCTCTTCTCCTTGTGGCTGAGCGAAGCAATGACCTGCTCATGAGAAATCACGAAAATCGACCCACTGGGTCTACACCATTGCCTGAAGTAGATAAGGTGTATTCCCATTATGCTAAGCGTGGAAAAGGCTATGGCTTTCATCATGATCGTGGTCGTGGTCGGGGTCATGGCCGTGGACATGGGCAAGGAAGAAATTTTCTGATGTTAGTCACCCCCCAAAGAGATATAACCACCAAAAGCGGAAATGGAATTATGAGAATCCAAAAGCAAATAGTTCAGAAACTATATGTTATCGTTGCGGTGGAAAAGGGCACTGGGCAAAAATTTGCCGTGTACCAAGACATTTGGTTGAGCTTTATCAAGCATCTCTAAAGAGTAAAGGCCCTGAAACCAATTTTGTCTCTGACAATAATTTTGACATCACCAACTTGGATGTGGCAGACTTCTTTGAGCACCCTGAGGGGAAAATAGATCACTTGATCGGTGATGGATCCATGGTTAAAGAAGATTGAGCAGTTTGATATTTTTATTTTTACTTATTCGTAGTAGTTAATGAATAAACAATTATCATAGTTTACATAAGTTATCTAGCAAGTATTCGTTAAAATTATAATATGCTTGAAATAAAATAATAAAAAAAATACATTAAACAGAATGATCAGTTTTATTTTTGTAATCCTTTCTAATCTGCTCGGTGTTAATGTGTTAGCACATTAAAGGTGCTATTATGCTAGTAGTATTATGAACCTGAAACAGATTCACTGCCAACAGCTTTTAACTCAATTAGTTGAATCATTCTAGGTGAAACATTCAGTTCAAAACAATTCAATCAATGATCAAATATCGATATGTACCTTAAGAGTTTTATCATCTTGACAAATAATCTGTATTATGGTTTTAAAATATATAACTTTAGATTACACATTCATCTTATGCTTTATTTGTAATGATTTTTCAGTAAGTTAATCGATTAACATAACAGATAATCGATTAACCAATATATTCTATTAAACTAGACCTTTTCCACAAGGCATGTTAGTCGACTATCCGATTTAGTTAATCGACTAACCTCAGCAGATTTTGAAAATATTGTTTAATTATTAAGCAACGGATACAAGAGTATTAAAAGGAGAATAACTATGATAAAAGATATTTTTTTTTTCATAATGACCGCACTGAAACTATTATGTTGAATCATAGACTTAAATTTGTTTATTCTCATATCTATAAAAAGAATACTAATATTTTTCGTATATTTCTTTTGTATGTCAAACCATGGGAAGCAAATATGGATATCTCACAAAGCAAACTTGGATCAACGTCCAATTGTAAAAATATTTGTTTAATTGATTCATGTACCACACATACGATATTCAAAGAGAAGAAATATTTCTCTCATTTAAGTATGTGTAAGGCAGATGTTACTACAATTTCTGGTAGTGGTAAATTGATTGAAGGCTCCGGAAGAGCAACTATAACTCTGCCTAAAGGAACAATATTTATCATAGAGAATGCAATGTTCTCTTCCAAGTCTAAGAGGAACTTGTTGAGTTTTAAAGATATCCGTCAAAATAGATATCATATTGAGACAATAGATGAGAATAATCTTGAATACCTCATCATTACAAAGAATGTCTCTGGCCAAAAAGAGGGTTATTGGGAAGTTCCCATCTTTATCTTGTGGCCTGTATTGGACAAAAATTAGTGCAATTGAGGCACATTCCACAGTAAACCAAAAGGTTACTGATTCCAATACTTTTGTACTTTGGCATGATCGATTGGGACATCCTGGATCAATTATGATGAGACGGATTATAGAAAACTCATATGTGCATCCATTAAAGAATTTAAAGATTCTTTTAAATAATGAATTTTCTTGCACTTCTTGTTATCAAGGCAAGTTAATTGTTAGACCATCACCAACAAAGGTTGAAACTGAGTCACCTACGTTTTTGGAATGTATACAAGGGGATATTTGTGGACCTATTCACCCACCTAGTGGGTCCTTTAGATATTTTATGGTCTTAATAGACGCATCCTCTAGATGGTCTCATGTGTGCCTATTGTCATCACGCAACCTTGCGTTTGCAAAATTAATGGCACAAATAATTCGATTACGAGCACAATTTCCTGATAATCCAATTAAGTCTATTAGACTAGATAATGCTGCTGAGTTTTCATCCCAAGCATTTAATGATTATTGCTTATCAATTGGGATAAAAGTGGAACATCCTGTAGCTCATTTTCACACTCAAAATGGTCTTGCAGAATCTTTAATTAAACGTCTGCAGTTGATTGCAAGACCATTACTCATGAAAACGAGGCTTCCCACTTCGGTTTGGGGTCACGCCATTTTGCATGCAGCAATGCTAGTTCGTCTCAGACTGACGAATTATCACAAATATTCCCCGTTGCAATTAGTTTTGGGTCATGAACCTAATATATCCCATTTAAGAATTTTTGGATGCGCATTATATGTGCCTGTAGCACCGCCATACCGCACCAAAATGGGTCCGCAAAGAAGGTTAGGAATATATGTTGGGTTTGAATCGCCCTCCATTATTCGCTACCTCGAAACATTGACAGGAAATTTGTTCACTGCACGATTTGTAGACTGTCGATTCGATGAGACACTTTTCCCAAAATTAGGGGGAGAAGGTTGTGAAACCAAACGGGAAATTTTGTGGAAAAGTCCATCATTATCTCATCTTGATCCACATACCTCTATTTGTGAAAAAGAGGTGAAAAATATTATCCATTTGCAAAGAATAGCAAATCAAATGCCTGACGCATTCACGGACTTGAAAAGGATAACAAAATCTCACATCCCCGCAGAGAATGTTCCAATCCGTATTGATGTCCCTATTGGACAATCTTCTAGTGTCATATCTAATGAGTCGAAAGCACGCCTAAACGTGGCAGGCCATTAGGTTCCAAAGATCGAAATCCTAGAAAAAGGAAAGAAAATAATCAAAATGACACTACGAAAGAATCTCATGAGGAAATTCACTATTTAATAAATTCTGAGATTCATGAAGAATCCATTGAGCCCGAGACTCAGAAAAATAAGGAACTATCAATAAATCCAATCGATATTGAGACAAATTTTAATCGAGTGGATATAGTGGTGGATTATGTCTTTGCATATAATGTTGCATCTAGAATTATGCAAAAAAGTGAGGATCTTGAACCTCAATCTGTTGGAGAATGTAGACAAAGACTTGATTGGCCAAAATGACAAGAAGCAATCCAATCAGAATTGAATTCACTTGCAAAACGTGAAGTTTTTGGGCCTATAGTTGAAACACCTAATGGTGTTAAGCCTGTTGGCTATAGATGGGTCTTTGTACGCAAGAGAAATGAGAAAAACAAGGTACAAAGATATAAGGCACGCCTTGTTGCACAAGGATTTTCTTAAAGGCCCGGTGTCGATTATGAAGAGACATATTCACCCGTAATGGATGTTATAACTTTCCGTTATCTCATTAGTTTTGCTATCCTTGAAAAGCTTGACATGCATTTAATGGATGTGGTTACTGCCTATCTTTATGGCTCACTTGATAATGAGATATACATGAAAATTCCCGATGGATTCAAAATGCCAAACACTCATAATTCAAAATCCCAGGAAATATTTTCAATCAAATTGCAAAGATCTTTGTATGGTCTAAAGCAATCAGGAGGAATGTGGTATAATCGTCTTAGTGAGTATTTATTAAAGGAAGGCTATATAAATGATGCCATTTGCCCATGTGTTTTTATAAAGAAAACAACATCGGAATTTGTTGTACTTGCCGTATATGTCGATGACATAAACCTCATTGGAACTCCCATAGAACTCCAAAAGGCAACTGATTATTTAATAAAGAAATTCGAGATGAAAGATCTCGGAAAGACAAAATTATGTCTTGGTTTGCAAATTGAATATTTGGCAAACGGAATTTTTGTTCATCAATCTGCCTATATAGAAAAGGTATTGAAACGATTTTACATGGATGGAGCATATCCTTTAAGTACTCCGATGGTTGTTCGATCACTTGATGTGAATAAGGATCCATTCCGACCGCAAGAAAAGAATGAAGAGCTACTTGGTCCTGAAGTACCATATCTTAGTGCAATTGGCGCACTAATGTATCTTGCAAATACTACAAGGCCTGACATAACTTTTTCAGTTAATGTCTTAACAAGATATAGCTCTGCTCCCACAAGGAGACATTTGAATGGAATCAAACATATATTGCGGTATCTAAAAGGGACTACCGATATGGGCTTATTCTATAGCAATAATTGCAGTCCTGATCTTGTTGGTTATGCTGATGCTGGATATTTATCTGACCCACAAAAGGCTCGATCTCAAACATGTTATGTGTTTATCTGTGGAGGCACTGCAATATCTTGGCGATCGACTAAGCAATCAATTGTGGCAACTTCATCTAATCATGCTGAGATAATCGCTATTCATGAAGCAAGTCGAGAGTGTGTGTGGTTGAGGTCTATAATACATCATATTCGAGACAAATGTGGTTTGAAATGTGACAAACTACCCACGATTTTATATGAAGACAATGCAGCATGCATAGCCCAATTGAAGGGAGGATTCATAAAAGGAGATAGAGCAAAGCATATTTCACCAAAGTTATTTTTCACACATGATCTTCAAAAGAATGGTGATATCAATGTGCAACAGATTCGTTCAAGTGATAATATGGCTGATTTGTTCACAAAATCACTGTTGGAAACACGTTCTCAAGGCTTTATACTAAAACGTGTGTTCTTATGTGTAGGTTTTGATGAATGACAAAGAAGCGCAAATTGATATATGCGAAGTTCAAGTACAAGCGCACAATTGGTGGATAACGAGATTCAAGCACAAGACAAAGTTTTATAGTTTAAATGAGTCGTTCTTAATTGTGATCTTGATCCGACAACTTGACTCATGACATGGCTTCTCTCGTAAAACTATTTTTACAAAATCATGCATATTTAATTTAATACTAAATGATTTTAAATCATGAATATTTTCATTAGTCAAAATGATTTTTAAACATGCCTCTAAAATCTGGACTAAGATAATCGATTATGTACTTATGATAATCGATTATGTTAAGCCAAGACTGCATGACAATCGATTTTGTTAAGGCAGTGAGCATAAGGTTTTTCAAACCTGCATGACAATCGATTGTGAACCTTATGACAATCGATTGTGATGAGGCAGTGTCCATCAAAGTTTTTCAAAACTCAGAATAATCGATTGTGAAGCTAATGACAATCGATTGTGAAGAGGCAGTGTCCATCAAAGTTTTTCGAAACTCAGAATAATTGATTGTGAAGCTAATGACAATCGATTGTGAAGAGACAGTGTCCTTCAGAATTTTCAAAGTCACAAAATAATCGATTGTGAACTTATGACAATCGATTGTGTTGAGGCAGTGACTTCCAGACTTTTTCAAAGTTATTAAATAATCGATTGTGAGTATATAACAATCGGTTGTCACGAGGCAGTGTCTAAAATGATTTTCAAAGTCTGATAAATAATCGATTGTTAACATTGCACAATCGATTGTGAAGCTGACCGTTGTCGTAAAGTTTTCAAATACCGTCAGGTAATCGATGATTGATTTGGTACAATCGATTGTTGATATTAAAATCTGAAAAAGATTTTTTGAACGTTGCTGAATAATCGATTGTTGATTTTGTACAATCGATTGTTCAAATTAAAATCTGGAAAGGATTTTTTGAGCATTGCTGAATAATCGATTATTGATTTGGTATAATCGATTGTTTTACGTAAAATCTGGAAATAATTTTTTGAACGTTGCAAATAACCGATTGTTGATCTTAGACAATCGATTGTTAAGCGTAAAATCTGGGATTGATTTTTGGAACGATTGGCAAACAATCGATTGTCACAGAGTAAAATCAGCAACTCTTAATTGACAATTAGACAACGGTAATGCCAAGTTTTTCAACTATAAATACAGCTTCATTTCAGTGTTTTAAGCACAACAACTGATCATTCTATTGCTATAAGCTTTCATACTATTGTTTATCATTTTATATTCATTTCATAAAGCTTTTGAGAGCCAAAGTCTTGTCCATAGTTGTTGTGATCTTGAGCTTACTTCTTTTACTCATATCTACTCATTAAGGAGTGCTTTGTTTGAGTGTTTAGTGTTTTGTACACTTGTAAGAGAATTGTGATTCTCTTTTTGTAAGGAACTTGTGTTTCCTTGGTTGAAGTCTTGGAGTGTTGTATCTCCGAGCAAAGGTGTTAAGGCTTGTGTCCTTAAGTTGTAAAGGTTGGTTAGGCACCCGTAAGCTTAACAGTGAAGTCTTGGAGTGTTGTATCTCCGAGCAAAGGTGTTAAGGCTTGTGTCCTTAAGTTGTAAAGGTTTGTTGAGCACCCGTAAGCTTGACAAGTTAGTGGAAAATCTCGAGAGAGTCTCTCGGGGACTGGACTAGCCACGTGTTGTGGTGAACCAGAATACATCGGTGCGTACTTTATTATTTATCGCACTTATTTAATTCCTGCAATTTTTTAATCCCGCAAAGTTTACGCTAATTTTTATTATAACGCTATTCACCCCCCTCTAGCGTTAAGCGTATTATCTAACAATTGGTATCATAGCCCAACTCTCTGAAGACTTAACAGTTTGAGAGAACCATCCACGGCTTCTACTCGTGACTTTTTTGCAGGAATAGGTGAAGGCGATTTAACATGTTGCCTCCAATATTTGATGGAAATAATTACTCATATTGGAAAGATCGGATGAGAATTTTTATCACAGCCAACAACTTTTATCTATGGCAAATCATCAAGCATGGTGATCAAATGACAACGAAAGTTGGGAAAGCCAAGGTAAGTGAATACAACACTAATGTAATAAATATGTTGTATAATACCTTGAATCAGGAAGACTATCAGAAAATTTCCCACTACAAAACCGCCAAAGAGATGTGGGATAAGCTGGAGGAAATGTATGAAAGCATGCCTCAAAAAGCGGACAGCTCATATGATGAATCAACTGGCCAATGTCTCATGGCAAACGAAGAAGAAGAGGTAAGTACGTCCAACTCTCACTTGCTTGAAGAAATGCAAAATGCTTATAATAAATTAAATAGTGAGTTTGTTGATGCTTCCAAGACTATTAAAGATTTGCAGAAAACTCTGTCGCTGCAAGAAAAAGATTTTCAAAAACAACTCTCTCTAAAAGAAAAATATTTTGAAAAACTGGTTTTAGAAAATGAGAAGTTGAAAGAGGAAAACAAGTTTTTCGGAAAAAGAAGCGCCGATAAGCCCGAAAGCTCTATTAGAAAGTGTACTTCTTGCTTGCATCTCAAAAATGAAGTAGAAAGGCTTAAAGGCACATTATATAAGTTTAATTCTTCGCACAAAAATTTGAATGATGTTCTTGATAATTTGAAGTCAACCAAGCATGGCATAGGGTTTACGAATGAGCCTAAAGAAAAGGTTGAAGCTAAACCCCAACAACCTAAGGCTCAACCTAGGACTAATAATAAAAATGCTTATCCTAGAAATAGCAATCCTAGAACCAATATGCATGCTAGACTAAATGTTGAACATTTTAGAAGACCTAGCAATGACTTACCACCTAGAAATAACTACCCTAGAAATGATGCATATTATAGGCCAAATACTAGAAGGAATTTTGAACCCTTTAGAGCACCTAGAAATGATTTCCAACGTAGAAATAATTATTCTAGAAATACTGCTCATAGTAGGAGAAATGATGTTCATAAAGCGCACAATAGTCATAATGCTGAAAATAGAGTAAACCATTTTCGTCCGTCAAGTTACTATGAACCTAGAAGGATGCATAACCCCAACGTGACTTGTCATTATTGTAGACGTATTGGTCATATTGCTCCTGCATGTTTTACACGACATAGACATATCACTCAATCGCATCATTATGATATGCCTAACCTCCAAGGACCCAAAATGGCATGGGTACCAAAAGATCATTAATCTGTTTTGAAGGTGTGCTTGAAAGGCTACAGTATTGTAGTAGATGCACCGAGCACGACACCTCATTGCATCAAAAGGAAATTTCGGTTAGTTATCCTTTTTGACAAAAACCGAATTGTTGATATGTGCTAGCAACCAATATTAACTTATTTGTTGTTAATTTGGTTCCCTTATTGTTGAATCTTTGATAAGCTTAGTCTTAATAGTTGATGTGCGTTAACAATTGAGATATCCTTGTCAACAATCAATATCAATTAGCTTTGTTGATTCATATGTTGAAAACGTGTTGTTAAATGACAATTGGTGTCAATTAGTTTACTTGTTAGTTATCTGCTTTTAAAAAGATCAAAACTGTTGATATGTATTAATAGTTATCTTGACAAAATCATTTTATTCATGATTTGATAATTGCTATCTGTGGTTTAAATAACTGTTAGTATACCGTGTGGTGTGTATTATCTATTAGCATATTCTTCAAAAAGTTTTCACTCACGTTCTTGATGAATGCTATCATCAGCTTTGAAAAATAATTGAGATGTCTCATGTTTCTAACAATTGACAAAAATCCTTCTGTTAAAAATCGTCTCTTAATGAACACATCCCTTGGTCTGGATAATGGTTGGTATGCTCTTCAAAATTCGATGTATGGTTGATCTGTTAACAGTCAACACTCGTTTGTAATATGCTTTACTAAAAATAACAATTTGTATCACTGTTAATAAAATAACTTTTGGTACACTTGTTATGTCATCCAACAAATGGGTTTATCATTTTTTTTTATAACAATTGGTATATCTATGTCTTGTTGGTATGTCTTGATAAATTTCTGATAAAGGGGAAATAGATTGCATGAAGTTCACTATCTTTTTGATGACAGAATTTCAAACCAACTCTCTATATTGGCAATGTTATTTTCTTTAAACTCTTATGCCACGAATATCTTGCATTCCAAATCTTGTGGAAAATGATATCTTAGAAAATATTTGTATTAATTTGGAGCAACTAATAAGTGTCATGCAAGGAATCTGTAAATGGCATTTGAGATATCATTGATAGACAAGCTTAATTTCTTCTTGGAGCTGCAAATTAAGCAAATGAAAGAGGGAACTTTCATTTGTCCATCTAAATGTCGCAAGGAGTTGCCAAATCAATTCGAATAGAGCAACACCAAACCAATGGTCACTTCAATGAATTTAGATGACCATCTTGACAGAAATGTGAAAGGTAAGACGAGCAATACTAAGAACTACACAGGTATGATCGTTCCTCACTTTACATTATTGCTAGTAGACTTGATAAAATATTTAGCATTTAATGTCGTGCTAAATATAAAACATGTCCAAATGAAGTATTGAATGCGGGTAAACGTTGATCTAAATGCATACATTTTAGGTTGCACTTATATTTTAATTACTGACTTGAGCGTCGGAGACGTTTAATTCCATTTTGCAGGTATCACCCAAAAGGTAGGGGGAATTATTAAGTTTTGGCACAGAACAATCGATTGTTCCAAGCAAATAATCGATTATTTTACTGTGCAGAAAATCGATTAGCAGTATCACTAATCGATTGTTTATGGTTTATGTTTATTATGCAGTTTTGTTAAATAATTGATTCTTTAACTGCGAAATCGATTTCCGTCTCAGCCTTTCAGCAATGCTTTTCCAAAACAATCGATTGTTTCAAAATATAATCGATTATTCTCAAAATCAAAAAATTTCTGTGCTCACTGTAACATAACAATCGATTATTTCATGTCAGAAATTCAAAATTGTTACCGTTTGGTTCTGCAATCGATTTTTGTGAGTTCCGAGATTCAGTCAAATCTTAATGACAATCGATTATCTCATCCCAACAATCGATTGTCTAACGGTCAGTAAGATTTATTTTTACCGTTTCTGACTGTTTCAGCTTTCAATTTTCTGCAGATTTCTTCCATTAATGAAATGCCTTTCTCCCCTCTATAAATAGGCTCCATATATGTTCATTTTTATTCACTCAAGCATCAATTTTAGCTCTCAAACTATCAAAACTCTTTCAATACTCTTGCAAATTCCAGCAACACTTAGTAAAAATGTCGGGCCGTCACTCCAAACGTTCCCGTTCTGCTAGGCATGGTACATCCTCCTTTGCTGCTCCAAACCATCCTTACCAAGATGGTTCCGTTCTTTATTTTAATTCTGACATCGAGCTTACTCGATTTTTAACAAAATTTGAAAAGCGCGATATTCTTCCTCCCCGTTTTTCAACCAACAAGTATCTTGAATCTTATGGCCCTGCTGCAAATATACTCAAAAATTGTCAACTTCTTACTTCTTACCCATCCTTACATCAATACTACTTTAATTCAAGCATTTTACTCCAACCTTCATGAGGATGATGACAGTGATCTTGTGACAAATATAAACGGTGTTCAAATTCTTATCTCCAATGAAAACCTCCATACCATTGCCCGTCTTCCTCGTAATGGTGAAGACATTTTTCGGTACATCGGAGAGGCCGGAGCCCTTTTTGATGAAACTGCCCTCCTACATCAAACCGGTCTTACTTCTTATGATCCAAATCTTTCTTCCTGTCGTCCTACAGTTACGGGAATGGATCCCAATTATCGGTTGATTTTCTATTTCATCACCCGAGTCCTCAAGCCTCGTAAGCATAACCATACTACCATTTCCCAAGAGGACACCAAGCTCATGCATGCCATAATAACCGGAGCTAACATCAATTGGTGTCGGTTCATCAAGATTCACATGCGTGGCGCTATCGGAGATGATAGGCCTCTTCCTTATGCTCTCCTCATCATGAACTTTCTTGAAGCCTCCGGATTCATCACTTCCAACGGTCCTCTCAAAAAGAGTACCAAGAAGTGGAAAATTTCAGAATCCTCCTTTCATCATGACGGTGATCATACAGCGCCTGCTCCTCCTCCAACCCGTTGAACTCGTCCAGCTCAAGAGCCTACCCTCCAATCAATTTCCGACCAAATTGCTTCATTGACCTCTTCTCTTGGTCAATTAACTCATGAAATCCATGGATATTTTGACCATGTTCATTATCCTTATGCGGGTCTTGTTCCATATGAAGCAGCGCCGGATGATGAGGCGGGCGATGATGGAAATGAATAATTTCTTTGTTTGTTGTTTTTAAGTTTGTTTTTATATGTTGCATTGTCTTCCCTATTACTGTAATCTTCTTTCCAATAAATAAACAAGTTTTATTTACATCTTTGGTATCTTCTTATATTATTTTTGCTAATGGCAAAAGGGGAAAGATAACGGGTATGCACTCTCAATATTTTATAAGCTTAAATTGAGGGGGAATTCATATATTGAGGGGGAACTAATCGCATACTTATTGCATATCTTTACTTGCCTTGAATCGTCATTATAAATTGTTTAAGTTGCATATCCCGCTTAAAGTTTGCCATTATCAAAAAGGGGAAAATTGTTGGAAACACGTTCTCAAGGCTTTATACTAAAACGTGTGTTCTTATGTGTAGGTTTTGATGAATGACAAACAAGCGCAAATTGATATATGCGAAGTTCAAGTACAAGCGCACAATTGGTGGATAACGAGATTCAAGCACAAGACAAAGTTTTATAGTTTAAATGAGTCGTTCTTAATTGTGATCTTGATCCGACAACTTGACTCATGACATGGCTTCTCTCGTAAAACTATTTTTACAAAATCATGCATATTTAATTTAATACTAAATGATTTTAACTCATGCATATTTTCATTAGTCAAAATGATTTTTAAACATGCCTCTAAAATCTGGACTAAGATAATCGATTATGTACTTATAATAATCGATTATGTTAAGCCAAGACTGCATGACAATCGATTGTGAACTAATGACAATCGATTGTGATGAGGCAGTGTCCATCAAAGTTTTTCAAAACTCAGAATAATCGATTGTGAAGCTAATGACAATCGATTGTGAAGAGGCAGTGTCCATCAAAGTTTTTCAAAACTCAGAATAATCGATTGTGAAGCTAATGACAATCGATTGTGAAGAGACAGTGTCCTTCAGATTTTTCAAAGTCACAAAATAATCGATTGTGAACTTATGACAATCGATTGTGTTGAGGTAGTGACTTCCAGACTTTTTCAAAGTTATTGAATATCGATTGTGAGTATATAACAATCGATTGTCACAAGGCAGTGTCTAAATTGATTTTCAAAGTCTGATAAATAATCGATTGTTAATATTGCACAATCGATTGTGAAGCTGACCGTTATCGTAAAGTTTTCAAATATCGTCAGGTAATCGATTGTTGATTTGGTACAATCGATTGTTGATATTAAAATCTGAAAAAGATTTTTTGAACGTTGCTGAATAATCGATTGTTGATTTTGTACAATCGATTGTTCAAATTAAAATCTGGAAAGGATTTTTTGAATGTTGCTGAATAATCGATTATTGATTTAGTATAATCGATTGTTTTACGTAAACTCTGGAAATGATTTTTTGAATGTTGGAAATAATCGATTGTTGATCTTGGAAAATCGATTGTTAAGCGTAAAATCTGGGATTGATTTGGAACGATTGGCAAACAATCGATTGTGGCTTCTTGACAATCGATTGTCTCAGAGTAAAATCAGCAACTCTTAATTGACAATTAGACAACGGTAATGCCAAGTTTTTCAACTATAAATACAGCTTCATTTCAGTGTTTTAAACACAACAACACACAACAACTGATCATTCTATTGCTATAAGCTTGCATACTATTGTTTATCATTTTATATTCATTTCATAAAGCTTTTGAGAGCCAAAGTCTTGTCCATAGTTGTTGTGATCTTGAGCTTACTTCTTTTACTCATATATACTCATTAAGGAGTGCTTTGTTTGAGTGTTTAGTGTTTTGTACACTTGTAAGAGAATTGTGATTCTCTTGTTGTAAGGAACTTGTGTTTTCTTGGTTGAAGTCTTGGAGTGTTGTATCTCCGAGCAAAGGTGTTAAGGCTTGTGTCCTTAAGTTGTAAAGGTTGGTTAGGCACCCGTAAGCTTAACAGTGAAGTCTTGGAGTGTTGTATCTCCGAGCAAAGGTGTTAAGGCTTGTGTCCTTAAGTTGTAAAGGTTTGTTGAGCACCCGTAAGCTTGACAAGTTAGTGGAAAATCTCGAGAGAGTCTCTCGGGGACTGGACTAGCCACGTGTTGTGGTGAACCAGAATACATCGGCGCGTACTTTATTATTTATCGCACTTATTTACTTCCTGCAATTTTTTAATTCCGCAAAGTTTACGCTAATTTTTATTATAACGCTATTCACCCCCCTCTAGCATTAAGCGTATTATCTAACAATCTCTACAAATGTCAACCTTCAAGAAGCTGGTACACAAGATTGGAATGCGAAGGCTCAAGGATGTGAATTGATGCTCTTTTCAGGGGGAGTTAATGTGCGTTGCACTCTTTTTCCCTTACAAGGTTTTGTCCCACTGGGTTTTCCTTGCAAGGTTTTTAATGAGGCAACAAAAATGCATTTTGTTAGATATGTGTACTCTTTTTCCTTTTTCTAGAATTTTTTTTTCCCATTGAGTTTTATTTTAGTTAAGGTTTTAACGAGGCACATTATCTTTGGACATCCAAGGGGGAGTTATATGAAATATTAGATTATGGTGGATGTCCATAACTCCTATAACACCCACTACTTTTATCCATTATCTCCATAACTCCCACTACTCAATACTTATGGTTGTAACTCCCACTCCCCCATGATCTTCCTCCATGATCTCAAAAGCTTAATGACATATTTATGGAATTCTTTTAGTATACCTCTATGTAGTACTATAAATAGAGGATGGGAAATCATTTTGTAATACACTTGAATACATAGAAGAAATATATTCTCTTCTCTATTTCTCTCTACTTTGTTGTCTATCTTTTATTTATTACTTTGAGCTAAGTTTTGTAACAATTACAAAATAGTAAATACTAGTACTACAGTAGTATGTTATTTTTTGTCTCTTTTACATAAAATGAAAGTATTATTAAGAAATAAGAGCAAAATAGAACAATATAGTAATAGAGACAAGATGTACTGGAGAAGAATGTAGAAGTTATCTTATTTAAGTGTCTTTTTTGTGTGTTCTTTCATAAGCAAAAAATATTCTATTTAAACTATACAAGATACACCCCTCCTGTTCTTTCTCTCTCTTCTCTCTTTCTTCCAACCTCACTCCCGTTCCCTCACCTCAGTCCCCTGCCCTACCCCCTACCCCACCCCCTTCTCAGTGATTCCCATGCAGCTCCCCTCTCCCGAGTAAGGCAACTCCCATCGTTTTTGTGAGAGGTTTCTGTTAGTGTGATTTCCAGGTACTAGACGTGGCAGACAAGGCGAGCTTGCGGCGTTTGGAAGTGAAGAGCGAAACAACACCGATCAAAACGTGAAAACTTACCCCAGGTACTAGTCGCGGTGGCGAGGCCAGTTGGCGTCGTTTGGGAGTGAAGAGCTAAGCAACACAGGCCGGGACGTGCAAGAGTTGGTAGCAGTTGACCTTCGGGCGCATCAAAGCCTACATTCAGGTTTTTCTACCGGGAGTTGGTACCTCCCGCTCTCTTGTTTACTCTGTACACCTTTTTACGTATTCTTGCGAGCACTCGTGTGAGGTTTACTCTGTTGCTATCTAGTTTGCATCTTTTTGCGTATTCAGCTATAGTGCGTGTGTGCGTCACTACTCTCCATAGTTGGTTGGAGGAATAGTGGCCGCGGCGGGGGATGATAGTATAAGGTCATGTCCTCGGAGGGTGGGGGCGGTGGCGGGGGTGAGTAAGGGGCATGGAGTGGTCCTGGGGGTAGGGCGGGAGAACCCACACTTTCTTCATCTTTGTCACGTTCCTTAGTGTAGACCACAATATATGGCTTTACCTTGAGTATTTCTTCACATGAAACTACAAGTTTTGTTTGTCGCCTCACTTTAGAAGGAACCAAACTTTGGAAATATTTAGAGATCTTCTGGATTTTGGGTGAAGCAGGTGTTCTTATGCTCTGAAAATTTCTCCGGAACATGTTCCCCTTCTTTATTGGACCCTATCTTTCAAACACGAAGGTCCTCACAGATGATCTTCCTAGTCGATCAAAGACAGAAGGCTTGTTAGAAGCGGCCGATTCATCTTCTACAGTGATATAGTTGCTGCTCTCCCTTCTTATTGAAATGCGCACTGGTGACGGTTGCTTGTATCCCAAACCTTCACGTGGTTGCCTCGTTGCAGCTTCTGATGGGAGTTTCCCTAACTTTGGTGGCTCGTTGGGATTCTATCTAGCTTTTGCAAATAGCTTGTAAGCATTAGGGTCAAAACCTTCATCTGTTCGCTTTGTAGGGAGTGCCACATACTGCAAACGATTTTTGGCTACAAACCCTGCAAGCGGCATTGAGGACGACTTTATTGCCTCATTTCGTTTGACCAGAAGAGTTAACTCCTTTGGTATATTGATTTGGATATTATATGACTCGCCCTCGTCTTTCTTCCTTTTAGAGACATATTGGAGTACGAGACTTACTTTCTTTCCATAGGACACAATGCCCCCTTTATGAGATTTATTCATGTTGGCATGCACCTCATTTGTAACAGCTTTGGATTTACCCATGGTCACCTCAACTCTTTTAGTTATGGTTCGTCATTCTTGCTTTTCATACCATCATCGGCATTCAGCTCCTTCATAATAAGGTTCTTCAAGTAGAACTCTGCATCGACGAAGTGTTTAGAACTCTGCATCGACGAAGTGTGACTCAGCCTCGGTGAATGGCTCATCATCATCAGCTATAATCTTCTCGACTTCACCCGGGTAGTATTTTAAACATTGATGGTAGGTAGATGGAATAATTTTATTCTCATGTATCTAAGGCCTCCCAAGCAAAACATTTTATGAAGTCTTCGCGTCGATCACATGCAACCATGCACTTGATTGCATATCTTCAATAGTGATTCCCAGCCTGATTGCGCCTATATCTCTCTGCCCCCCTTGGTTGAATCCTTGGATCATCACACGACTTTCTGAGAGTTTGTTCATGGGAATACCAAGTTCTTTCACAGTTTGGATTAGCAAAATGTTCACTGAGGATCCTCCATTAACCAAAATCCAATTTACCCTTTCATCGCATATATATATATATCCAACCATGTACAATGGACGGCTATGAGGAGTGTTACCTAGCAAAAGATCGTCATTTGTGAACGTGATATTTTACTCACAAGCATTAACTTCTTGTGGAGTGGAGTCGATAGGCTTTTCCGAAGATGGTGCCAACGGTAGGTCATCACTCTTTTCTTCCCCTTTGTCAACATGGCAACAAGAGGCATCAATGTCCTCATGGGAAATCCTCGTGCGGAACCAACTTGGTAAAAATTCCTCCAAGGTTACTGGATTTCGTGGCCTTTGAGGGTGGTGCATCTCCACCTTTGCCTTCTTCAAATGCCTAATTAGATTCTTTTTCATTGGTTTTTTTACTGTCATCTTCCTTGTTGGTTGTTCTACTGATTCTCTTGGTGGGCTCCTTTTGTGGCGCCTACGATAAGTCACCAACGTCCATCCTTCATCATCATCAGGTTGGTTGACTTGAGCTTTGTCGCTCTCTAATAATGCTTCATCTTTAATTTCTTTAAAACCACATAATTCATCCGGACTGATTGAGCCAAAGGTGATAAAGACTGGGTTTGCGCTTGCCTTCTCATCTTTAAGAACGATCTTCTTTTCGCAAGCCAAGTCCATGAACTTATCCTTGAATACAAAGCACTTCTCCAGAGGGTGGCTTACAAGTCGGTGGTATTTGCAGTAATTTGGGTCATTGGTTTTTCCCAGCCATTTGGTCGCTTCATCTCCGGAAGCTCAATAAGATTTAACTCTAGGCTCTTTGAAAATGGCTGGAACATCAGAATCCAAGAATGGGTACTATTTCTCCTGGATTTCTTTCAGAGTCAACTTTCCACTTGGCTTGTCTTGAAAAGAAGTGGATTTCATACTCTGCTTCTTGTTCACCTTCGCCGTGGACTTCATAGGTGAAGTAGTGACATTCATAGCTTCTTTGCTTTCAGACTTGGGTACGAACTTGCCCCACTTCCTAACTTCTTGCTTGTCATTCGCTTTGCGAGGTTCACAGATAGGCAGCCTTTCATTTCCAGCGGAGGCCATGCTCAATTCCTTGTCATGGGCACGAGTTTCAAGTTCTTCAAATGTGCTAGGCTAGATACCTTGCAAGATGTAGCGCAATCCCCAATACATGCCTTGGATGCACATCTCTATGCCCGAAGCTTCACTAAGCATGTTTTTGCAGTTGAGTCTTGCATTCCTCCAACGATTGATAAAGTCGATAACTGGTTCCCCCTTTCTTTGATGAGTATTTGTGAGCTCTATCATACTCACAGTGCGTCTCGTGCTATAAAAGCGATTGAGGAACTTGTGCTCTAGTTGATCCCAACTATCGATAGATCCGGCCTCGAGGTCCGTGTACGAATCAAAAGCATTTCCTTTTAATGAGTGGACAAACTGTTTGACGAGGTAGTCTCCATAAGTCCCAGCATTGTTGCATGTCTCAACAAAGTGTGCCACATGTTGCTTTGGGTTATCTTTACCATCAAAATGTTGAAACTTTGGAGGTTGATAGCCAGCAGGCATCTTCAACATATCGACCCTCGGCTTTGCATATGCAAAGGAGGACTTATCAGCAACTTCATATTGGTTCTTGATGGTTCCTTCAATGAACTCCTTCAATTGATCAATTGGAATCATCCCTTCAGATGAGACAGGGATAACCTTAGTGGATGCTGCTTGTCTCGGGGGAGAGTCGCTCTATAGAACTTCTGGGAGCTTGCCGGGTGCATGGGTAGATTCTTCCTCCATCAAGATTCCCACCCTGTTTGTTAGCTTGTCAATTCTAGCCTCTTGATTTATCATGCATTTAGTCAAGCCAGCGATTGCTTCCGTTAAATTTGCCAACTGCTCCTCCATGGATGAAGTGTTTGTCATCATGGTTTGCATGATTGTCGTGGATGACAGAGAGTAACATGGATTTTCACACAGATTGATCCTTGATTAGCTCATACTATGTGGTGTAAGTGTGGAGGATCCATCACTTGAAGCATCATCATCTTCCTTCACAGCAGAGTGCTTGGAGCCGGAGAGGTCAAGCAGAGCCAGTGTTTTCCTAATCTTTTCAGCAATATCGCTTCCTCCTTCAGATGCGTTTGTGGCAGATCTTGCTCCTTTTGAGGATGAAGATCCAAAGACAAGGGTTTATGCGGACGGTGCTTGGGGTGCTTGTTGTCCTAAAGAGCTTGCTTTGCACCTCGTAACTGGGCCGAAGCTTCCAAAAGTGATATCGATGACGCTTTCCACATCAGCGTAGAACCTGGAATTAGCAGCCTTGGTGGAAGTTGAACCGGAGTTGATTTTCTTTGGAGCCATTTCGATGTTCTTGTTGAACTTTGGTGATTGAAAATGTTGAGATGAGAGGTAGAGATGGTCCCACTGGGTGTGCCAGAATTTGTAGACAATAAATTTACGTTGAGAAAATAAACTCAAGACCGAAAATATTGCAACGATCGTAGTATTTTATTTCGAATATTTGAGTGTATCTCTATTAATCATCTGATTCTTCTTTCCAATGGTAAATAAATTCAAGGGCCTTGGAGCTTGATCTTGAATCTATATTTGTTGCCACGAACGATGATCTTGTTCTTGAGCTCGAAATTGTTTGTTCTTCGTTCTTGAGCTTGAACTTGATTGCTTGAAGCTTGAAACTTGTGGAGAAATTTGCAGCGTTTGATCCACGAGCTCTTTCTTGCTTCTTGTTATAACTTCTGGTATCTTTTCTGAGTTATGAGGTACCATGTCATATTTATAGTTGTTGAAGGGAAGAGTCATGATAAGAACAAACTCTTTATGACCAATCAAAATGAAGAATGACATGGTCGCATTTGATTGGCCAGAACATGTCACTTGCACAAGTGACGCGCTTTCATTGGCCTTTAGGTGTGACTTGGCATGTCTTGTCATTTTGACACATGGCATGATCCTATTGGCTCTTCCACTTGACTTGGCGTGCCACATCATGTGACACCAAACTGGGCTTCTAGGAAGATATTATGTTGGGCTTAATGAAGTGGACTCATCACTTTAGCCCAATTAAATAGGCTAGCCCAATGAATTAAGACTTATTTATTTAATTCATATATATTAAATTTATATAACTAATTCAATTATATTTGTCCATAATATTTATTTGGACCAATATATTTTAAATTTTAAAATATAATTAAATTATTTTATGGACTTAATTTTAATAAAGTTTACATGCATACTGGAGTAACACATTATTACAGTTTGGTATTTCACGTTCTTAGACTGTCCCACAAAAAATCAAACATATCATGTGTCTCTTTTTGTCTTTTGGCTGTGCCAAACTTAAGCATGACGTCTATTTTTTCAGTAGTCTTAAGATAAATTGATAAATGACTCATGTAATTTGTCTTAGAAAATAATTTACATATTTAAATTTTACAACTGCTCTAATACTCTATTATTATTAGAACAATTGTATTTATTTACTCCTTTAGCCTGGTTAGCCGCGTATTTTAGACAACGAGATTGAGTGTCTTTGCTCTCTTTTAATTGTTAAAAACATAAAAAATAAAAAATAAAAAATAAAAAAAAAACTAATTTTTTAACTCTAGTATAACGCCCAGCCAACAGTGAATTCATTCATCCTAATATTTTATCGAACCCAATTAGAAAACTCTAATTTCTTCTTCATCTAAATTTTACCGAAATTACATCAAATTGTCGTTGAAGTTTTGATATTTGAAAGCAAAGGTTAATCTTTCTCCTCCAAATATAATAATGTTTTACAGATAATAATTCTTCCCTTATATTTTATCAAACGCAATTGAAGAACAATAATTTCTTCTTCATCTAAATTTTGCTGAAATTGCATCAAATTGCTCTTTGAAAGCAAATGTTAATCTTTCTCCTCCAGAAATAATAATGGTTCACAGATAATTCATTCTTTCCTAATATTTTATCAAACCCAATTAAAGAACTCTATTTTCTTCCTCTTCTGAATCTTGTCGAAACTGCATCAAATTGCTCTTTGAAAGCGAAGGTTAATCTTTATCCTCTAAACGTAATAATATTTTATAGATAATTCAACTTTAATGTTTGAGCTTGATCCTTCAAACAATTTTGGCTAACGGGTTCTCCTCCAACTCATTTTGCAACTGCTCTTTTCGATTTTATTCTGGCAAGAAGAATTTTTAATAATTGGGGATTAGAGTTCTTCAATGTGAAATTTTTAACTGATGGAGGTGAATAAGACTCGTTTAAAGACTGCTACTTTTACTAAATATTTTAATTATGTGGCTTACTAATAAAATACGTGTTTCTCACTAAAGTTAATATAGTTAAGCCTGATTTAGGAGGGAGTAAATAAATATAATTATTTTAATAATAGTAGGATGTTAGGACACCCGAAAAATTTAATAAATAATTAATATTTGAGGGCAAGTTGAACAGAATTTTATGCATTTTCTCATACTCTTAAAAAGGAAAATTGTTTATCTTTAGTGTTATGGTTTAAGGAAAATTGTTTATCTTTAGTGTTATGATTGGTGTTTCTTCTGATAATTAGCATTAATAAATACTCAAGTCTTTGTATTAGAGTAATGTACTACTTACTAGTCAGTGAGGACCAGAAAAAGTAGTGTTTTATTGTGATTTGTGGGGCATATATGACGATAATAGTAATGACAAAACTTTAGCACCTGACAAAGTTGGATCCAACGGGACAATAATGACAGTTAAGAAGATACTGCGTAGCTCTTATTCCCTTCCGTTTTTTGCCTGTCAGAAAATAAAATTTAAAAGCTTTGTTTATTTTCTCTATAAACGCAATTATTAATTCTGAAATAATTCTTTGGTTTATTACTGTTTTCTTCCTTCTGCAATTTTTTCTTTTATCAGTGTATCACCACAGTCCATATCCAGAAAAAAGGAAAAGCATTTCCTTCCTTCGTTGTACATAGTCATCCGTTTATTCAACAAGGGTCCCTAGCATCATTGCGAAAGTTTCCACTATATATTTTGGAAATGTGCAAGTGTCCTTGTGATAGTTATGCTAGTGTTTTTTGAATAAGATGTTCCTACTACTATATTTTATTTATTTATTATGGACTTGATAATTTAAAAAATATTTTTGAGCGATAATTAGTGTTTGATCAAGTTTTTAAAAGTACTTCTAAGTATCATGATCCAAACATTTCCAATATCGGAACCGTAATGACGCCTAATATCAGACTTGCTAGGCAAGCCAACTTTAGAGTATTATTAACCAATTTTCGTTACGTTTCAATGATTAAGAGTAAACAAACTAAAACAAGTAATTGTAGTTGCTGAAGTAAGTAAACAACTACTTTGTTTATAAAGCATTGCCAGAACTATTACTATTACTATCTAGAATTCGGTGTCACAATTCACGAATATACTATGATTTTCTATAAACATCAGTCTGAAAGAAGTTACGACTGTTTTGGAAATAAAGAAAACAGTAATGTAGAGAGGTAGAAGGGGAGGCCAAAGCATGCGGACGCCAGCAAGACTACCTTGGGTCTCCACACCGTGTAACCTGAAGCCAACCTCTCAATCAGCCATTTCCTGTTATGAAATTTGCATAGAAAGTGCAGAATGAAGTATTAGTACAGCTGACCCTATGTACTGGTAAATGCCGAGCCTAACATCGACGAGGTAGTGACGAGGCTACGGCAGGGCAATTACAATATAACATGTGTACATTGTAGTAAAAGTAGAAAGAGGAACAGAATAAAATAAAACCGTAACATGCAAAGAATGGATACATAACTCAATTATCTTACCAGAATCCAGCTATAACCAATTCTTAAATGAAATGCAAAACTATAGAACAACTTCACAGTAAAATGAAGAAACATTAAGCATAAAATTAATGCGGCGCACATCTCGATCCCACCGTATAATCAATATCAATATGAACATTCATCCTTATTACTCCATATCAATCCACTCTTATTCCTCCTGTTGCGGCGTGCAACTCGATCTCCCAGTACAATAGCAATTCTCCTTTATTCCTCCTCAATATATCACACTTATTCCTTTTGTTGCGGCGCACAACCCGATCCTACCATATAATAGCATTTAACCTTTATTCCTCCTTAATATATCACCCTTATTACTCATGTTGCGGCTTGGATCCGATCCTACTATACCAGTACCAGTCTTACAATAGGAACATGAATTTCACAATTTAGCTCAAAACTCTCCATAATATTTAAACCTCAAACTAAATGAAACTGAATCTATATAATTATGGAACTTCACTCAAATCATACTACTCAGCGAAACTAATCCAAAATATACCATAAAACACCGATAAAACGACTTGAGCCAATAATATGGGACAATGGAACTACCAAATTGCTAATACCTTCAAAAATAAAAAACAATGTCTGACAAGTAGCAAATAAGCACGGAAATACCAGTGAAGTATGTAGCAGTTAAGGCAGGAAGCAATATATTACGAACAAGAAGAAAACAAACAAAACAGGTAAATTGGCAGTGCATAGGTACTCGTCATTTCACCTATATGCCACTCACATGGATTTTCACATACAAATTAAGTCAAAGGTTCCTAGTCTCTCGAGTCAAAGTTAGGCACAACACTTACGTCGCTCCAACGGACAAACTTAAATCTCAACCATCGGTTTTCACTTCATACAAGCCTCCGGACCAATGTAATCTATCAATTCACCAATTAAACAATTCAATTTAAGCCTTAGGAACTACATACAATTGCAAGGAATTCAAGTTAGGCCATTTTAAAACTGTCAACAAAAGTCAACATTGATAAAACTAATCGAATCTACACAGTAATCCAACATGCACGTGAATTGTGATGAATCTGGAGAGGAAATGAGATGAAGAAGAAAGCACTGTTATATTAATCTGAGAAGAAGAAGAAGAAGAAATACACGTGTAGGCTCTTATATAAATACCCACTTTAACTACCTATAACAGCCTTTCAACATTAGGATAAAGCTTTCTAAAGTCGTACACTAAGGCCCATCAGATTATCCTATATACAATTGATATGTAGCTCAATAAACATTCGAATCCACTTGGTCCAAACTTAAATTTGGACCAAAACCTGATTATCCATTCATCCCCAAACCCAAATATATAATTGGTTTATAATCTGACCTCAAATTGAAGTCTAAATCTCCAAATTTTAAAATTCCTAATTTCTACCCAAAAATTCCCAATTCCATCATGAAAACCTTAGATCTTCGGTTGAAATCTTGTAATATGATGTGAAAGATTGAAAGAAATTAGTTAAGAATCACTCACCTATGATTTGGGAAGGAAAAAGTCTTTGGAAAATCGCCTCTTGTATTTTAGGTTTTGAAAAATTGAAGAATAAATGAAAAATCCCATCTAAAAATCATTTAGACCAGTTGCAGGTATCGCATTTGCGATCAGCGATTCACAAAATGCGAACTCTGCAATTGCAAACAACCATTCGCAAATGTGAAGACTGTCCTAGGCCCGCTAACATCGCAAATACGAACAACTGTTCACAAATACGGTCAATGTTGATCGCAATTGTGACCCTGAGCTTGCAATTGCAAAGGTCCTCTTCCAGCCCCAATGCTCGCAAATGCAAACTTTCTTCGCAAATGCGAGGCTCGCGTTTGCGAGCCAGATCTCACAATTGCGAAGTCTGCAGACCTGAAGTATACCGGCAAAATTTTCGAAGTTCAAATCACTCCGTAGTCTACCCCAAACTTACTCGAGCCCCCGGAGCTCTAAACCAAACATGGACATGCACACATGTCTTAAAAAATCATACAAACTTGCTTGTGCGATCAAATTGCCAAAATAATACCTAGAACTATGAATTTAGCACCAAATCACATGAAATTCTTAAGAACACTTTGAAATTCCTATTTTCACAACCAGACGTCGAATCATGTTAAATCAGTATCGTTTCTCATCAAATTTCACAGATAAGATATAAATATTATTTTGGATCTTTACTAGGCTCCGAAACTAAAATACGATCCCGATACCAATTGGAACAAACATTTACCAAATTCTTAAAACCATTTAATTTAAATATTTTAATTTACATCAAAACTTTATTTATCGAGTTAGGGACCTTGTAATTCGATTCGAGCGTACGTCCAGGTCCTATATTTTGATATGTACCTACCGTGACTATCAAAATATGTGTCTAGATCAGTTTACTCAAAACGTTGACCGAAATCAATTAAATTGGCTTTTAAAAGTAAAAATTATTTTTTATCAACTTTCCACATAAAAGAGGTTTTGAAGGTCTCGGAACATGGAATCGATTTCCAAAACATAAAATGACTTTTTGGGTCATTATCGTACATTTTTCTCAAAGGTATTTTTTTTGTAAGAAATTACTTTTTTCTTCCTCTCTAAATTGTTTCCGTTTCTATTTAATTTTTTTTGTTTCTTTCTAAAGTCTTGGCCAAACGTCTTAACTTTTAGAAAAATTGCTTTTAATAAAAAAGTATTTTGGCTAAAAAAAAAATTTGATCAAACATTATATTATTCTTCTTCTAAAAGATGATGTAACAAAGTGTATCTTTGGTAATGCTTCTTTGTTGGATTAACATACTCAAGATCCTAGTATCTATGGCTTTGATTTATATTTGGCATATACGTTTTTGGTCGAAGTTATTTTTATTTAAGAAAGAAACTTCTAATTAATGATTAGTTGTGAAATTAAGACATATTTGGTTCTTGTTTGCACTAAGCATAAGGGGTATACTTCATATGTATATTTGTGGCTTCAGAACATTGGTACTTTTGTTTAATGTTTACTAGTGGTTGGAAGAAAACAATCCCCAAAGCACAATTCACGGAGGGCCTAAATTTTCCAAATCTTCCACATAGTGGGGTAAGTTAAAAAGTAGTGTCATTTATAAATAAATGCTTAAATTCAAACGAAGAGATAATAAAAAGCAACAAGATAAGATGTCATATTCTAATTGGCACCACCTATTATAAAGGAAAATTAAAGAAAGGTAGTAATGCAAAATTGAAGCCAAGAGCATGTGAATATTGGTTGTAGGCTATTTTCACGACTTTCCTTTTAGTTTCTTTTGTAATTGTCACTACTCATCAGTATGCAAAAGCCACATTCTCTTTTCCTTGAGTTTCTGCAGACACACAATTTTTTGGGTTTATAACCAAATCAATTTAGTAGTTACCTTTCCATGAATTTTCCCATCAAGCATTTCCTTAGACCGCTCTGCAATATAGTAGGCGTTTAGGTCATGGAAATCAAATTTTGAAAAAGAGTTTTCGAATTTGAGTTAAACATTTGCATTTGAAAGTTAAAATTATATTTAAATATGCAGTTTACTTTTAAAAAGTTAAAGTTATGTGAGTGCAGAAACTTATATTTTACTTTTAAAAAGTTGAAGTAAAAATCACTTTTTGATTTTTGAAAAACTATCTTTGAAAAAAGTTGAAAAAAGTCCCAAAATTATATGAACAAACAAAATTTTCAATTTTCTTTTTGAAAAAGGTAAAAATTTTGTATGGACAAACTCCTCAATGGTCTACTCATATTTGCACCTGTCTCACATTAAGCTCTACACCATATCTTCTCTAGGACTAGGATTAAACGCAATATAAAAGGCACATCACCGAAGAAGGCAGAACTTTATAGTGCAACTAACCATTATTATGAACAAATGTTATTTATTTATTTATTTTTATATAAGACAATAGAGAGTTCGCAATTATATTTCATGTTTATATCAAACTACGCATAATTGAATGAATCTTTATTCAAAAGGAAAAGTCTCAAAGGAAGTGAGTTGCCTTTAATGATAATACATGTGAGTTTGCTAGAAACAATACTTTTTGGTCGGCAAAAAGGTTCACAAACGTATAGAAATAAATTTATTTAAAATATATATATATATATATATATATATATATATATATATATATATATATATATCTATATATATATATATATATATGTGTGTGTGTGTGTGTACGTATAAAATTTTAGAAGCTCTGCAATTACACATTCAAATATTTATACAAATTGAATTGTAATAATAAATCGACACTACTTATATGTCGGTAAAACCATTTAGTTTGAAAGGTGGTTTTATTCTCCTATTTATTGCTAATAGTCAATCTAAATAACAACAATAACAACTATCCAGTATAGTCCCACAAAGTGAGGTCTGGGGAGGGTAATATGTAAACGAGCCTTACCCTACTTGAAAGGGCAGAGAGACTGTTTCCAATCGACCCTCGGCTCAGTGAAGGACTAATAGTCAACCTAAATTTTGAGTATAATGGGATTAGCTGGAAGATAATGAAGCAACGTAATTAGCAAATGTTCATATTTATTGGAGCTATATCGTAGTACTTGTCCTCCCTAATTGCGATGTTAGGTGGACACCAGACATTTTGCACCATTAATGCCATTTGATTATGATGTTTCCAAATTCTTCCTCAACTAAAAAGAAGATAAAACAGACAAAAAAGATTTGTTTGTGTAGTATTGTAGTTAAACGTCTCTCCTGAAGTACGAATAAAAATGCACTGCACTATATAATAAGAATGAATGCAATGTGATTCCTTCAATTTTAGTGTCTTGAAATTTGAACTAACTAAACTTTTGGACATCAAAACTTACTCCAAGACAGTAGGAACTGAAAAACAGTGCATCTAAAAGTTGCATTAAAAAAAAACTGAATTTTAAGGTATAATGTCTTGGAGTTTAAGCACAGAAAAAGTGGATAATAGGAAGAAGAGTTTTGTCGATTTTCTAAATTTGTGATTATGTTTTAAATACATTGCAAATATTTACTATAATATTAACAACAGTCAGATAATTGGTAGGTGCACAATCAACCATTCTTAGGAGTTAGCGGTATTATTTAAGGATTAGTCAGTATCAGAGTACAAGTTAATCATCTACCAATTTACTTCGTTGACCATTTTTTTTCTAACTGTTAGGATTTTATTAATTCTTTATTTTCTCAAATAAATCTCCTTATTCAAGAAGCTTGTTCGTTAAGTAGTTTAGTTCTCCTCTTCTAGAGGAATTAATTTAGGGAAGTAATTTTTCACTCTTGTATTTAAAGGTTGTTATGATTTAATAAACTGTGTTTCTTTTGTTGTATGGTATCAAGAGCCTCAACAAACTCAAACGAGTAAGATCCTATCTTTTTTCTCTCCCATCCAACCTCCACAAATGGTCAACACTACTGAAGTTATTAATGCTAATAACAATAGTGGTGTGATGGTCGTCTAATTTAATCATGTGTCACAATTTCCAACTAAATTACAAGGCAACCAAAAATTTGTAGCGTGAAAGGCGCAATTTTCCATGCTTATGCTTGGTCATGATCATTATGATCATCTAGATGGGTCTACCCTGCTCCATCTCGCACTATCACAACTGACATAGTCCTTAAGTCAATCCTACATTTGCTCTTTTAGACCAATTTATTCAAAACGTATTTATGATATTTGTTGATCCAACCACTGCTATTGCAGTTTCTGATTCAACAAAAAAAGCATGGGATGCATTGCATACTGCATATGCAAACAAGTCTCAAACCAGAATTTTCAGTCTTCGAGATCGACTTGCAAGACTCACAAAAGACTCCTAACCAGTCTTTTAATATTTGATCCATGGTTGACGAACTTTCTACTGCTAGTGCCCCAGTTACAAACGTCAAACTCATTGTTAAGATCCTGAACGGTCTGGGACCAGAGTTTCGTGAGATTTCTACTGCAATTCATGCTCGTAACTTAACTATTGCGCATGAAGAACTCTATGAGAAACTTCTTAATCATAAGCTTTTCCTTAGACATAAAGAGTCAACGAAAGCTCCTAACCACATTATTGTTGTTGTTGCTACATTTAACAAATCTGGTAACTCGAACAATCGGAACAATCATTGCTCCAACAGTAATAATGGCAGCAACCAACAATGGAGATACAACAATCTCCTTAATTCAAAATCAGTGGCAATCTTTAAACACCAATAACATCTTATGATGGTGTTCGCTGCCAGTTGTAAAACCAATCAGGTCGTGTTGCAAGTGTATGTAGATCTAAATCTCACAATCGTTTTGAGGCCAAGGCCAACTATTGTTTCGGGAATGCACACATCAATAAATCCTTGGATTCTCGACTCTGGAGCATCTCGCCACATAACTGATAATCCTCACAACTTGCAGGAATACTATATCTTGGAGCAGGTCTCCATGGGTAATGGTAATAAAATATCAATAACTCATACTGGTTTAACTTAACTACATGCATCAAATAATGCTTTCAAACTCTCTAGCACTCTCCGTGCTCCTAGCATTAAACACAACTTATTCTCCATCTTTAAAGTTTGTCAAGACAACCTAATCTCTATTGAATTCTTTTCTTTAATTTTTCTGTGAAGGAATTGAAAATGCGGACTCTGTTAGTGCATATCAGAGTATATACGATTTCTATGAGTGGCCAACCGTCAATTTTCGCACCTTCTCCTAAAGCACATTTGGCCTCCACCAATACATCCAACTTCACCTGGCATCATCGATTGGGTCATCTACACGGAATAGTTTTAATATTTTTTGAATAAATTCTAGCTACTTTGCTCGTGAGACAAATTTTTAGTTTTAATTTTTGTTTATCGAATAAGTCTCATCGCTATCCTTTTCAGTTTCTTATTTTATCAAGTAACAAATTGTTCGAAACAATATTTAGTAATTTATTGGGTCCTTCTCCGGTTTTATCGATTGATAAAAAATTATACTATTAAATTTTTGTTGATCAATACACCAAATATACTTGGCTATATACATTAAGAAACAAATGTGAGGTTAAAGACCCGTTAAAAAAATTATCAAGTATTAATGAAACGTCGTTTCAATACAATGATTCTTTCTATATATATATATAGATGGTTGCAAATATAAAAGTCTTGATCCATACCTAAGTTCTCAGGGTATTAAACATCTTTTATCTCATCCATACACTCCCTATAGAGTCTCTCTTGCCGAAAGACGTCACAGACATATTATTAAAACGACAAGAACTTTACTTCATGAAGCTTCGCTTCCACCGACTCTTCGGTATATTGCATGCTAACATGCAGTTTACCATATAAATCACTTGCCAGCCTCACTTTTACAAAATAAATCACATTTCAAATATTATTTGGTAACGATACAGATTATAATTCTTTAAAACAATTCGAATGTCTCTGTTATTCCTGGCTGACACCCAATTCAAAAAAATGAATTAGAGTCACGGTTAACACCTTGTATTTATTTAGGTTATTATTTAAATCGTTATTGTCATCAATGTTTTGATCCAAAATCTTCCAAAATTTATTTATCTCGTGATGTTAAAAATTTTAAAAATAATTTTTCTTTTTAGAATATATATTCAAATATTTTCTTAAATTAAAAACCATTGGGTGGGAAAACCTAACTGAAACTAACCTCTACAAAATATCCTACCTTTTATTCATAATAGTGAATTACCCAACCCTATACTTATACCAAATACAAATAAAACCAACGCGCACAAAGATACCGTCTCCTCAGCCTGCGCTCCAATAAAATCTACAACTACATGTACGTCTTCTACTTCTCCTCCTACAAATTCAATTATTCCTCCTGATTTTAATGATACTCAATCTTATCCCCCATTGTTATCCCTAACAGTTATCCCAATAAATGTTGAGTTTTTAAGTTTATTTTAGCTTAAAAGACAGAATGGAAAATGGAGGGAAAATGAACTATAAGAAGTTATATGGGTGGTGAATATGAATCTCCTTTTGAAGAAATATATTTAGAATATGGAATTATTCATCAAACAATGGTCTCTTACATGTCCCAATCCAATGAGATTGAAGAAAGAAAGAATTATCCATTAAAGGAGATGATGAATGTGTTGTTGATAAGTTTTGGATTGCCAAAAAACTTGTGGAGGGGGGGCATTCTTACGGCTAACTGCAGACTAAATCGAGTACCTCGTAGCAAAACACAATCGATTCCAAATGAATAATGGAAAGGAAGAAAGTCCAACTTGAATTATTTCAAAGTGTAGGAGTATTTAACAAAAGTGCAAGTTCCTAAATCTAAAAGGATAAAAATAGGACCAAAAATTATTGATTGTATTTTTATAGGATATGCGATCAATAGTAAAGAATATCGATTTCTGGTTCATAAATAAAAAAATCCCGACATTTATAATAATATGGTTATAGAATCAGAAAATACTGAGTTTTTCGAAAATATATATACGTATAAAAAAGAATGTCAGTCGATTGGTCAAGGATCCAAACGACCTAGGGAAGAAACAAAAGAAAGTACATTTAATTCAGGAGGATCCAAGACGTAGTAAACATCAAAGAACGTCTACTTATTTAGACCAGATTTTGTGACATTCTTAATAAAAAATGAATCTCGAACATTAAAAGAAGCTATGTCTTATTTGGAATTATTATTTTAGAAAGAAGCAGTCAATAGTGACATAAAAACCATATTAAATAACCATACATGGGAATTGGTTAATCTTCCTCCTGGGAACAAACAGTTGGGGTTCTAAATAGATGTTTAAGAGAAAAATGAAAGACAATTGCGCTATTGGTAAATATAAGCCAAGACTTGTGGTCAAAGGGTATAGACAACTAGAAGGTCTTGACTATTTTGATACATACTCTCTAATTACAAGAATTACGTCCATATGAATGTTAGTCACATTAGGTGCAGTTTATGGTCTTGAAATTCATCAAATGGACGTTAAGACGGCCTTCTTAAATAGAGATTTAGAGGAAGAAATCTACATGGAACAACCTGAAGGGTTTGTCGTTCCAGGTAAAGAAAAGTAGGTATGTAGACTTGTTAAGTCTCTTTTCGGATTAACACAAGTACTCAAATAGTAGCATGCGAAATTTGACCAAACAATATTATTAAATAATTTTAAGATAAATTAATATGATAAATGTGTGTACGTTAAAAATGTCCTAAATCACATAGTCATTATTTACTTATATGTGGATGATATGCTGATAATGAGTAATGATATTGCCAACATAAATGTGACTAAGCGTATACTAACTAGCAAGTTTGACATGAAGGATTTAGGAGTTGTTGATATAATTCTGGATATTAAGATCCATATGACTCCTCAAGGTCTGGCATTGTCACAATCTCATTATATTAAAACAACACTTGAAAAATTCAAGCACTTAGCTTTTAAAGATGAGAAGACCTCAATTGATGTGAATCTTACACTAGCAAAGAACAAAGGTCAAAGCATATCATAATTTGATTATTCTCGTATCTTTCGGATGTTTAATGTATATCATGAACCATACACAACCAGATATAGATTATGTTATAAGTAAATTGAGTCGATACACAAGTAATCCAGGTCAATCTTATTGGATAATAATGAAATTATTTTTGGGGTATTTTAAACATACTCAGGACTTTGCTTTGCACTAAAGTAAATATCCTGTGGTGATTGAGGAATACTGTGATGCAGATTGGATCGCTGATTCAACTGATTCTAAGTCCACAAGTGGATATGTATTCACTATTAGTGGAGGAGTGGTGTTTTGGAAGTCGTCCAAACAAACTTGTATTGCTCGATCTACAATGGACACTAAGTTTATAGACTTAGATAAAGCCGGTGAAGATCGGAATTTCTTGGAAGACATTCCGTATTGGCCCAAATCGTTAACACCAATATACATACATTATCATAGTCAAGCGACAATTGGGAGGGCTGGGAGTGTTATATATAATGGTAAATCTCGTCATATACAATGAAGATATAAAACCGTTAGGCAACTACTCTCTAGAGGAATTCATGATTGACTATGTAAAGTCAATCGTTAATGTTTCGGATCCAATTACAAAAGGTCTAACTGGAAAGGTAGTTGAGAAATCATCGAGAGGAATGAGACTATGGATGAGGACAAGTCATTGTTGCGATAATTCTACCTAGAAGACTGGAGATCCCAAGATCTAGGTTCAAGAAGATCAAACAAAGTCATTAATGACGGTTCAACATTGTCAACTACAATTTTGGTCCATTCTCGTGATAAGACAATGTTCACTACCAAGGATAAAACATTAAGGGTTTAATAATTTCTAAATTTGATACAGGGTATATCAAATAGTCTATCTACGGGATGACATATTTAGGAATCGCTTATGTGAGTATGAAGTGTCAGGCGCTTCAAAGAGAATTTTGTAAAGCCAGTTCTCTACACACTTATGAAACCAGGCAGTGTTCATTGATGAAATGAACACAACAATGAGAACCAAATATGGTTAAGGTTTGATTATGTGACTTATGGTTGTCTAGGTACACACTAAAGTTTGACGGTTCAATGATATCAAATCTACCGACTGACCGAGTATATCCAAGATAAGTTCACTACGGAAAGTTCAAAGGGAAACCTACTTATCCATATGCGATTAATCCTTGCTTGCGAATTACATAGTTTTTCATGCATATTTCTGTGATATAGACACTCCCCATTCATGTCTATTTCTGTGATATAGACCCTCCCCATCCATTTACCATTCATGGTAAATGGAGGGAAAATAAAATATTTGAGTTTCCCTTCTTGAGAAAGGGACATTGTCCCATATTGGAGGAGGGAAAAACTTTTGATTGGTATATATAAAATTTCTCTTCTTCTAGTTCCTAAAGAGTTAAGAAGAAGGCAAGCCTCACATCATCATCGTCCCTCGCTCGCTCGGTTCGGTTGGCTTCGGATTCGGATTTGGTCAAATGATTGATTGATTAATTTTTTGGACCAAATTTATTTGCTAATAGTAAATATTACCGTAATATTATTAAATATCCATATTTTGTAATAAAAAATTAATATTAAATCCAAATAATTATTTTTTTTAACAGAAAAGTAATTTCCTCTGCGTTTGAATTCCCGTTTTAATTTGAGTAAATGGCCATTTACGTTATGGCCATGTTATGTAACTAACCTCTGAAGAGTTGCACCTTTTTGTATGAACTCAATAGGTTGGGGCTACAAATAGCAGTCCACTTTCTCATATATCCCATACGAAATTCCAATTTCTCCTCCTTTCTTATGCATTATTTTAACTACAAGGAAAGAACAACAAGTGTGATTTACTACTGGTCATTGTGTTCACTGAAACACTAGGGTTTGAAGTACCACTACACCATTGTGTAATTCATTTTATCCCGGGAGAAAATAATCCAAAACCTCAGGTACTATGAGGGAATTAAGTTACTTAAGGAAACACTATGAATCCAGTGGGCTCGGACTGAATTCTGTTTCTTTTACATTTCTGTTTATGCATTATTTTATCTTTTCAAATTTTTTTTAAATACTGTTCAGTAATAAGAAATTCAAATGTCTCATCTCCTCCACAATCACTAAGTAAATTATCATCACTATTTTCCTCATCACTTATATATTATCAACAACCATTTACCTCAGTCCAACAACCTCAATCATCATATTTTCCAATTGTATAAAGTCACAAAACGATAAAAATTACAAATGCTAGCCAAACCTTTGTTGCTCGTACCATTGCCTGAACTCTGCAACCCCCACAACCTTCCCCCGAACCGGTTCCAGCCACTGATGCCACTCGCTACAAGAGAATTCTTGGAAAACTCCAGTACTTATAGTTCACTCATCTAGACATAAATTTCCAGTGAACAAATAGTCTCTATTTATACACTCCGCATCTGAAGTATACTAGAAAGCACTCAAACGAGTATTCATGTATCTTCAAGGAACAATATATTATGGTCTTTACATTAAAAAAGATAATGATTTCAATCTACACATGTATGTAATGCGGATTGGGCTGGAGATGTGAGTGATCGAACCTCCACTACTAGTTACATACTGTTTTTTGGCCAAAATCCTATGAGCTGGTCATCCAGGAAACAAATAACAGTTGCTTGCTCATCAACCGAAGTAGAGTATCGAGCGGTTGAAAGCGCACTTGCTGAAACAAATTAGGTGATGAATTTTCTAAAAGAACTACATGTTTCACTTCCACAAGCACCAACTATTTACTATGACAATGTTGGTGCAACTTATCTGTGCGAAAATCCAATATTCTATAGCCGCATGAAAAACATTGTGGTGTACTTTCACTTTGTTAGCAAGAAAGTCCAGTAGAATCAAGTTCGCATTGTTCATATTCATAGTGCAGATCAACTCGCAGATACTCTCACCAAAGCGCTACCTAAGCCATCCTTTTACAGATACTTTTTCAAGCTAGGTGTTGTTACACACTGCTTAACTTGAGGGGGGGGGGGGGGGGGCATATCAGAGCACAAGTTAACCATCTGCTAGATTACTGCTTTACCATTTCATTAGCTAGTTATTAAGATTTTGTTAGACCTTTATTTTCTCAAATAAATCTTATTATTCAAAGAGTTTGTTCAGCAAGTATTTTAGTCCGCTTCTTCTAGAGGAATTAGTTTAGAGAATTAGTTTTTCACTCTTGTATTTAAAGGTTTCTTTGATTCAATAAACATATAAGCTTTTTGTGTTTCTCTTGTTCTCATAGCTACTACTTATTTTATCTTGAAATTTTGAATTAAAAATCACAATTTAGGATAATTCAGTATATTTTTGTCCCAAAAAATTAGACTAGAAAATTAAAATTCAAAATGTACTGACTAATTCCTAAATAGCAGCCTTTTAGAATGGCTACATGGGGTCATTTCTACAAAATTTTCCTATTCCAAATGCATGTATGGAATGAATTCTAGAATTTAACGACCTAAGGGATTTGGAGTGGCAACAAAAGAGCCATCTTAGCAAGTATACTAACAAACACGAAGCCCCAAAAAGAGGAAATAGGTCTTCAATATTAGAGAAAGTCTGCAGTGGAAAGGCAATGCTAATTTGCATTACCATGAGGAACTTATGTCAACTAAATACATGCTACTTAAAGTAGATTTTAGAGAGAGGCGTATCAAGAATTTTAATCTAGTGTGTATCCACGTACAGATATTTTCATAATGAGTGAGAAAGTAGAAATATATATAGCTTTGTGTATATTATATAGATTGAATTTAAGATAGTGAGTGTGTCTGCACTCGCTCTAAACTATTGTATAAGGGTGATTGTGGATTTTCTGACCAAGTCCATTCACTTCATTCCTGTGAGTACTACCTATTCTTCAGATTGCTTGGCTTAGATTTACATCTGAGAGATTGTGCATCTTCACGTGTGCTAGTTTCTATCATTTCAGATAGAGGCATGCCGTTTTAATCGCAATTTTGGAGGTCCGTACAGCAAGAGTTAGGCACTTAGGTTGAGCTGAGCACAACATTTCACCTTAGATGGAAGAACAGTTTGAGCGTGCTGTTTAGATATTGGAGGACATGCTACGTGCTTGTGTAATTTATTTTTGGTGTTCATGGGACCAGTTTTTTTCACACACGGAGTTTGGTTACAACACCAATTATTAGTCAAATATTCAGATGAATTCGTATGAGGATTTATGTGGAAGGCGGTGTAGATTCTAGATGGTTAATTTGATCCGAGTACGGCTAGGCTTTTTGGTTCAGACTTAGTTCAGGATGCATTGGATAAGGTTAAATTAACTCAGGAGCCGCTTTACACGGTGCAGGCAAAACCGAAAAGTTATGCTGACAGTAAGGTCTGTGATGTGTCTTACATGGTTGGGGAGAAGTTCTTACTGAAGGTTTCACCCATGAAGAGTGTTATGAGATTTAGGAAGAAGGGCAAGTTGAGCCCTCGGTTTATTGGGTTGTTTGAGGTGCTTCGGGGGATCGGGAAGGTGGCCTATGAACTTGCTTTGCCACCTAGCTTATCTAGTGTGCATCTAATATTTCATGTTTCTATGCTTTAGAAGTATATCGGCGATACATCTCATGTTTTGGATTTCATCACGTTTCAATTTGATGGTGATTTGAATTATGGTGTGAAGCCGGTAGCTATTTTGGGGCATCGAGTTCGAAAGTTAAGGTCAATGGATATAGCTTCAGTGGAAGTGCAGTGGAGAGGTCAGTCTGTGGAGGAAGCTATTTCTGAGACCGAGCAGGAGATGCAGAGTATATACCCATACCTATTTGAGGCCCCAGGTATGTTTCTAGACCTGTTCGAGGATAAACTTTTGTTTAAGAGAGGAAGGATGTAACGACCCCGCCAATCATTTCGAGAATTATAGATGCATTCCCCAATTTCCTGCTTCTTTTGTGTTCTATAGTTGTATTTTGACTTATCGGGTTAGTTGGTTCGGGTCCTGAGTGGTCTTGGAGTGAATTGAGAAACATGGTCTTTTAATTGAAAGCTTAAGTTGGAAAAGTTGATCGGATGTTAACTTATGTGTAAACGACCTCGGATTTGACTTTCATGGTTCCAATAGCTGTGTTAGGTAATTTTAGACTAAAGAGCACGTTCAGAATGTAATTTAGAGTCCCGTAGAAGAATAAGGCTTGAACTGGCGAAAGTTAGAATTTTGGCGAATTTTACTACCAATGGAAATTTTGATATCGTAGTCGGATTGGAATTTGGGAATTGGAGTAGGTCTGTGGTGTCATTTATGAAGTGTGTGTAAGTTTGAGGATGATCGGACGTGGATTGATAGGTTTCAGCATTATTTGTAGAATTTCGAAGTTTAGAAGTTCTTTATGGTTGAATCCGGGTGTAATTTGGTGTTTTGATGCCGTTTGGAGTGATTTGAAGGTTCGAATAAGTTTGCATGGATCATATGACCTATTGACATTTTGGTTGAGGTACCGGGGGTCTCGGGTGGAATTCAGGAGGTTTCGGATTTAGCTTTGGCATTGGATGAGTAGCTGACGTGTCGTTGTTGCTGGTGTAATCGTACTTAAGGTATGGGAATCGCAGGTGTGAGTCTGCCTAAGCGAAGAAGGAGCCACAGAAGCGGCCAAGGGCGACTGGGTAGAAGCCATAGGTGCGACGACTCTCCCGCACCTGCGATGGTCGCAGAAGCGAAAAGATGAGTGCATGTGCGATGGTTGGCCGCAGGTGCGATTTTGCTGGGCAGAACCTATAAATAAAAGATTTAGATATTTTTCACCATTTTCATCATTTTTTAGCTCGAATTTTGGGGATTTTGAGAGGGATTTCGAAGCAATTACTTATTTAAATTCCTTGTGATTATTTATCTTTAATAATGGTGTTTCCCCACTGATTTTACACTTAGCTGGTGAGTTTTTGAGGTGAAATTTGGGAGATTAGGGCTTGATAATCGGAGAGTGAATTTTAGGAATTTGGAGGGGCAAATAATGTCGGATTATGATGAATTTAGTATGGCTAGACTCGTGAGTGAATGTGCTTTCAGGTTTTGTGACTTTTGTCAAATTTCTAAATGTGGGTCAAGGACCGAGTTTGAGTTGATTTTGGATTTTAGCTCTAATTTGGTAGTTTTCTTGTGGAATTAATCCATTTAACCTATATTGATTGTAATGTATTACTTATGGCTAGATCCAAGACATTTGTAGGTCGATTTGAGAGACAAGGGCATTACGGAGAAGGATTTTGCTCGATTCAAGGTAATAACGCTTTCAAACTTGATTGTGTGGGCTCAAAACCCCAAATTATGTGTTACGTGATTAGTATTGAGGTAACGCACATGCTAAGTGACGAGCGTGCGGGCATGCACCATGAGAATTATGACCTCGGTGATTCCATGGCACCGTTTAGTGACTCCATCCTGTTGATATCCACGTTTTTATCATGTGACAAAGTAACTGAGCTATAAATCATGCTAGATATCACATTTAGGCTTTATGCTGGTATTGTTGGGGCCCTTAGTGGTCGTTTCTAGCTGTCATCTCACTATTTTAATTTTTATATTCCGTACTCAGTTCATGCATTTTTGTATCATATCTTATTCTCAATTATTTACTGATTCATCGTATCATTAGTCCGAGTTAATTTTCATGACATTATGAGCCCGTGGGTGAGACTGGAGAGATTAATGACTAAGTGACAGTTATGAGATGGAATTGCACGCCACAACGGTTATATTGATTTGTGATAGCGCTTGTGCTGTAGAAACCCCTCCGGAGTCTGTAACACACTCCCAGTGAGTGCAGATGATATTACTGAGGGATGGATCTTCCCTGGACATGGATATTGTTCGAAGTACTTGATAGCTGGAGATGGACCTTCTCCACATGGGTGGATTTCTCTTTTCCTCGGTACTGGATGACTTATAGTCAGTAAAGTATATGTTCCGGGTGGATCTTCCCTGGGCCGGATAGGCCATATGTAGTACCGGATGGTTGAGCATTTGAGAGTGGGAGAACATGGTGCATTTCATACAGTATGTGCATTGGCATATAGAGATAGTTGAGTTATATACCTTACACTGTTCGCATCTGTATTTACTTTATTGTTTCGAGCTGTCTATTTAACTTGAAAGCATGCCTACATTTCTGCACATGTATATTCTATTTTATCTGTTTCGGTTGAGTTTGTCACTACCTTTTAGTCTAAAGTTTGGACTTGTTACTTACTGACTTGGATGCACTCATGTTACTCCATGCACCTCGTGTGCAGATCCAGGCGACTCTGTTCATGGTGGCGGTTGCTGATTGAGGCCCTAGAGTTTGGAGACTACCAAGATAGTTGCACAGCATTCGCATGCCTTGAATCTCCTTCCTTATCATTAGCTGTATTTTCGGTTATTTCTCTAGACACTGTAGTGGCTTAAATTCTGAATAGATATTCATGTACTTAGTGACACCCCGATCTTGGGCTGGATGTATCACACTTTGGGTTTATTGTGTTTCCAAAAGGCTTTATTTAATGTTAACTACTTCTATAGTTATTTTTAAAGTTATTTTACTCTATTGGGTTTCCAGACCCCACCTGGTGGGAGTATACTGGGTAGTTGTTGTTGTTACTCTATCGTGTTGTTGAGTTGAGGTTGGCCTAGTTCCATGATAGGCGCCATCACGACGATTGATTTTGGGTCGTGACAACTAAAAAGCACTCAAACGAGTATTCAGGTATCTTCAAGGAACAATATAGTTTGGTCTTCGCATTCAAAGAGATAATGATTTCAATCTACACATGTGTCTGATGCGGATTGGGTTGGAGATGCGAGTGATCGACTCTCCACTACTGGTTACATACTCTTTTTTGGCCAAAATCCTATGAGATGGTCATCCAGGAAACAAAGAACAATTGCTCGCTCATCAACCAAAGCAGAGTATCGAGCGATTGCAAGTGCATCTGCTGAAACAAATTAGGTGACAAATCTGCTAAAAACACGGCATATTTCACTATCACAAGCACCAACCATTTACCGTGACAATGTTGGTGCAACTTATCTGTGCGAAAATCTAGTATTCCGTAGTCATATGAAGCATATTGCGATGGACTTTGACTTTGTTCGCAAGCAAGTCCAGTAGAATCAAGTTCGCATTGTTCATATCCATATTGCAGATCAACTCACAGATACTCTCACCAAAGTGCTACCAAAGCCAGCCTTTAACAGATACTTGTTCAAGCTAGGCGTTGTTACACACTGCATACCTTGAAAGGGCGTATCAGAGGACAAGTTAACCATCTACGAGTTTACTGCTTTGACCACTTCATTAGGTAGTAGTTAGGATTTTGTTACTCATTTATTTTCTCAAATAAATCTTTTTATTCAAAGAGTTCGTTCAACAAGTAATTTGTATAAATAATTTCTCTGCCAATAGCCTAAGTTTCCATCGTTTATGTGAATTTGACCTTTTTAGGCTAATTTCTCTACTTTCATCCTTCAATGAAAATTTGGACCCTTTTTTATCCGATAGCACAATCATGCACGTATATAGTTGGACTAATTATTTTGCCCAACTCCATTCGAGGCATATAAATTTTTTATTATACATTAAATCTAAGCAATGATGAGATAAAATTACTTGCATATTGTCACAACACCCATATTCATGCAAACATGCCCAAGTGATTTCTCAAAGAAATTCCTTATTTAAGGAGTTTGTTCAACAAGTAGTTTAGTCCTCCTCTTCCGGGGGAGTTTGTTTAGTGAATTAGTTTTTTACTCTTTGTATTTAAAAGTTGCTTTGATTCAATAAACACATTAGCTTTTTGTGGTTCTCTTATTCTTATAGTCGCTGCTTATTTTGTCTTAAAATTTTGAGCTAAAACTCATTACTTTAGGATAATTCAATATATTTTTGTCTCGAAAAATTGTATTAGAAAACTGAAATTTAGAATGTACTGGCTAATCCTAAATAGAAACCTTTAAAATGGCTAGATGAGGTCATTTCTACCAAATTTTCCTATTCCAATTGCCTGTATGGATTGAAGTCTTGAATTTAACGCCCCAAGGGATTTGGACCGGCAATAGCAGACCCATCTTAGCAAGCATGCAGACAAACAGGAAGCCCAAAAAAAGAGGACAAAGGTATTTAATTTTCGGCCTTGTTTGGCCATGAGTTTTGCTAAAATAAATTTGGAATTTATTTTCAAAATTCATGCTTGGCCATAAATTTTGCCCACATTTTGGCAAAATCCTAAACCCCAAATTCCAAAATCATCCCAATTGTTGATTTTGGGCCAAAATTCAAAAACTTGGGAATTATATGGTTCATTTGCTTTTATACCCATTTTTTGGGTTTACGCTTTAACTTTTGCCCGCTTTTTAAAAAAAATTGCAAGGGTACACACTTTTTCGCGTAACTTCAGCATGCGGGGTTGAAGTAGCAAAGACAATCACACAAAACTTCAGCATTCTAGTAGAGGGGACTGAAGTAGCAAGTGTATTGAACCAAGTGTGCTGAAGTTTTTGTTTGTAATTGCTGAACTTAAGCATAATAGCTGAAATTTTGTCCTTTATTTTCTGAAGTTTTTGTTTGTAATTGCTGAAGTTTTTATTTTTATAACTGGCGAGTTTTTGTAACTGGTGAACTTCATCTCTAGAGCTGAAGTTTTTGTTTTTGTAACTGGCTAACTTTTGTTTTGTAATTGGCGAACTTCAGCTCTAGAGCTAAAGTTTTTATTTTGTAACTGGCGAACTTCAGCCCCGATCACTAACCCTATCACGATCCCATTCCGAATCCGAAGAATCCCTATATTGTGCTTATGAATCCCATCTCAAAATCTTGTGCAAGGAAACAGAACAGTCGTTTTTGTTTTTACATTCCTATAATGAAAGCAAAGATCTTTAGAATTAGTTACCAGAATTAACTAAAGATTAAGAATATGGGGTTGTAAATTTCTGAGATTTAGAGGTACATGAAGATGAAATATATTATTAAGATAATCAAAGATTAAGAAGAAGAATAGCAATAGAAGAGCATTAGCGAAATGGCATTGAACGACGACTACTCGGAGAAAGGAGCTGAAGTTATTTAGAAAATAGTACAAGTTAAGACTTTTAAAAAAATGGGTATAGGTTAAATGAGGACGACCAAATAGAGTGCCCCGTGCAATTTTTACGAATTATATACATGTTTTTTCAAAAAAAGTTGGGAAATATATTTTAAAAACGTATATCCAGATACGTTCTCATCTTCAAACCAAACTTTACCAAATCAGATTTTCAAAATAAATTTAGGATCTATAGTCAAACGCTTGCTTAGAGAAAATCTCCAGTGGGAAGGCAATGCTAATTTTGCATTACCACGGGGAACTTACGTCAAATAAATACACGTATTGCTACTAAGTAGAATGTAGAGGGTGAGAGAGGCGGATCAAGCCTTTTTAATCAAGTGTGTATCCACGTACAGATATTTTATCACAATGAGTGAGAAAGTAGAAATATATATAGCTATGTGTATATTATATAGATTGAATTTAAGACAGTGAGTGCGACTGCACTCGCTCTATAAGGCGGTTATCTTATCTTACCCATTCAAAAGGTGGAGGGGGTATTAACTCCCAAATGCTAAAGATTAAGGGGGTTAATTGAATTTTCCTCAATCAAGGTCCATATGATGTTCACGTAGACTGTAGTAGATTAGAGTAGCGATATAAGGCTCTAACTGGATACTGTTACACACCCTTAAAATCAATGAAGTGGCAAAAAGTGACAAATTGTAATCTGTGTTGGTTTCTACGTTGGTTTATTATATACAACCGAGAGATTGAGAGTTCGAGTCTCCCCAAAAGCAAGGTGGGAAGTTCTTGGAGGAAAGAATACCGGGGGTCTATTTGGAAACAGCCTCTCTACCCAAGGGTAGGGGTAAGGTTTACGTACACACTATCCTCCCCAGACCCCACTAAGTGGGATTATACTGGTTGTTGTTGTTGTTTCCTGTCATTGTTCGTAAAATTTTCAGCAATTTGTCCTTGCATTGTTTGGCCCCGGTGAATGAGAAGATGCGAGAAGCGAGGCTGAGGTGGTTCGGGCATGTGCTGAGGAGAAGTCCTGATGCCCCGGTGAGGAGTTGTGAGCGGCTGGCGATTGTCGGCGTTCGGCGAGGCAGGGGGAGGCCTAAGAGGTATTGGGTAGAGGTGATTAGGCATGACATGAATACTATGCGGGTTTCCGAAGACATGACCCTTGATAGGAAAGTGTGGAGGTCTAGTATCAGGGTTGTAGGATAGGGGCTCCTAGAGTTTTTCGTACTCCTCGCCCGGGGTTGGGTGATGCTTGGCAGGGCTATCCGTAGATGATTTGGGTTTTGGATTGTGTCCCCCTTATGATAGTTATTTATGGTAGCTACTGTATGATATTATTGCATGCTATTTTATTTATGGTTCTTATGTTTAGATAATTATTTACGCTATTCCTATTGGAGTTACTAATGCCCCTAGTTGTTGTCTTTGTTTTTCCCTTTCCTTCACTGAACCGAGGGTCGATTGGAAACAGCATCTCTGCCCTTCGGGTAGGGGTAAGGCTCGTCTACCTATTACCCTCCCCAGACCCCGCTTTGTGGGACTATACTGGGTAGTTGTTGTTGTTGTCCTTGCATTGTTAGTGACTTAAAAAGAAAGGAGAAAAACAGAAACTAAAGAGATTAAATTGCATGTAGCAAAGGAATTTGCTTTTAAAAAGGGTGAGTTCGCTGATGTAGTACATGTAACCTAGTCATATTCACTACCATACACATTTGCATATGTTGCGCCACCCTAAGCAAGTTCCTTTTATTGGGCAAACATGCCCAAACATTTATCTCAACATGCTGACCAAAATAAAAATTTATACCAGAGCTGGACTAAAACCAGCCGAGGTTTCCAAACTGGCTGCATAATCTCGAGCCCACAAATCGTAATGTATGATTTCCTCCAGTGATGGTGAAGACACCAGCTCTTCCCGATGCTTGGCGCATGTTAGCTCCACAATCTTGAAAATGTCCAAGTAGCTAATTCTGAAACAAGGACAAACTCATCAGTTGTTTTCTTTAAACGATTTTGGGTCATTTACAAGACATACAAAATCTCGACACTCAAAAAAAACACAGACAACAGACATTAAGCTATGTTTGTTGAATGCTAGCTGTAGAAAAGAGCACAATCAAAGGGGAAAGGTTTAAGCACAAATGGTTTTTCGGAATATACTAGGTAAGTTTTCAGGACAGGGCAAAGACATTGTTGTCCACTTAAAATCACTTAATGATTACCGATATCACCAGTTTCAGCTTAGAACCAACTTTGACAGGAGAAATCAATGTATAAGAAAAAAAAAATAACAGACCAAAAACAAACAGATATATTTTGAAGGTGAACAAGGAAATAGATTACTACTACTATTTCTAGCAGTACCACGAGAAAGACAGAAAAACACAACCAGAAAATGATTAGGCAACACAAGTATCATCCATTTACTCTGAACCGCATTCAATCAGAAGATCACAATTGCATTCTTCCAGCCAGACAGCACGGGGGAAACGAGAAGAATATGCTACAATTTAATATTATATTGATTAACTCTAAAGCACATTCAATGAGAAAAAACAGATTTATGCAGCAAGTATAGGGGAAACCTATGTGTTTATCATTCTATGGCCAAACAAGAATACTTAGCTCCAGCATTAATTGTTAACTTATGCATACCAAAGGCAACCTCAGCTATTGGTAGATTCAAAAAAAAAAAAGAATATATTATGCATTTGTTATTGAAACTGTTAAGTGCTGAAAGACCCAATGATAAATATCAAGAAATCAGGTCAGATGGATTAACTATTAGGGATGTGATGACCTCCGCATCCCTTGACGTTATCTAGCACCCATGTCCTTTGACAAATTAATGGAGAAACAACCCACAAAAAAAGATGTCACTGCTATAACGTTAATTTATTTGTAGATAGAGTTGCTGTGACTACCAGTAGGTGCCACAATGAATCTTGAATTATTAACAATTAAATATTTGAAACATATAATGTGACCCTGAGTCAAGTGTAGGAATACATACTACATACCTCTCACTAATAAATAATTCCACTGCCTTTTCATTTGCTGCACTTAAAACTCCAGTCATGGTCCCTCCAGCACGCCCAGCAGCATAAGCCAGATCCATGGATGGGTATTTTACATTATCAGGGGCTTTAAATGTCAATGATCCGAGCCTATACCATGACACTCATAATTAGTTATACTAACTGGAAATGAAATGCCAAAGTTTATTTCATACTTGAAAAATAAATAAACGAATCTGTAAGCAAACATAGATCTCAAGCGAGCTTAGAGCGATAAGCAAAATAAAATGCATTCACAAATAGAGAATGGTTTTTACTTGCAAAGATCAAGGCGCGGCCAAGTAACCTCAGAACAGTAAATTCTGTCGGGCCAGGATAAAGTATAAAGGATGGGCAAACGCATATCAGGCCACCCCAGCTGTGCCAATACTGACGAATCCTACACATTGAAGGAAAAAGAATTCCAAAGACGTCAATTTATGAGCATGCAGTTATAAGAATATTCATCTAGATTACATAACTGATGTAATCTCAGAGCTGAAGGATCTTTACCTGTGTTTCCACCATTGAATGTATGATGGACTGGGGATGGATGACAATTTCAATTTCATCATACTCAGCTCCGAAAAGGTAGTGAGCTTCAATAACTTCAAGACCCTGAGAAACAAACATACCTTTAAACCTAGGATAACACAAATAATTCATAACCCAACTCCGATGATTCACATATGGAATAAAAGCTAGAAATTTAAGAAACAATAATTGTGGAGAAAAGATTTAAAAACAACAGTTTAGATACCTTATTGAATAAGGTGGCAGAATCAACAGTAATCTTTTTCCCCATGTTCCAATTGGGATGCTTCAAAGCATCAGCTACTTTAACTTCTTTCAACTTCTCAACTGGCAAGTCCCTATCAGTGACAGTATAAGCAGTTTCAAGGTAAACAAGCCGTACGTATGATTAAAAGAAAGGTGAAAAAATATAATGAAATAGTGCAAAACCATTCGAATAACTGTTTCACATAAAAGAAAGGAGGACAACAGAATTTTTTTGAATATTTAGAATTGCGGATTGATATGAATGTTGCAATACAAGGATTAAAACTGAGATGTTGTACAGATTATCAGTATTCAAGATTTTGCACCTGAAAGCCCCTCCAGATGCAGTTAATATAATGCGCCTAAGGGCACCCTCTGGCAAGCCTTGTATGCACTGAAATGAAGAATAACTTATTAGAATATTTCTCTCTTAGCCTTGAGAGACCAGGGGTGGGAAGTTATTTTGGAGATTAGTCAATGCAAAACAGAAGGTTGATAAGAGGTGTATGATTAAATTTACAAATAATCATAGTAAGTTTCGCAGAAAGATCTTAAGACAGTCTCAGCCTCATAGAACTGTACCTGGAATATAGCTGAATGTTCTGAATCTGCAGGAAGAATCTTCACCTTATGCTTGTGCGCAAGAGGAAGGACAAATGGACCACCAGCAATTAAAGTCTCTTTATTGGCCAAGGCAATGTCCTTTCCTGCTTCTATGGCAGCCACTGTAGGCTAGTGAAGCAAACAAAGACTAATAAATTTGAGCCCGTTTTCTGAATGATTCACATTTTTTCTTGACTGATTCACTAGCTTTATATTAGCCGAGAGGAGAAATGAAGATGTTTTTATCAAAGAGCAAAGCAAGAAGAGCAATGACTAACATTTTCTATCATTAGCAAACTAGCATACAATGCTACTTTTAGCTAAAATCATTCAAGCATGATTAATGTATAGTAGAAGAGAACTAGCTCTGTTGAAGATCTAGACTTCTCTTTCTAGGTGATTGGAGTTACATGAATTTTTTTCTACAAGGGAATAAAGGGCTAGCTGAAAGTAGTATTATCTCCTAACCATGGATAGAAAGAAGGCAGTTTGCTTCAATCGGGGGTAAAATTGGAAGTTTCTCCATACTCCCATTATACAACCCAAAAAGCAACTTCGAGAAATCTTCTACTAGTTGTGTACATCTTGTCTACTTTTTCTAATTTTCTCTCTTTCCATGGGAGCTCCCTCCAATCGCCAACCTCCCTGCCCCCCCCCCCCCCTCCCCACCCAAAAGAAAAAAGAAAACAGAAACAGGACATAAATCACATTTCACCCTCTCAGCGCTCCTCTTCAAATTTGCTTTGGCTGCACATAAGGATATCATGGCAGGAGTATCACAACAATTTTGAAAAGATTCAGATAGACTAAACCTCAACCTCACCTTTAAACCTGCACAACCAACTATTCCTGTAACTACAGTGACAGCATCAGGATGGCGGGCGACCTGAAAAATATCATAGACAACAATGATCAACATTTTCTTTCAAATGTCACAAAGTAACTTTACCAACAAGTGAAACAGACTCCTAGTCGCCAAAAATAAAGTTAGGGGCAGTTGGACAAACCTCGATGATACCCTGCTCACCAGGTATAATCTCAGGCTTGTCTTCCATATCAGCCAGAGCATCTTTGAGTTCCTCAACCAATGACTCATTTCTAACAGCAACTAGTTTTGGTCTGAATGTTTTGACCTACTCAGATATAACATTGTATATCATCAAGGCAAAAGCTAAACTGGACCTGATAGCCAGATAAAGAAGTCTAAACAAAGAAGCTCAATTGTTGGGCATCGATATTGGAGAAACAATATTTATGTCACATTTGTGCAAATTGCGATCCAAAATATAAATAGGCATGATATAAAATGAGCTTGAATGATTATCATCATTCCCTTGACTGGGAAGCTCTTCTTCCAAAACCCAAAAACAATATGCAAAAAAAGCACGGATTGGAAAGCATAGCCTTGACATTTGGGTTTCAACATGGTTAATGGGACATCTAGGCTAGTAGCATTCATCGTGTAGGAAAACAGCCAGGTGGAATGAGGTGGCAGCATTTTATAGTTAAATATAATAATCATCGTTTCTTTAAACAAAAGCAGCCCCGCTATAAACTGCAGCAGCCGCATAATGACCACAAAATGTTACTGCACATACAGATAATAAAGGTGAGAGGTTGGACGGACGCCTATACTCTATTCAGACTTGAAATTTCATAGCATTTTTTCACTTCTGAGAATTAAACGAAAAGTAACCTGATCAGCAAGAAGGGTAACATTTGAACCAGCAGCTAGTGCGACAACTCTAAACTTGTCGGGATTCTCAGCAACTATATCCAATGTCTGCAGATGGAAATTTTAAAATTAAAGCAATGAAGAACTTAAACAAAGACAACTGTCATTTTCTTTAGTAAAAGTAATAAATTGCATTGATTTATTGAAAAAATTCCTGTATATTACTAGTATACTAAAAGTAGAGAATCAAAATAAAAATTTGATTCTCTCAAATAGTAAAGCAACATATACTAACTGGAATTACATTCACCTAAGATAATACAAAAAGAAAAAGAATGAAAAAAGAAGCAAAAGACAACTGGCATAATTGACACAGTAGCAAAAACAGCACACCACCAATAACAAAGAACAACAGATAAAAAAGATACAGAATGGGAATATTAGAATCCATGAACTATTGAATCTTTGCATCCTCTTTTATAAAAATTAGTTAGAATTTTAGTTTACACTGTAACTGCAAAGTAACTAACATATACAAAAGCGTTAAGAATTTCTACTACTACTTTAGTCCAACCTCAAAGCTAGAACCAATCAAGACTAAAAAACACAACACTTAATTCCTAAGTATTGATTACTGAATACTACTCATTTCAAAATTCACAAACCTGAGTTCCAATAGAGCCAGTGGACCCAACAATTGAGATAGGCTTTGGACCATCCCAACTTTTCCGGGCCTCAGCAACAGCTCTTCCAGGCCAGGCAGGAGGAGGTGCCTGAACTGAACACTGAACCCTCTTACCAGAAATCCCACTGCACTCCTTTCTTTTGATAGCTACTCTACCTAAAACACAAAATCAATGGAAATATTGATTAGCAGAGTTATCCTTACAATCAAATCCAAGAAACTTAAATGGGTAGGTAGAAATAGAGAACCTTGGGACTTAAGGTGGTGAAGATTGTAGCTGGATTTGGAGGTGTCCAAGAAAGAGATGGTCTTAATTTCAGCAGGGGCCAGCAAATTCAGCGCCATTTCAATTACTTCACTATTGATTGCTCCAACCGTTGGAGTAAGGAAACAAATTCAGCTTTTCAAGAAAAAGTTTACAACAAACCAAAGTGCAATCTTTGGCAATAAAGTTAGCGACAGCCGAGTAGAGAGAGGGGGGGGGGGGGGGGGGGGTGTACAGTGTGCCTCTTCCGGCTATAGTTTGTTCGTTGTAGTTTGTCCGTTTGTGGATTAATGTGTGGCTCGTATGAACGATGCTCAATGCAGCGTACCAGTCTTATAGTACAAAGTACAATCATTATTTGCTCTTGTTTTAAACGTTTAATATTGAAATACTTCCGCTAACTTTCGGTACTTTAATAAAAATGAGTAAGACAACGCATAATACATTAAACAATGATCCAAAACTAAGTAGGCGTTTGTACATAAAAATTGTAAAATTTTAAACAACGGTGAAAAATATTTTCAAGCGAAAATGTTATTTGAAATTTAATGCCCGTTTGAATATAAAATTTGATGGAAGATTTTTCTAAAATATTTTATTTTTTTTAAAATTAATGTTTGTTCATAAAGTCTCTAATTTTTACTTGAAGATGCATTTTAGAAATTTGTAAAAATTTTAAAAGCTACAAATTATTTTTCAAAATTTTCACTCGCAAAACTTCAAAAAAATCCATACTAAATTTATGTCCAAACACAATTTCAAATTTCGAATACCATTTTCATCATCTTTTCGAATTTACAATTCTTACATCCAAACGCCTACTTAGAGTTGTGTTTGGACATAAATTTCAGTTTGGGTTGTTTTTGAAGTTTTGTGAGTGATTTGAGTGAAAATTTTTAAAAAAAAGTTTTTTGGAATTTTTAAAATTTTCAAAATTTTCAAAAAATGCATCTTCAAGTGAAAATTGAAAACTTTATGAACAAACACTCAATTCGAAAAAAAACAATTTTTTTTGAAAAAAAATATAAAAAAAAATTTATAGCCTAACGAGCTCTTAGTTTGATGAAAGAAAAGTACTCTCATTTTACTATTTATTTTAATTTATATAATACAATTAATTTCTTAAAACTTGTAAAAGTTTGGGCTTTCGCCTTCGCAACTTTAGAAGGCATAAGAAATTTTAAGACTTGTTTACTTATAAATACAATATTTTTTTTCGTATTTTATCAATATGGATTCTCCTAATATCACCATAACTGTCATAATATAGCATATAGCAATAGTGTTATAGTAAAAAATAATTGTTATATCCTCATATGACTTAGGAGAATCTTTATTTATTTTGTAGAGTTGAATTAAACTCAAAATCAATATTAGAGTCAAATTCACTCACAATCATGATATTATTAATATTGGACCTCATGTTATACTATTTGTGTTATAATTACATGTTTATATTATATAACATTATATCGTTCACACTTAAGATATTTCGTTTCTTTTCGTATTTTAAATCGAGGATCGATAGAAACAATATATTTATTTTATCGGGATAGAGAAAAGCTCTGCATACACTATTATATATATATATATATATATATATATATATATATATATATATATATATATATATATATATATATATATATATATATATACACACGTGGACAAATAAAATAGTAGGATTATATATGGAATCAAATCCATAAGATGCCGGCGGAGGATTAAAAGCGACATAAGGAAGCATGACGACGAACTGAGAATCATTCACATATATGGACTGCATATGGTATATTGTTGAAGCTATATGATTATATTCCCACAATTAATTAATTTAGACTTGATTCGTTGGATTTTCTCAATAACTTATGCATTTTTATGTTTATCTAAGGTACCAAGGAATTTGCCATTGTCTTCCTTCTTAGATTCCCACCAATATAGTCCACGCATGATATTTATTTCATCTTTGAGAGGATGATAAGATTTTTATTGGTTTTAAATGTTATCTAAATATCGATTATGAAAATTAATCATGAATACTAACAAGATAGCACCTTTCCTAAAGAAAAGATTTTTTCTTGATAAAGAGACCTAAATCAACTAAAGAGAGCTCTTTTTGAAGGTTTCTTTTTATTTAATATTATTAGGTCTACTGTCCTCTACACTTTCAACTAGCATTTTGAGTTTTGACCAAAATTCAGTTTATACATTTATAATATTCAAAAGCAAGGTAGTACTACCTAAGGGTGTTAAACAGGTGAGCCGGGCTAAGTCGGATTGAGAAAAAAAAATGAAATCGGTCGATTTTCGATCCGGCACGATTACAGGTTAGTTTTTATCGGGCTTTATGGGTCCAGGTCCATCGGGATAAAAAATGAGCTAAGGGGTTACAGATCCATAGGGCCGGGCCGGGCCGAGTTTGTATTTTCTTAGTTATTTTTTTATATTTTGTATAACTATTGTAATTTTTATTAATATAAAATAAAAATATAAAGAATACAGTGAAGATGGAAAAAAGTTGCACTTATAAATTGCAAGTGCTATATTTATTTTAAAATTCAAACTTACAAATTAAAAGGTTTACATTTAACAACAAGTAAATTATCGGAAAAAAATTCAAAGGTTTTGCATTGGCTTAAACTCTAAAACAGTAAAATCTTTAAAAAAAATAAAATCTAGTCTTTAAACCGAACCGGGCAAATTAATTTGTTCTACAGGAAATTTAGTTAATCGGGTTTGACAAATTCGATAAACCAAATGAATTAAAGTAAATGAAACCAACCTCCTAACCCAGTAACTCAGCTCACCCGACCTCCTAAGTACCAGGACAGGCCATGCCAGGTTTCAACTGGTCTGGCTGGGCAGGCCCGAGTCAATCCGACCCGTTCTACACCTCTTAGTACTACCCCAATAGAAAATTGGTCATGTCCAATATAATCTTGCTCCACAATTCAACGAAACCCCACTTAACAGAAATAGTTAAAAGGGAGCTAAAACTTGGGAGAAAGTAAAAATATAGTCTTACAACATAGATTACATTTCACAAAAGTTGAAAAAACCAGCAAAATACTGTTAGGTATTTTTTTGATTTTCTTATTATATTTATTTTCTTATCTCTTGAAGAAAAGATCTATATATTTATTATGATTGAGTTTTTCTTTTTCTAGAATAAGATATAATTTTTTTATATTTGGCTAGCCTTTTTCCTTGTCGGAAAAGATTTGGACTTCTATAAATTAAGGATTCTTCCTTATTGTTCAGTAGCATTTACAATGTGGCCATATTGGGTTTGAGAGTCTTGTTTAGGGGGAGAATTTTACGGGACAAGTGGTAGTGTGTCACTTGTGTTTGCCTCTTCGTGAGGTTGTTCTCTCGATATTTTGTACTCTCTTTTATATAGTGGATTGTTCATCTCCGCCCTTGAATGTTGATCAAATAATCAAATCTCATTAAATATTTGTGTCTCTTTTAATTAATTTATTTTTTATTATGTAATTTATCGTTGTTTAAAATTTATTTACTAGCTTCTGCATGACAACTAATTATTTTCGTCCAAACAAATACAAGTCTTAATATTGAAATAATGGTAAGCATACAAACTTTAAATATAATATCTGCCCCCTCTTGTTGAAGGAATCAATAGTCTTATATGTTGGTCTAACAACAAAAAATGTTGTTCTATTTTATAGGTGTTTGGTGTTGAACGCCGTCGAAACACGGTTGTGATGCCTCACGTATCGACGTAAAACTTTAATTTGTTGTTTAATTAAAAGTGTTGGGTGCTAAGCCCATATCGAATTGGTGTAACGTGATTAAGGTCCTTCGAAATTTATGTAATATAATATAATGTGTGTCAAAACAAAAAGAGTAAAAAAAATATTTGATGCACTAAACTTTCACTATGCGCGGAATTCGAAAATGAACCGGACCATAAAAATTTATTATATATAATTTTACCTTACATTTCTACAAAAGGCTATTGTCACAGAAAACATAACAATTCTAAAGCATTTAATTTAACATAAAACGAATATATTGATGTTCTTGTCAAAATCTCACTTATTAGTATGCTTTGGAAAGAAAAACGGTGGCAAAAGTATAAGATAAGCAATGAAGAAGATTTATTGAATTCAGATCTTCTTTCTGATGGTTTGGATCGGTTCGGTTTTGTCGGATTTTTCGGATTTTCGGGTTTTTTTTGTTACATGAATATTATTTCAATCTTTCTTAATTAAAATTATAGATAAAACTTGGATAAGTGAATATATGTTTAGTAAATATGGAAAAAAATTGACAAATATATCATCTATTAAAATATTTTTAAGGAAGAATTTTTTTAGTAACACATAATAATTATTTCTTAGGCGTCTAACAATAATTTTTCGTTAATTTACGCTTTCAAGGTCAATACATGAGATGATTTCAAATATTTCAACATTTTTTTAAAAAAATTCACTATAAAGTCTTAAAAATATAAATAAAATTTATATATTTATATGTCGGTTTAGTTCAAATATTTTCACTCAATACCAAACTCAAGTCAAATCAAACTTAATCGAATTTTTTAATTAATTTGATTTAATTTTTCAATTTGAAGCAGTTTTCGGTTCAGCTGCATGTCGAGTTGTTGTGCGAGCACTGCATGAGTCGCTAATTTCTTAGAATACGGTTTCCAATTAATGCAGTTTGGTCATCACAACTAAATGTTACCACTATAGGAAGAAGAAAAACCTGATTATACAGAAACTGAAAAAATTGGAGCTTTATGTTCGAATAGTATGATTCAAAAATTAATATCATATTCGTCATCGTTAAACATTAGCGAAATCAAGTAAAGTATAAAGACAACACACTTGATTAGGAAAGCACTCAAAAAGAGAGTTGAGAGGCTGGGCGGGTGAGTGCCCACGTCCATCCTTAATTGAAAATTTAATGCAATTAGGTTTTTGTCCAACCCAATATCATAAGTAATGGATCCCTCGCTTGACACACTAGTGATTAGTTTTTTCTCTAAATTATCTTTACATTTATTTTAGAATAGAGAAACACACACGTATACGTCTCATTCACTGCACAAGAAGCATGTCGGTCTAAGGTGACCACTTTATAGTAACCAGCAAAATGATTTCCTAGCCATGTAAACTTGTATTGAATTTTAAAATCGATATACCAACTTACATTATTCTTATTTGAACACTCAAACTCATGTATTCGGTAATTAATAAACTTATTTGATTGTTGATCATACATATGTAACAGTGACAGAAATGATGTAGACAAAATATATGCAAATTACGAAAGTTATACGCATAACTGCAATAATTTTGATTTAAAAAATTTAAAACTAGAAAAAAAATTAAAAAGAAAGAAAATAAATCGGACGCACTTTCCCAATACCCCTAAAATTCCCTTCACCCCTGTATTCTTTCCAGTCCTAAACCATTTCCAATTTTCAAGTATTAATTCCGAGAGCTTCATCCACCTCCTCAACATCCCCGTATCACATCTTCTCACATATTCTCTCTGTCATCTTATCAAACACCGCCGCCACATTCACCGCCGTTTTAGCAGAAGCTTCAATAAACAAACATCCATTACTCTTCGTGAATTCCTCGCCTTCCTCTGCACTAAAAGTCTTAATATTTTCTCCAGCGTCACACTCTCTTATTCCCCGCCACTATTACTGTCGTATCGTGTTGTTGCAATATATCTTCAAGCCAACTCGACAGCCGCTCGGAAGTGTGCCTATTCGTTACATCGTAAACAAGCAAAGCTCCTGCAGTATCTCTATAATATGCCCTCGTAATCAAAAGGTGTAGAAGGAACGCAATTTCAAATTAGTGAAGCTCCTGCAGCGTCTATGTAAACAAGAAAAGTTCCTTCTAAAAGGTGTAGAAGAAATAATGAAAGAAATAAAATAAAAAGAAAATTTTGATAAATAAATTATAAAAAAATAGGACCTCTGATGACATATGTAGAATAATAAATAGATTTAATATTTGACTTGTTCTTTTGTCAGGCAACTGAACTACACGCCGTGAAGAAGGAATTTATTTATAGTCAATTAGTTGAGTTGAGGTGTTAAAATGGGAAAGTCAAAAGTTTATATATCTACTTTAAAATCTAATAAAGCTAAAATGACCTGGAGGTCATTTCACCTAGTAACAATGACCTACATAATCATCTTCTTCTCAGTATCTTCCAGAAATATAGTCAACAAATTTCAAAGTATCGATTTTCTTTTTTTTAAAGTATACATAGTTTTGTCCGTAATGGATCTTATAGGATACTGTACGAGAAATATAAAATCGATAATGGCGAGCTAACTGGTGAGTGCTTTCAAACAACAACAATAACAAACCCAGTTTAATCTTATACATGCGGTTTGGGGACGATAGTGTCTTCGCAGTCTTATCACTACCCTGTAAAGTAGAGAGACTATTTCAGATAGACAATTAATGGAAATCAAAATGAATTTCTTTTCTCTTGAGGGTGAGGGTGTGGTGGTTGTTGCAAATAAAGTTCTGGTATAACAAGATGATCTTTTCACATAAGAGCGAGTTAAGAAGTAGACTTCTAAATTTGACCTAGAAGCACAATGGAAGCATGAGAATCTTGAGTTCATCGATAAAATGTACTTACAAGATTGTGATAAACCTCAAGACCAAATAACCAAACCTTATGATAGGTACAAGAAAAGATACTTCAGCTGCTCAAGATAGAGTCACCATTTGTAATAGGTGCCTCACTCAACTGCCGCGCAGAACTTGAACCATTAACTTCGGTGAGACCACCTGATTCAGAGATTTTAGTAATCCTCTGCAAGTCATCTGATATTTCTGAGGAACGAGATATCAACTCATTATCGGTCAGCTTTTCTTTCTGAAACAAAGTCTTTTTAGGTTGTCGGATGGCTGCAGCTGCTTCTGCCATTGCAACAGGAGGTGGCTGGGGAGGAACCCAGGATCGCTGAACTGGTCGTACCTCTGCTGGTGGAGCAGAAGATTCAAACTTCTGTTCGTTCACAGCTTCGATTTCTGTTATTCTGGAATTCTTGCGTTGCCACCAAGGCATTGAACTGTCTCCATTCATTGGATTGTTTTGATACCCATAATTCGAGCCATCACCACTCCCTTGAGATCGGAGAAAATTCCCTGAACTGTTTTGACTTTGGCCAATTTCCCAAGGCTGTTCACAATCAACATAGTAAGGTCTATCACAGATTAGTCAAGGGAAAATACATCAAATAGAAAGGTCTATCGCGAAGAGATAAAACCATAATTTTGTTATCCAAATCAAAGAGACCATTGTATAAAAATCTATAAGATGACGGGTATACTCCATAAACATCGAATGCAGTGAATAATCAGATAATAACATCAGTTAACGATCATTATTTCTGTTGCTTTAGGTTTGAGCTACAAAAAGGAAGTTTTCGGGTGGAAGATGGTGTATTAAAGTTTATCATGTTGTCCAAATACAGGCTGCACACTGACTTATAGAAAATGGAACCAGCAGGGCCAAACAAATTTAAGGTTAGAGGTTCAACAAGGAATTTCTAAGTCTTATCCGCGAAAAAATGTAAAATGTACGAATCCCAATACTGTAGGTAAAATAATGGAAAGAGAAGAGACCTTAGGCTTTGGACCAACACGAAGCTCTGGTACAGGCTGGTTAGGATTCGGTGGCTGGTCATTTATATCCTGCAACAAAGTTGTATACAGGTAAGAGCACAAAAAGTTCAACAAAAACTTAAGGTTATGTCTATTGGAGAAATCAGAAGCCTGGACTCACTCGGATGTTTGACGGCTTTTCTCCTCTTTGAATCATAGCCATGATCTACAAAATGATTGTAAAGTTAGATTAACTGATTTCCCTAACTCTTCCCAGGGAGAATCTAACATAATTTTCTAGCATCTTAATTCAGAAGAAAGCCAAAAGAAATTAAATGAGCTGAAAAGCCATCGAGTTCATTTCTCCTTGTTCAACTTTTCATCCCCTCCCTTGAAAGCATGGCCCTTGAAATCAAAAGGAGCACCCACCCCCTTCTTCCTTTGAATAGTTTCAAAGGGAGCCAGACAGAAATATATAAATGATAAGTTAATCTAGACACACTACATGACAGCAAAGGGTAAGGTTGACAGGCTTTCAGATTAGACATAATTGAACAGCAAAGTTGCTTGCGCACCTTGGTTAAAACATGAAAGATAGATGAGGAACTAGAGCAGAGACAATCTATTAGTTTAGAAAATCAGTAGCAACCCATACGATGGAAGAACTTACATCCATATAAGATTTTGGGTGGGGTGCAACAGATGGTTCCACAGATGCTGGTGGTGACAAAGATCTCACTGCAAAAGAGACTCGAATCACACAGAATCAGCAAAAAAAGAACTAGTAATATGATAAGATCAATCAGCAGCTAGATATTAGAACCTGAACGCGCATCAACATCCAGTTCTCCATTAGCATAGGATTGCTGTACCATCAAAGAATATCAAAAGGAGAAGTTTAAAAGTCAATGAGATTAATCAAAAATAAAATGCAAGTCTATTTGTAACTATACAGCTCACCCTAGAGTGGGAAACCGAGATATTTCGATCATCTTGGTCCATAGCAGGTCTTCTTCCAGAAGTACTACTTTTCCCTGAATGCACAGAAATTCCAATCAGGTAACTGGTGCTTGCTATGCATCATACCATTCCTTTATCTTTCTTTATTATTTGAGGTTGTTGGAGGATAAAGAATATGAAAATAGAATACTCAATCATGAATAAAAGCAGGCAAAAACCCATTTCTTTGTTTCCAGTTTATCGGGACCTAGGGGGCCACAGTCACTGTGATCAAGCAAATGCAGAAGTTTCCAAATTAAGATGTCTGGTGTTACGCTTGAGGGTCAAAACTTCTACAGAAACCACTAAAGTGATGTAAAAGTTATAAACCATTACAATAGCTTAAGCTGCATAGAAGCCCCTCAGAATATAGGCACCATCACGAGATCTACATAGAGTCATAGAGTAAGACACATTTGAGACACTATAAATATGCACCGACACGTGCAAGCAGAAACCGGAGCATTTAATCACATATAAATACCAAGTCCTAAAACCAAAAGGATCTAAAGCAAAGTAGCCAAGCCTCAAAGGAAGGTGGAACCAGCAAAAGTTCCTCTCTCCTTTTCTCTCTCCCTCCCTCCCTATTACTCTTTAATCTCAGTAAGTGAAGCTAGAAGTCTACACATTATATCCCCTATTTTTCCAAAACGCATCTGCTTTAACTTGTATCAATGTCACTTCTAACAGCAATGAATGGTCAAAAGGGATATACTTTATGCCTTAACCATTTTTTTCCAAATAGTAACTGAAAGGTAAAAGGGAGAAAAAAGAGACAAACTGGTAACGGAAGCATGTTCTGGAAGCAACTCTGTCCTCACCTTCCAGCTTTTGTAAGGCACTACTCATTGATTTCATCTCTCGTACTTGGTAGTTTAGCAGGTTTGTTAGCTCCTCAAAGTACCTTTTCTCTGTGGAGAACAACAGGTTAAATCGCCAAGAAGATTATTCATCAGAAAATACTAATGATTGGATAAGCTTAGCATTGGTATGCACTAAAGTGCAAGGAAGAAAAAAAGTTTCTGCATTAATGGCAGAGAACTTTATCAACAAACCTTCAGTTTTTGACACCAGCATCTCCTGACTTGCACGGGCCACATCAGCAGCAGCTGCTGCAGCTGCTTTTGCAGCAAGAGCCGCTTCTTCTACTAAACTTGGTTTTCCCTTCACAGCCACTTTTTCATATTCTTCTTCCATTACAACTTTGCGAATCCAAGACTTAAACCGGGGTATAATCGTATGCTGCCAAAAGCACATTATCATTTTAAGTGAGGTAATAGTGGTGCTAGCAATACAATACATAGGCTAGAAGCATTCCAAAGATTGATTCATACCAAGAATTGAAATCCTTGTTCAGTAACTTGAACATAGAATCTAATCGAATAACAGAATGGAAGAGTCGGAATGATATTCATTACTGGGTGAGTTAAGATAATAGTCTTAAGAATTGTCCTACTTATTACAGAATGAACTATTCTCAAACGACTTCAATTGTCAAATATATCATCATGGAACTATTGATCAAAATCAAATATATATGAACTTCTTAGGTTCAAGAAATAATTGAACAGTTCAATATCAGCTCTTATGGATTGCTAGGCTTGCTTTAGGTTTCTTTTCTATAAGAGAAAACACTAGTTACCATGCTACTACAAGGTTTAACTGCCAAAAGTAAAATTTTGAACGAAAATAATGAATTAAACCAACGGAGAATAATCTTTTTGCAGTTTAAAACCTATTTTCATATATCTTATTAAGTAACTAAGTGTACCAATAAGGAATTCAAGGTAGAAACCCTCAAGAAATAACTAACCTCAACTACTCACTTAACAAAAAAGTTGTATGCAAGTTACCCTCATGTAAACAAGCTTTAAGGCTTCTAAAAAACCAACACTATAGGAGGAAAAGGTAAAATCGAGAAGCCTAAATGGCCTCATATTGCATTAGAAAGAAAAGCATTTAATGTTGCTACCAATTTAGTGAGATCCCATAAAATAATTCATGGAATAATCCCGTGGACTTGCACCATTGAGAAGCCTAAATGCCCTCATCATTGCACATTGAAAAGGTTGCATATCTGATACTAGTTTAAATTAAAAGGAATTAAATAAGAGGCTGCATTCATGTCCAAAGGGAAGAACTTTGAGATTAGCATGAATCTTCAGTTTTGATGGATATATTACATTTATTTGAAAGAAAGTTTAAGAAAATCATTAAGTAGAAAATAATGCAAAGAAAAGATACTTTTCTCCACAATATTCAATTAGAGGTCCTTCAAAAATCTCAACAGTTTGAAGATCCATCAGATCAAATCCTCAATTAGCCAATGACAGGATACATGCTCGATTCTGAAAATGTGGTAACAAGTGGCATGATGGATGGAAACTCTTTACTAAATATACCTTGAAAAATAAAGCTGTACCAGCTCCTGAAGCAGCCAGTATACCTACAGCCATTACCGCATGAGTCCAGTGGAAATGAGAGAAATATCCCATTTTTGTCATGGTATTACTATGCAAAGCTGATGCAGGCAGCAGATTCTGCGATGCAGCCAGTGTTTGAGTAGTTGATGAAGATTTCATTTTATCATCTATCGTCAAGATATAAAAGCAGCATGTCACAAGAGGAACGACCAGAAGCATTATTATGTTCTCAAATAAGAGAAAAAAATCAAAACCCAACACGAAAGGTTCTTTCTAAAGAACATGATTCACCTTCATTTGCTGCTACTGGCTGTGTGCTCGAAACACTTGGAGAAGGATCCTGTCATTGCGAATGTTTTTTATGTACATCATAATTTTATCTTTACATGCTTCAATAATAATTAAGCCAAGATCGAAGGACAAACATCAGAAAGTTGCCTACCGGAACTCGACGAAATGCTTCATCTATCTCCTCCTTTGTGAGCCCCTTCCTCTCAAGGAAAGAACGCCTATACATGACTGGAGATCCCCTAACTCTTGGATGTGAAAGAAACTTGATGGCATTTTGGACTTGATCCTCCCGAACTGGTACCGAGTTTACAAATACAGAAGTTGGAGACTCCTCTCTTGCAGCCTCAGGCTTGGAATTAAGATTATCTTTAGCAGCTGGTTGAGAAGCGGTTGTTGCAAAATCACAAACACTGGATACAATTAGTTATAAACATCATATAGCACATAAGAGCATTCTAAGAAGAAGAATTAGTAAAGAATTGGCTAAGGTGCAACACAAAAAATAGATCTCCTTCCAACAACAACGACAAGAAGAAACCCAGTACAGTCCCATAAGTGGTGCCTAGGGAGGGTAGACAGTATGCAGACCTTACCCCTATAGTGAATGTAGAGAGGTTATTTCCAGTAGACGCTCGGCACGAGGATGAGAACAGAGCAGTAGCAACAACCAGAATGTACAAATAGATCTCCATCCACAGATGAAAAAACTCGCTTTTTTTCTTGCAAGAGCTTTAAGAACACACTATTGACAAGTGTCGTAATTTTTGTCATCCTACTTTTTCCGAAAAAAGATAGTTCTCTCCCTCTTTGCAAAACGAAAAAGGAAAAATATTCTCCAAAGCAAGCTTGTAACTCCCTCTTTCCAAAACGAAAAACGAAAAACATTGTTGGTCAAAGAAACTTCATACACCATAAATGGATATGCAGATTGCAGACACTGAAATTCAGTCAATGGTATTCGTTCCTTCCTCCCCAGATGATGAACATATGATAAATAAGTGGATTCCCTGTGAAGAGAGGAAATGTTTGTTTCAGGCAGCATGCTTAAATGGGCTCAGAATTAAGAAGCTTCACTTTTGGGTAGGATAAAGCATCTTGCTCTCTTCCAAATATAAAATCTTCTTCTCTATGAACATAGTAAACAACAACAACTACCCAGTGGGATTCCACAAGTGGGGTCTGGGAGGGTAACGTATGCGCAGACCTTTCCCCTACCCTGGAGGGTAGGCTGTTTCTGAAAGACCCTAGCTCGAGAGCAAGAATAAACAGTGTCGCAGCAAATGACTCTGTGTTGAGTATTAAGTGATTTCTGTTGTAGCAACGCTGCACCCTCCCTTTCAATAATTTTTAATAGGAGTACCATTACTTTACTCTTGTTGCTCGCAGATTTTGTCAACAGTATGAGGAACTAATGGAGTAATTTACTTATGATTGCCAGAGACCTCAGATCAGTAACCAAATTATCTAGTATCTCGATATGCAAAACATCAAACCACTCTACTCATTTGGTAATTAAGTAAACACCCTCCACTAGTTGCCAAAAAGAAGAAGAGCCTAAAACTGATATACAATGTTAGCAACCTAGTGATCAGTAAAGTGAGAGGAGAACCATGAGGACCCAGGTTCAAATCTTTGAGGAGGCAGAAAAAATAGGTGATTTCCTCACATTTGCTTAAGCTTTAGTGGGCAGAGTTACTAGGTACCTGTACCGAGATAACAAGTACCAGGTGTAATAGTCAAGGTGCATGCAAGCCGGCATGAACACCAAGTCATCAAAAATAAAAAATAATAATACTAACTGATATACACTGTGTGTCAGGGCAACATAAGATTCAGGAAAAAAGGCCCATCAAAGTTAAAACCGATAATCACCACATGCAACATCAAGTTTTCTAAACAAGTAATTGCTTTGGAAACCAAAAGTAGCAGCTTCCCTCCCCTTCCACCCACGCCCCCCCCCCCCCAGAGAAAAAGTGCATCAAGAACCTAAGTGGTAAAAAACAGAGTAAAATTGAAGAAGATCAGATCCATACGATGATTCAGAATTCATAGGACAGATAAATAAAATAGCAGCAACCATATAGCAGGTTCAAGTTCACCAAAATACTAGATCAATCAAAAAGGTAGAAGAGCAATAATTGAGATAGAAGAAGGAAAATAAAACGTACCCTGATTTTGGGAATTATCGTTGGGGGAAGAATCTGATTCAGTCGCCATACTCACCAACTCCTGTGAACTGAATTTTCAGGGAAATAAAGATTAAAGACCCAATGAAAAGACAAAAAAGGAATGAATGATTTGTGACGGTAGAGAATTGTTCATAGCTAATACGTACCGGAGGTGAGATTTAGTGAGGCGCCGATGCCGACAATGATGAAAGGTGTCAGAACTTTTTCACCTTTATGTGGTTTTTGCGCATATCCTAGTACTAGCCATGTCCTGTTTGGTCTGATTGAAATTGATAGGAATATTAATGAGTAACGATTAAAAACAAATCTTTTTAGATGATATGAGTCAACCTTCTCATATTTTTATCTTTCTTTTCTTTTGCCCCCTTTTCTTTTTTCCCTTTTTCTTTTCTTTTTTCTCCCGTTTGCCTTTGCCTTCTACACTTTAATTAAGTCCTGATTTGGTCATAAAAGGAAAATATGCCGTACTTATTCCTTACAAATTTTTCTCTTCAAGGTTGAAAAAGAAAAACTTATGCCACTATAGAAATAGTAATTGAAATAAGGAAAAAAATGGCTAAAATTGTTCCTTTACTTTGGATAATTAGCTAGGTTCATATCTAAATTTACTTTTAATCTAAAATTGTCCCCACCGTTATACTAAAGTTATCCCTAATTCTAACAGATGTCTAACATGGCACGTGAGAAGATCTTTGACCGAAAGCTTCACTGTTCTGAACAATGAGAAAGACTTTCTCTAATTCGATCAAATCGATCGAGAATCTCATCATATGTTCGGTAGGCCAACCGACCGACCAAGTTGGGCTAGGTGTCCATGTCACAGATGCTTTCTCTAGTTAAGAATCCCATTATTGATCGAATCGGAGTGGATCCAATCATTGGCAAAAGCAAAATCTATCGTTTCATCACTTAGAAAAAAAGCCTAGAAAAGAGGAAGAATCACTAAGACAAGAGAGCTATAGGTAAGTAAGAAGGATAGGTGCAAAACGGCGAGGCAAGAGGCTCTCAATCTCTAGGAAGATTGTGTCCAAGATCTAGTAATCTAAGCCTTGCTTCTTCTGGTTGGCTCATATTAGCGTATGCTTTATTACAAGTAGTCATTCCCCCTTTCCTTTAGTCTTTTCAAGGGTACTCTTTTCTTAAGTCGCGGTCATGTCTTGCCCCTCTCCCCCAGTATAGTGACCGATTCCATGTTTTCCCCAAATTTCATCAGTTCCAGGCTCAAGTGCCTATCTATCCATCTTCATTCTAAACAAAGGCGAACATCTCTATTGAGTGACTTTAACTGCTATGGTTTAGAGTCAATAGTTATTAACCACCCTTTTTTAATTATAAATTAATATTAATTAATTCATTATTATATTATGTCTTTCTTTTTGAAAGGCTTTCAGTTTATTACACCAAAGGCTTTCAGTGAACTATTAAAGCTATCGGGAGAGTACCAAATGTTGACAGTGATGAAGGTTACCGACTTTTGGTGGACGCGGAGCCGACGAATTCAGTCGAAGAGCGTAACGAGTCTAAGGTTACAGAAGTCTTCGCCAACTTTTATAGGCATAGCATTGCATGCAAATAGAGTAGAGAGCTTACCCTTTTTTTCTATTAGAGTCGCGAGCTTGTTATAGTCGGTCCTAAGCGGAGAATCTTGCTGTTTACTTGCTATATCCCTATGTCCTTGCATGGCTCGTTCTTCGGGCCCTGCTTCTCCCTTCCTCTCTCCTTGTTTCGTTTGCAGTTCGCTAATATTAGTCTAACTTTGTGTTAACACGAAAATAGTAAATATAATGTATAGTTTTTTCAGAATCAAACAGAATTATAAATATTACTCTAACGAAGTAATAAACTATTTGGAACAGAAATGCTCACAAACGAAGATATTGTGTTGCGTAGACTACAAATGACTAAGGAACAGCGATTCGCGGCTAGAAATGCGCAACGTCGCACTAGATATGCACAAATGACACCTGAGAGGAAACAATCATTTTTGTCGCAACTGCAAGCTAAAAGAGCTGAATCAAAAAGGCGGCGACTTTCTCATCTTTCAAGTAATGCACCATTTTCGATGGAAATTGATACTCAACTTCAAATACGAAGCGCTCTTCCAATTGTTGATCCTCCGTTAGCTACTGAAGAAGGTTAGAAAAGATTATTGCTGTTAGCTTCTGAGTAATGTGGTATGTGTATATATATAGGTATTCTTTGGTGCAGAAAAATCTACAATTATTAAAGTTGGTCATGATTCTGCGGCTAAAAATATATCAATTATCGTCGACGAAGAACATAATACGAATGATCGCAGCTCCATCCTTGAAATCCGTGAGTCCAAAATTAATACTTCAAATATTTCAACTATAACTATTCCAGTGTCAGAATCAGGATCAACATCATATGCATTTAGAGAAGTTTCAACTCCAGCAGTTACTGTAGATAGAAGTATGTATCTGTCTGCTAAGCCAATAATCTCATAAGCTCATATTACTCTCTTTCTTTTATTAGTTTGAGCTTAACTGGACCTTATCATTTGATACAAGCTAAACCTTTATGATTTTTAATGAATTTAAGAAGGAAAAAGAATTTGAAATTTTTGTTTTTTCTCCAGATTAGTTAGCCACATCTTCTACTTTCAATTTGGTGTTTTCCTTAAAACATAAAATTGGGTTCCTGATATTTTATATTTGATGGAAGATAACCACTACCTATCAAAGTAGTAGTTTGTTCCAGCTTCCCGGGCTGTCAAGTTGACAACTCCCATGTTCATATTCAAAGCGGTAACAAATCAAGTTTTTTTTAACTTAATATTTGAGACCTGAACTGTTTGGTGGAGCTAGGTTAACTTGCAGCGCTATCTCTTGTATCCTGCAGTTTCTTTTAGCCCGGTTAGTAACATGGTTAATCTTGTCATCATTTGCAGGTGTCTCTGCTGCGGCAGTCCAACTGTTTGTTGGGACCAATACTCAACAACCTAATGGAATGCCAGACGGTGAACTTAATTCCATCACTACGCCTGAGTGGAGTCCTGCACTGCCATTTAAGAAGAGCTCCAATCTTTGGAAAGCATTCAAATCTATGATTGAATTTGCAAAACTTCCACAAAGTCCACATTTTTCACCCTTGGCACAATATGAGGAGGAGAAACGAGAAGAAGCAGCTTTACAGCAGATGATAAAGTATGTTCTTATCGTTGAGAAGATACCAGAGTTAGCAATTGCTGAACTAAGTAATTCTACTCTCATTAACGACATGCTTGCATCTTTCAATGACTTGGAGGAGTATGGATTTGATGTAATGCCTATTAAACGTCATTTGAATGATTTGTTGTTGGAGAACGAAAAGAAAGCTCAGCTTCGAGGCAAGTTGCAAGAAGTAGAGTGCAGAATCAGAAATCACAATCATAAGAAAACAAAAGCTGAAAATGAGATTAACAAGATTGCTATGAAGATGAAGGATTTAGAGAAAGAACTGATGTCAACCAAGGAAGAATATATTTAGCCAAGAACGTGAAAGAGACAAAGGATCGCAAAATCATGGTATTGAGATCTGAAAGGGGTTCCATTTGTGATTATATTCGTCATCTCCAGCTTGATAACGAAAGGATAGTAGCTTCTTTGAAGCAAACCTAGTATTTGCTTATTTGGGAGTTTTTGTAAATACTGAAGTTAAATGTAAATATTTAGGGTGAAAATCGGTTTCCCCCTCCAACGTTGATCAAAATGGTTGAAGCAACAACTAGCAGGCTACATAGTATTGTTGATCTGCTATAAGTACGTCCCTACAACAACAACAACAACAACTACCCAGTATAGTCCCACAAAGTGGGGTCTGAGTAGGGTAACATGTAGACGAGCCTTACCCCTATCCGAAAGGGCAGAGAGGCGTTTCCAATCGACCCTCGGCTTAGTGAAGGAAAGGAAAAACAAAAACAAAAACAAAAGACCTTCTTCAACCCCAGGATGTGATGAGTCGACATCGAGGTGCCAAACGACTCCGTCGATAAGAGCTCTTGGGAGTCATCAGCCTGTTATCCCCGGCGTACCTTTGATCCGTTGAGCGAGAGCACTTCCACACGGGACTCCCGGATCACTATGGCCGACTTTCGTCTCTGTTCGACCAGTCGGTCTCACAGTCAGGCAGGCTTATACCATTACGCTAACGAGCAGAATCTTAGCTTGAGCCTACCTTCGCACACCTCCGTTACTCTTTAGGAGGCATCCGCCGCAGATAAACTACCCACCTCGCAGTGTCCCGCCTCCCCCCGAATGATCGGTGCGGCGGTTAGGCATCCTTAGACGAAAGAGTGAAGTACAACGTTTGGCGTGAACTGTTGGAGGAGCATAATCAGACTCTGCCCTAAACTCTTCGGGCAAAATCACCGGGATAACTATGTTAGCTATTCGTTTCGGCGGTACCCAGTGCATGCCTTTCGCCTTACCTCCCTTCCTAACCTTGCTCGATCCAATAGCCCGATCCTAAGCCACTCAGCTTTCAATCTTGAGCATTAGTAACTCCAACGGAAATAGTGTAAATAATTATCTAAACATAAGAAACATAAATAAAATAGCATGCAATAATATCATACAGTAACTATCATAAATAACTACCATAAGTGAGACTCAATCCAAAACAAAAATCATCTATGGATAGCCCTGCCAAGCCTCACCCAACCCCGGGTGAGGAGTACGAAAAGCTCTAGGAGCTCCTATCCTATAACCCTAATACTAGACCTCCAGACTTTCCTATCAAGGGTCATGTCCTCGGAAACCCGCATTCTAGCCATGTCATGCCTAATCACCTCTCCCCAATACCTCTTAGGCCTCCCTCTGCCTCGCCGAACGGAGACAATCGCCAGCCGCTCACAACTCCTCACCGGGGCATCAGGACTTCTCCTCCGCACATGGCCGAACCACCTCAGCCTCGCTTCTCGCATCTCCTCATCCACCGGGGCCACCCCCACCTTCTCTCGAATAACTTCATTCTTAATCTTATCTAACCTGGTGAGCCCGCACATCCACCTGAGCATCCTCATCTCCGCAACCTTCATTCTCTGAACATGAGAGTTCTTCACTGGTCAGCACTCCGCCCCATACAACATTGCAGGTCTAACCACAGCTCTATAAAATTTCCCCTTGAGTTTCAGTGGAACTTTCTTGTCACACAGGACTCCTGATGCAAGCCTCCACTTTGACCACCCCGCTCATATACGATGAGTGACGTCCCCGTCAATCTCACCGTCCCCCTGCATCACCGACCCAAGATATCTGACACTGTCCCTCTTGGCGATGACCTGAGATCCAATCATCACGTCTCTGCCTACTTCGCTGGGCTCGGCGCTAAACTTGCACTCCAGGTATTCAGTCTTAGATCTGCTTATTTTGAAACCCTTAGACTCGAGAGTCTGTCTCCATACCTCTAACCTCTCAATAACACCGACCCTCGTCTCGTCTATCAAGACTATGTCATCAGCAAATAGTATACACCAAGGCACATCCCCTTGAATATGTCGGGTTAGAGTATCCATCACCAAGGCAAACAAGAGACGGCTAAGCGCCGAAGAGATGAGCTATCAAAGTCTAGAGAAACAGATATGGGCCATGGCTTGAATAAAAGATATAAATTACCTAATCCAAAAGCGCATTTATCCTAATCTTCAAAGGACTAAATTAAGGGCTTGCTTGGCCAAGTTTATGGGAAGTCAAAAGTATTTTTTTTTCCCCTACAAAAGTATTTTTAAAAAGATTTAAGTTGTTTGGCTAAGATGGAGAAGTACTTTTGGCCAGCAGTGAAATTAATTTTTCTACTTTTGGGAAGAAGCAGAAAATTTTAGTTTTTTCTAAGAAGCAGAATCAAAAATTAATTTATTCAAGATAAAATTATTCTTACCATAAATTTATATTTTTCAAATTATCTCTTAATATATTTAAGCCTTTTCTTTTCTTTTTGTATCTAATTTCAACCATTCTTTTAAAATTAGAGATCTCTCTCGCACACACATATTGTAACTTTTCAAAATCTTTTTTTACTTTTCTTGTGTTAGATTTTTTCTTGTGTAATATGTTGTACTTTTTAAAATTATCTCTTTTATCACACTAAATCAAATTATTTACATCCTTCTTTATATATATATATATATATATATATATATATATATATAGTAGCTTTCCAAATTCTTTTTTGACTTTTCTTGTGTTTGATTTTTTCTTGTGTAATGTGTTGTACTTTTCCAAATTATTTTCTTCTTTTATCACACTAAATTTAATTATCTACATCCTTCTTTGGATTTTCAAATATTTTCCTATAAATAATCATTTATAATTTATGAAATTTAGCTACAAATAGGTAATACATTTACAATTGTATCGCATAATCTATATATTATTAAAAGAAGAAGAAGAAGAAAAAAGCCTCCACGTTAAGCCAAGTGACGGCCCCACAATATGTCACTTGGCAATTTAGGGCAAAATTAGTTAGGTTAGGTAATAATTAGTTTCATTTTGAATTTAATTTTTTTTTTAAAAAAAACTAAATTAGTTGTTAATAATTAGTTACTTTTTTTGAATTTTAATTTAAACATACTTAACTATTTTTTTACGAAAACAATAATTTTTTTATATATTTAAAATTATTTCTATTTTACTCTGAATGCCATCTTCAAGTTTCACACTTATAATCATCTTGTTACAATTACCACGACTATACATATTTTCATCTAACAATATTCTTTTACCAATAAGAAATTCAATTATTATGCTAATGAAAACATTAGTGCAGAGATTGAGGAAGGAGAAGGGACTTTTGGTATTCCTTTAGAAACGCTAGACAAGTCTTCTACTAATATGGAGGCGTTGTGTGATAGACTTAGAGATGAAATTATTGAGAAATATTATCATGTATGAGTGACTTTGCTTATTATTTATGGTGGATTATCAATATATAGTAATTTGTAGAATAGACTTCTAATTCATACTGAATAATGACAATAAGTAATTATAGTAAATAATTTTATATACTTTGGTATAACAATATATGTTATATTGACTTAAATCTTTAATATGTATGTTTACTTTATATTTTATATTTAATTACATAAAATAAAAATAATAAAAGTCTCTTACAATAAATATATACGTTTATTTTTCTATTTAAAATAATTATAAGACCTTGGTATTATTCTTTTTGGTAATTTGACACTCAAAAAGCACTTTTTTGAAAGAGTGACCAAACACAATTTGTTTATCAAATATTGCAAAAAATCTTCTTAAATGAATTAGCCAAACATAAACTATTTTTTTTAAATACTTTTGAAAAAAATATTTTTCAAAAAAATAATTTTTAAAATAATCAATTTTTGGCAGCTTGGCAAACGGTAGGGGTGTTCAAAACCGATCCGAAACCAAAAACCGATCCAAACCGAAGCTTAACGGCTTACTGGTAACGGCTTAACGGCTTAACGTCTTAACGGACGGGGAACGGACTGAATTTTTTTTATTAACGGCTTATCGGTTTGGGGATGGATTATTCAATTTTCTTAACGGCTAATCCGTTAAAACCGTTAGGAATATAAATATAATATATATATATATATATATATATATATATATATATATATATATATATATATATATATATATATTATTTATATATATTAAATATAAAAAACTAAAACCCTTAAAAATATATTTTATCCTCAAATTAAACTTCATCCAAATTAAAATTTTCAAAATAAATTTAAGATTTTACGACCAAAGCTTAAACTAGTCCAACACTGGCGTCCACAAGGATTTGGCGAAGAGTGACATGCATGAAAGCTCTAATAAGTCAACTTTTGGAACGTAAAAATCCACACAATACTAGAATAATTGCAAAAGTAATGATTTTTGGGGCTAATTGTCTTGTTTCCACTTGCCAATAACAAGAGTGTGTTCTTCTCCTGTCATACTACCAATGGGAATAGCACCTTGTTGTGAGAAAGTGGGTCTAAAAAGAGGCAGATGGACTGCAGAAGAAGATGAAATTCTCACTAAATATATTCAAACTAACGGCGAAGGCTCTTGGAGATGATTACCGGTGTCTTTCGGAAAGAAAATTGAATGCATCATATTGCGTCTAAAATATTATTTTTTTTTAGCAATTCATTATTTGTAAGACGAGGAGAATAAGAGATATTTAGTGAATATGTATGTTAGGCCGATAAACCGCCCATTAACCGCCCTATAAGAGCTAACCCGATACCAATCCGCCCGATATCTTATCGGGTGGCTAACGGATTAATATATTTAAAAGCCGATAAACGTTGAGCCAAACCGTTAAGAGTAAAAGCCGCCCAATCCGCCCGATGAACACCCCTAGCAAACGGGCTCTAAAACCAAATTCTATCGCCAAAGAGTTTGTTAGTTTGGACAATTGTTTTATGTAGAACTAAGTGATTGTAGTCTATTACACATTGAGGGACAAGCACCGTGCTGTCTAACCAAAATGACTTGTTTATCGTTAGTGTGTAAACGTATCCACTTGAGGAGATTAGATCTAATTCTCTTTCAACTATTTTTGGATGTACAAGAAGGAAACTTCTTATCCGAAACATCTTTCTAATGTGATGACTTATAATAGCAAAGGAGGGCAACCAGCTGCACAAGATATTTTATATTCACGTAGGGATAAAAAAAAACTGTACCCTAAAAGGGTGTGACGTAGACAATCTACGCTAATTTAAGCACTAATGTCTGCTTTCACCTATAAGTCACACGGCTCCCTTTCACTTGAGACAGCAAAAGTTTTGTTATTTATTGTTGATCTTGACGAAGGAACCACCGGAAGAAAAGGATATTAGCATATTTCATACAAAGTAGATAAAAGATGAGTTTACCACAACAATAAATCTGAAATATCTATCCCTCAATGATTGAAAGCTTGGCTAAAGAAGATAAGTTTTCTCTAAGCATCCAGAGAGAAATTTACCATTGAAAATCATGTCCCTACAAATCTAAACTGAGTGTAGAGACAGAAGACCTAAATAAATGACCCACCATCTACTATGTATTTGCTCTGTAGTAAAAGCAAAGGTACGGGGGACCAATTCATGTAACATGAACATAACATGGAGCCACCCCACCATTTGTAGCTGGAATAGATGTGGACACTTTAGCTCTTTATTATCTTTGTCTCCTCCTCCGCCGTTTTATTCTTTTCTTCTTTCTCTTCACCTAACATCAATCCTCTTATATTTTATGACTTTTCCTCATTTCCAGCTAGAGAACTGCTTATGTTTTTAATTAAACTAAGCTTACAGAAATATAAACAAGTAAATACAGACTTAAAGAGCATGTTTTATGCTATTTTTGTCAAAGGTCTATGTTGTAGTATGTTATTACCTGCATTAACGAATTCACTTTAAATGAACTCTAAGTTGGCATTTCTATTGCGGTTAAAAGACATACGCAAGAGAAAACTCAACAACTTTTTTCCCAGACAGTACAGCTATTTGTTAGATCTTTAGGACAGATGAGTATTTACAACTGTATACATTCCAAATCCACCAACCAATCTCTCATGATTGCTGAATCATGGGGTTGGTTGAGTGCCAACCAAGATAGTATTCATGTATTTGGCGTTTATCTGTTGTCGTTATTGGACCGAGATGGACTTACATGGAGCGACACGGACAATGAATATCCTAACTTGTTCAGGATTGAGACGTAGTTGTTGTCCGGTATTCAGCTTTTATCTGGATAGTAGAAATATACTTCTCTGCTATTCCATTATTTGTAACTGTCTGCATACTATTTTTTAAGGGGATGGGTGGGGAGAACCAGAATCAGAATTTTAGTTACATGGATAGTATTTTTCTCTGGGACAGCTCTTTAGAATGCTCAAAAACAGCAATGATGTAAGAAGTATTATTCATTCCTTCTATATGATATACAAATGATTACAGAGTTACAACTGGGCACACCAAATTTATCAATGAAAATAAAAAACAAAACAAGACCAATTTTGACAGCCCATTCCGCATTATGCCAATCAACGCCAGAACAAGATTCGATTAACAAAACCTTCACCTATACCTTTTTCTTTTTGTTGACTCTTGAATAAATATTCTCAAAATATATAATTTCATGTACATTGTTTCATGATCATACTTTAATGCCATCATTATTTATAGTATTAAGATGGTGATTAGCATCGAGTAGATTCTCCAGTGATCTGGCTTTTCTATTTCGAGACCTGCCAGCCTCCTTTAGTAGCTCAGCCAACCTCTTCTTTTCATCATCAACGTCTGGATTTGCCGTCCCTAGCTTTTCCTCTCTCACCCCAACAATGTATTCTAGTATTTCAATAGCTTCATCCAACCTGCAAAGAGGATCAACATCATCAATGCAGCTGGAAAAAGCGTGAAAACATGATCTGACCACTAAATCAAGAGACATACATTACAGTATCATGATTCATAAGAAATTTTTCGTGTTGCCAATAAATACTTCTAAGCAGATGCTAAGCATTAATGATGTTGACTCGTAAAAAGTTAGATAAACTTTAGCCCACCTAAGCTTGCATGCAAGATCGTAAAGCAGCATACAAAAATCGAACATATTTCAGGTAATACAAAACAAGTCAGCTGTTTAAGTTCTCAAAAGCATAACAAATAACACCAAGTAACTAACAAACTAATATAGTGCTACAACAAAGGAATTGCAAAGTTTGAAAATGCAGCATACCTGCCAACAGCATCATAGGTGCCTGCAAGGTTGCTATACACTCCCAATGTCTCGGGGTGATAGGGCCCATATTCTTGCTCCAAAATGCCCCTTGCTTCTTCAAACAACTCGACTGCCTCATTTATCGCATAACGCTGTACACAAGCAAGCCCCATTTGGTTAAGGGCAATTCCGAAGAAGGCTGACTTCTTCTCTCCAGTTGCTCTGAGCTTTGAAATTGCATTTTTAAAGGAGTTATAAGATTCAGAATATTTTCCTAACATATAATAGATTACTCCCATTTGGGCTTCAATTCCCGCAATGGTATTCTGCTGCCCAGGGGCATTGTTATAAATCTTTAGTGCTCTCTGTAGCAACTTGAGCGCCTGATCAAGCTCATTCATCGACTCATAAATGGCAGAAACATCTGTAAGACCACAAGCAATCTCCTCTGGAGCAATCCCAGGTATGGGCTTCCCATATATCCTGAGGGCATTCTCACAGTAGGACTTTGAGTCCCTTAGCTTTCCTGTCCTGTTGTACAAGTCAGCCAAACGGACAAAAACGGAAGCAACAGCAGGATGGTTTTCTCCTTTGCTAGACTTGAGAGCTGTGAGTGCCTTTTGGTAAGCGAAAATGGCTTCGTCATACCTGTTCAGAGACAAATATGTGTCTCCAATGCTACAATCAACAGATGCCACCTCCGCTTCTTGCCCATTGGCCACCATCGCCATACTAGCCAAAACAAGATGCTCGAGAGCAGCCTCATGATCTCCTTTTGACTCACAAATTAGTCCCATCAGCCTCCTGTCTGCCGCCTCCTCTAGGGAAGGTGGTGAACCATTCTCCTTATGTATGTCAAGAGCCAACTGACATAGCTTCTCAGCTTGATCAAACTCCAAAGCCTGAACATGAGCTTCAGCTAGATATCGACAGGTCTCACCGACTCTGGGGTCACTATCTCCCAATACTTGCCTTTGTATTTCCAGACCGGTGGCATAAGAAATAATTGAGTTCTCAAGTTGGCCCAACATTGCATAAGTATCGCCCAATTGCATGTAACCAGCAAATTTGGCAAGGGCATGTTCTTGACCTTCTTCAACCACCGGAATTTCCAACGAGTGCTCTAGCAGTGGAACAGCATCATTGTACTGCCCCAAATTACAGTATATTGCTGCAGTCACATGCAAACACATGACCACATCCAAACTAGGCTTTCCATTGGCACATTTCTCAAATGACTTTGCCGCTCGATGAGCCAAGTCAAGAGCCTTATGGGGATTATCCCCACCAGAAATCAAGTCTCTTGCTTGCTTAAGAAGGAAAGGGCCAAGGTCAGGATTGCCTAAACCTGAATCAGATGAATCCTCAGTTCCATTCTTCAATTTTGATCCTGAAGCAGGTGAACTCTTTTTACTCCTTGATGTACCTCCCACAACTGCCTTCCTAGTATTATTTGCATTTTTCTTTTCAATGGAAGGTTTCCTCCCCTTTGGATTCGATTTGGCTGAAGTTTCTGATTCCAACTCCAACTGGGAGGGTGTCTTGGGTTGCCCTGAAGAAGGGGACTTTGCACTTGAGGATAGGGAATTATCCAACTTCACATCAGAAGAGGTTTCCTTCTTAGAGCCCGGATCGCGGATAGATTCATCACTCTCTGGCTTTTGCACTTCCTCATCCTCCTCAATTATCTCTACTTCCCTCATTTCTCCGCCCACAAGATGGCGAAGCTCTGAGTCAATCCTGGATTCATCACCATCTGATCCATAACTAGGCCTAGATGGAGATTGATCAGAGCTCTGCATCTCACACACATTCTCATAGAGCTCCTCAATGGAAGGCTCAACCACCCCATCAGCTGCATACTCCGGGCCCCCATTCGGAGGATTTTGAGGAGTCAAAGCACCCTCAGGGGACTCATTCACAACTGCATTCTCTTTACAAGGTGTTGAATTTCCATTTTCCTTCAATTCTTTAACCTCAACTTCTTCATGAATTTCATCCATAACAACTCCGGGCATCTTCAAGACCATAAAATAATCAAGCACCTCCAATAAATTAAATAAATTACCTGCAAATACAAATTCTTTATAGGTTAATTCTTGAGCAGATCCAGCATATGCATCATGTTCTATGATATGCCACAATAAGTTGACCTTTCAACCTTGTTCACACACAAGACTACATGGATAAAAACTTAATCTTTTTAACGGATCTTAGCATATTAACAAACGCCAGCTACAGAAAGAATCAAGACAAAAGAAGCATGAACTGAAATAATACATCCAAAGCAAGGACCCAATTTAAAGCAAAGGCAGTAATCACATATAAATGGAACAGAAAGTGAATTGAACAGAGGTTGACTACTAACAGCCAATGAAAAAAAACAGATAGAATAACATACCTTATTAGAAATAACCCAAAGAGGAGGGCAGTAAAGAGGAAGTGCTGCTCAGAAAGTTATATAGGCAAAAAATTCCAAAGTGCAAAGGGGAAAAAAAATTCTACAATCTTTTGGTGGGGCTGGAATCACAGTGTTTGACAAAGACTCAAAGAGGATAGAAAAGGACGGAATGTGGAGATTTAGGAAAAGAGTGAGGACATAGTTGGAAAAAAAAGGAAAGACGGGGTGACTAATTATTTTAAGGTTAAAGTTGCAGAGGTGGAATGTCAGAGGAAAAGGAGAAGGCGGCTTCTCCCCAAACTTTGGTCTGCTACTGCCGCTCTGTTTCCAACTGGGCTACCTCTATCTGGGTCTTTGCCACGTGGTGATGGTAATTTGGCCGATTTACCCCCTTATTTTTTTCAGAAACTAAAACAAATAAGGAGTAATCGGTTTGAGTTTTGATGAATCAATTTATTTGAAGATATATAGTACTAATAGTTTAAAAAATAAGTTATCAGTTTTTAAAATTGACTCCCATTGCTTCAATCAGTATACTGTTACTAATTAAGATGCTAACGAGAGAGCTATAAAATAATTTAAATAAATATGACTAATATTGTTAAATAATTTGGTTAAGGAATCTGCAAAGTTTAATTAAAAAAAACATATAATATAAACAAACTGGTGGTAGCATTGTTTTGAAAATTGATAAAGAATTATCAACTTGCTTAGACCTACAAGAGTTTAATACTTAATGATTTATAGATGATTCATTGTGATTTGCGTTGGAGTTGGTCATGGAAACTAGTGTCCAAAAATAACGTATGATACACCTTTAAAGGGGCTGTGGGAGGGGGAAACAAGTAATTTCATCCTTTTCCTTTTAGAGTAGGGTCTGAAGTACGTTCTAAGTTTGCATGTCCATTCTCGTCTACCAAACCTGTTAACCTTCCGTTGTTACGAGGCATGTCCATTTCCCGAAAGCTCCCTACCAATTCCACTTTTCCCCTCTCATTTACTCTTTGCCTCTTCCTTGGGAGCGTAGACAGGGCGGTTCTAAACACTTGGATTGTGTGGCCGTAGCCTTTGGCCCTCAAAATTTGAAGGCCCCAAATTTATTTAAATTATTTGTATTTGTTATAAAATAAAAGTAATTTAATAAAATATAAATAAGAAATATAAGCAATTTAGTGAAATATGAATAAGAAATATAGATAGAGAGAAGGAAGAGATTTTCTTCTTCAATTGTGTATTTTCCTATCTATTACAAGGCATTTATATAGGCATAAAAAGTGAAGAAAATATGTCATGGAATCTGTCATTCAACATAAAAAATATGTCATTCAATATGTCATAAACCATTTGAGATGAAGATCATGGAAGAAGAGTAGACATCTACCATAAATTGCTATTTATCATAACACTTCCCCTTGGAGGTAATGTGCCTCATTAAAACCTTACTAGGAAAAAATCCTATGGGAAAAAAATTCTAGTGAAGGAAAAGAGTACACATGTATAGAAATATGCCTTTTTGTTGCCTCGTTAAAAACCTTACAAGGAAAACCCAGTGGGACAAAAACTTGTAAGGGAAAATAGTGCAACGCGCATTAACTCCCCTGATGAGAGCATCAATTCACATCCTTGAGCTTTCGCATCCCAATCTTGTGCACTAGCTTCTTGAAGGTTGACGTCGGTAGAGATTTTGTGAACAAATCAGCCATATTATCACTTGAACGAATCCGTTGCACATTGATATCACCATTCTTTTGGAAATCATGTGTGAAAAATAACTTTGGTGAAATATGTTTTATCCTATCTCCTTTTATGAATCCTCCTTTCAATTGAGCCATGCATGCTGCATTGTCTTCATGCAAAATCGTGGGTAGTTTGTCACATTTCAAACCACATTTGTCTCGAATATGATGTATTATAACCTCAACCACACACAATCTCGACTTGCTTCATGAATAGCAAATATCTCAGCATGATTAGATAAAGTAGCCAAAATTGATTGCTTAGTTGATCGCCAAGATATGGCAGTGCCTCCACAGATAAACACATAACATGTTTGAGATCGAGCCTTGTGTGGGTCAGATAAATATCGAGCATCAGCATAACCAACAAGATCAGGAATGCAATTATTGCTATAAAATAAGCCCATATTGGTAGTTCCTTTTAGATACCGCAATATATGTTTGATTCCATTCCAATGTCTCCTTGTAGGAGCAGAGCCATATCTTGCTAAGACATTAACTGAAAAAGTTATGTCAGGCCTTGTAGTATTTGTAAGATACATTAGTGCGCCAATTGCACTAAGGTATGGTACTTCAGGACCAAGTAGCTCTTCATTCTTTTCTTGAGGTCGGAATGGATCCTTATTCACATCAAGTGATCGAACAACCATAAGAGTACTTAAAGGATATGCTCTATCCATGTAAAACCATTTCAATACCTTTTCTACATCGGCAGATTGATGAACAAAAATTCGGTTTGCCAAATGTTCAATTTGCAAACCAAGACATAATTTTGTCTTTCCGAGATCTTTCATCTCGAATTCCTTCTTTAAATAATCAATTGCATTTTGGAATTCTATGGGAGTTCCAACAAGGTTTATGTCATCAACATATACGGCAAGTACTACAAATTTCGATGTTGTTTTCTTTATAAAAACACATGGGCAAATGACATCATTTATATAGCCTTCCTTTGATAAATACTCACTAAGACGATTATACCACATTTGTTTTGATTGCTTTAGACCATACAAAGATCTTTGCAATTTGATTGAAAACATTTTCCGGGTCTTTGAATTATGTGTGTTTGGCATTTTGAAACCAATCAGAATTTTCATGTATATCTCATTATCAAGTGAGCCATAAAGGTAGGCGGTAACCACATCCATTAAATGCATGTCAAGCTTTTCAAGGACAGCAAAACTAATGAGATAACAGAAAGTTATAGCATCCATAACGGGTGAATATGTCTCTTCATAATCGACACCATGCCTTTGTGAAAATCCTTGTGCAACAAGGTGTGCCTTATATCTTTGTACCTCGTTTTTCTCATTTCTCTTGCGTACAAAGACCCATTTATAGATAACAGGCTTAACATCATTAGGTATTTGAACTATAGGCCCAAAAACTTCACGTTTTGCAAGTAATTTAATTCTGATTGGATTGCTTCTTGCCATTTTGGCCAATCAAGTCTTTGTCGAAATTCTCCAATAGATTGAGGTTCAAGATCCTCACTTTCTTGCATAATTTTAGATGCAACATTATATGCAAAGACATAATCCACCACTATATCCACTCGATTAAAATTTGTCTCAATATCGATTGGATTTATTGATAGTTCCTTATTTTCTTGAGTCTCGGGCTCAATGGATTCTTCATGAATCTCAGAATTTATTAAATCGTGAATTTCCTCATGAGATTCTTTCGTAGTGTCATTTTGATCATTTGCTTTCCTTTTTCTAGGATTTCAATCTTTGGAACCTAATGGTCTGCCACGTTTTAGGCGTGCTTTTGACTCATTAGCTATAACACTAGAAGATTGTCCGATAGGGACATCAATACGGATTGGAACATTCTCTGCGGGGATATGTGATTTTGTTATCCTTTTCAAGTCCGTAAATGCGTCTGGCATTTGATTTGTTATTCTTTGCAAATGGATAATCTTTTGCAACTCTTTTTCACAAATAGAGGCACGTGGATCAAGATGAGATAATGATGGATTTTTCCACAAAATTTCCCATTTGGTTTCACCAACTTCTCCCTCTAATTTTGGGAAAAGTGTCTCATCGAATCGACAGTCTGCAAATCGTACAGTGAACAAATCCCCTGTCAATGTTTCGAGGTAGCAAATATTAGAGGGCGATTCAAACCCAACATATGTTCCTAACCTTCTTTGCGGACCCATGGTGCGATATGGCGGTGCTATAGGCACATATACTGCGCATCCAAAAAATCTTAAATGGGATATATTAGGTCAATGACCCAAAACTAATTGCAACGGGGAATATTTGTGATAATTTATCGGTCTGAGATGAACTAGCATTACTGCATGCAAAATGGCACAACTCCAAACCGAAGTGGGCAGCCTCGTTTTCATGAGTAACGGTCTTGCTATCAACTGCAGACGTTTAATTAAAGACTTTGCAAGACCATTTTGAGTGTGAACATGAGCTACAAGATGTTCCACTTTTATCCCAATTGATAAGCAATAATCATTAAATGCTTAGGATGAAAATTCAACAGCATTATCTAGTCTAATAGACTTAATTGGATTATCGGGAAATTGTGCCCGTAATCGAATTATTTGTCCCATTAATTTTGCAAACGCAAGGTTGCGAGATGACAATAGGTGCACATGAGACCATCTAGACGATGCGTCTATTAAGATCATAAAATATCTAAACGACCCACAAGGTGGGTGAATAGGTCCACAAATGTCCCCTTGTATACTTTCCAAAAACGCAGGTGACTCAATTCCAACCTTTGTTGGTGATGGTCTAATAATTAACTTGCCTTGATAACAAGAAGTGCAAGGAAATTCATTATTTAAAAGAATCTTTAAATTCTTTAATGGATGCCCATTTGAGTTTTCTATAATCTGTCTCATCATAATTGATCCAGGATGTCCCAATCGATCATGCCAAAGTACGAAAGTATTGGAATCAGTAATCTTTTGGTTTACGGTAGAATGTGACTCAATTGCACTAATTCTTGTCTAATACAGGCCACAAAATAAAGATGGGAACTTCTCAATAACCCTCTTTTGGCTTAGATATTCTTTGTAATGATGAGATATTCAAGATTATTCTCATCTATTGTCTCAATATGATATCCATTTTGACGAATATCCTTATAACTCAACAAGTTCCTCTTGGACTTGGAGGAGAACATTGCATTCTCTATGATAAATATTGTTCCTTTAGGCAGAGTTATAGTAGATCTTCCAGAGCCTTCAATTAATTTACTACCACCAGAAATTGTTGTAACATCTGCCTTACACATACTTTTTTTTTCTAGAAAATTCAAATTCTTTTATTTATCTTTTTTTTTATTATAACTGTTAATTTCATTGATATCAAAAGGATTTACAATGTAAGTTCTATAGTAGTAGCATGGACTAGCTACTACTCATTTACAAACATCACTAATCTAATACAACTATTAAAACAAAAGCTATCTTAGTATGGGACTGTTAGACTATAACTAAGGATAACAGTTTAGTTGCTGCAAACCATCTTACCAACTTTTACAGTTTCTACCGCGTATATGAACAAGCAATGCTACTTCTCTACAAAACTGGTCTTCTACAAATGCCTTATCATCAAAACGAATGCAATTCCTTTCTCTCCAACTAAGGGCAACATCAGTCACAAAGGCAGAAGCAGTGATTGCTTTGTGCCATATTTTGCTCCTAGCTTTGCTGCAGATCTATTAAAGTTCAGCTTCCCAATTACCAACTGTTCTATTGTACCCCAGCCAACAGCATAGTCTGGTCCATAGTCTATTAGTGATTGGGCAATCAAAGAACAAATGCTCAAAGTTTTCAACATGCTGATTACAGAACACACAGTTAGCAGGCACTTGGATTCCATACTTCTGTAATCTTCCAATAGTAGGCAGTCTGTGTTGAGCAGCTAGCCATACCGTGAATTTGTGTCTAGGTTGAACATTAGTAGTCAGCATCAGATTCTTCCACTCTACCTTATTATAACTGGGAAGCATTGCAAGGTAGAGTTTTTGGATTTGGAATTTGTCCAGTCTGCACATTGCTTTCAACCTGTTAAAGAGATCCCCTTGTAGCTGCAAGTTCTCCATAACAACAGTCCTGCAGTCCAGAATCTTTCTAACAACCCAAGAAGCAGTCTTAGGTAGAGGCATACAATGTCACACTGTTTGATGTAGTAACAGTGCAACCATTTGATCAAAAGACAATCTTTTTTCCTGGCCAAGTCCTAAAGGAGTTTAGTGACATCTGCCTTATTCCACACAGTCATATCAATTATGTTGAGTCCCCTAGCAGAAAGTGGTATACAGACCTTTTCCCATGCAACCAAAGCCCTTTTAGACACAGTAGGACTTCCAGTCCACATGAAAGACCTGCAGATTTCTTCAATGGTTTTCAATACCTTCTTTGGCAGTATGAATACTTGTGCCCTGTAAGTCTGAATACCAAAGATAACAACTTTAATCAATTGGCATCTTCCTGCATAAGAAAGCATTTTGGCTGACCAGCAAGTGATTTTAGCAGTAATCTTCTCAATCAGTGGAAAGTAATGATAGATAGCAAGTTTTTAGAGTTAAGAGGTATCCCTAAATACTTGAAAGGAAGCTGACCCTCAATGAACCCCAATTTTTCTATTATTTCTTCTCTGGTAGACTGCTGTACACCAGCCAAATAAACAGCACTCTTGCTAATGTTAGCTTGCAAACCAGAAGCTTTAGAGAACTCAAGGAAAGCCTCTTGTAGAATCTGGATAGAAATAACATCAGCTCGACAGAACATAAGAAGATCATCAGCAAAACAGAAATGGGCACAGTTTAGTTTCCTGCATTTGGGATGAAAGTTGAAATCCCCATTTCTGTGTAACTGGCCCAATATCCTGTTCAGGTACTCCATTGCTAGAACAAACAAATAAGGTGACATAGGATCACCCTGTCTAATACCTCTCTTTGCAATGAAAGGCTTAGTTAGACCACCATTCAGCACTAAGGAATAGGAAACAGAAGTAACACAAGCCATTATCCAGTTAAGAAACTTAGCAGGGAAGCCAAGATCAATAAGAATCTGCTTAAGAAAGCCCCTTTCAAGAGTGTCATAGGCCTTCCTCAAATCCACCTTTAGGCACATCTGGGGGATACTCCCTTTCTTGAATAACCCTTGAAGATTACATGACTAAGCAAAATATTATCTATAATGCTTCTTCCTTCAATAAATGCTGACTGAGCTTGTCCAACTAGACCACCAATAACAGCTTTCATCCTCCTTGGAATTACTTTGGAAATGATTTTATAGACAGTGGTACAGCAAGCAATAGGTCTATAATCTTTAACAGTTGTAGGAGTTCTAACCTTAGGCACAAGTGCAATAGCTGTAGTATTAATCATGTGAGGCAGATTGCAAGTAGAGAAGAAGTCCTTTGTAGCAGCAAGTATATCTTCATTTACTATCTCCCAGTTACTGTTAAAGAACTCCACAGGAAACCCATCAACACCTGGTACTTTGTCCTTAGGCATCTCCTTTAAAACTTCTGTAATTTCTTCCAATGTTACCTCTTGAATTAGTATTCTTTGCTGTGATAAAGTTAGACATGGTCCTTCTTTCATAACAACAGTATTGACATAAGGCAGTTCTTCAGCATATTCTCCCATCAATGATTTTAACACCTTGATAAATTCCTGCTCCACAGCTAAGGGATCTGTTAGTTTTATACCTGAGTCAGTATATATAGAAGTAATATTATTCTGGCATGTTCTGATCTTCCACTGAGCATGAAAATACTTTGTATTAGCATCTCCAAAGTCAATCCAGCAAGCCTTGGATTTCTGTCTCATAATCTGTTCCTCCACCTTGCTCCATTTCTCAATTGCATGTAGTGCTGCTTTCTCCTCATTAAACCACTTCTGTGAAAGTGGATTATGCTGCAACTAACTTTGTACAATATCCAGTGTCTCCCTAGCTTGAATAAGCTTCTGTTTGTATGGAGCCATCTGGATATTAATCCCCTTTAAGTGCTGCTTCAAGCTCTTCAATTTGGTCCATACCTGCTGCATAGGTGATCCTTCACAGTTCTGTGCCCAAACTTGCTGTAGAATGGGAGAAAACTGAGGATCCTCCATAATTGCAATATAGAATCTGAAAGGTTTAGGATGCAGAAGTTTTTGACTACCAAATTGCCTTACACATACTTAAATGAGAGAAATATTTCTTCTTTTTGAATATTGTATGTGTGGTACGTGAATCAATTAAACAAATATTTTTACAATTGAATTTTGATCCAAGTTTGTTTGTGAGATATCCATATTTGCTTCCCATGGTTTGACATACAAAAGAAATATACAAATATTAGTATTTTCAGAGATAAAGGAAATTTTTTTTCCATATGACACAATCTTTGATCAAACAACTTGATTATATATGTATAATATGTACTTAATGTTGCTAACAAAATGTAAAGTCATGCGAGTTATATAATACTAGAAATGTAATCATACTGGCTATACACCTAAATATATTTATAATTATATGATGTATGTTGAAACAGTCATATATTACATATGTAAATATGTAGACATAGTATATATTATAAATTAATGTAGCAACAACTACATATATTGTACAATCACATATCTGCATATTTATAAGCCAATGTCGTACTAATATTCTGTATGTAGGCTTGTCAAAATAAATAGTTAAATGTAGCTAGTGTAGTATATCATGTTATACTGCACAATAATGTATAATCACACATTATGTTAGGTGTACCCAAGTACTTAAGCATGTAACTAGATATACTTGAATTCAATAAGAAAATAGACTTGAAAACAAAAACAATTTCAAGTAACCTCATTATTACTAACATGTTTTATTTCTACACAGAAGAAGATGAATAATCAATAAAAACTTCTTGGAATTAGTCAAAGTAGGATAATATTTTAATGATGCAAACACTATTTATGTTCATATTTTGGATACGTACTACTGTCAAGAAAATATATTGTTATCTAAGTCTATTGTTGATTACTTCTATTTATATTTTAATAATGCAAATCAATTAAGAATAAGTTCATTAAAATCATTATATCTTTATTCATAAATAAAGAGATCATGGTGAAGTATGAGTATCTTTCTCTTTCTATTTTTATTTTTAAACATAATTGAGAAAAACTAAGTATCCAACAAAACATATCATTATTCTTACAAAAGAGAGAAACATGTTGTACCTGATAATTAATCAGAGTCGAGAACTTTAAAAGAAGATAACCTACCGTGATGGTTAGAGACTCGTGTTGATAACGTGTTATAAAATAAAAGCAATTTAGTAAAACATGAACAAGAAATATAAGCAACTTAGTGAAACATGAACAAGAAATATAGATAGAGAAAAGGAAGAGATTTTCTTGTTCAATTGTATATTTTCCTATCTATTACAAGACCTTTATATAGGCATAAAAAGTGAAGAAAATATGTCATGGAATATGCCGTTCAACATACAAAATATGTCATTGAATATGTCATAAACCATTTGAGATGAAGATCATGGAAGAAGAGTAGACATCCACCACAAATTGCTATTTATCATAACAGTATTATTATTATATAAATTATATGATTAATTAATATATTTGATTCAGTCTTCAATTTTAATTATCCTTTTTATATATGAATTAAATTATATATATCACCAACATAATGAATTTATTTTACAATATTCTTTCAAACTGCATGAACACAAAAGCATATATGCATTGATTTTCTTTTAGTGTAATGCCACATATTATATTTATAATTTATTAGATATTTACCAATAATCGCTACTTAATAGAGTGAACTACAATTATCGTTTAAATTGATCATGAGTAACTTTTTTGACATTGTTAATGTTCAAAACTTAAGCTATTATGTTATGTATGATTATTTCTTTCTCTTGTTCGTAATGATAGCCAAATCAAAATTTATGGACCTCAACATCTGATAGTCCACAACTTTATTTTTGTGCTCTTATTCCATTTTTTTTGTTTTTTTAAATTCACTTATTTTTGTCTTAAATGATTAATTTATTGTTAAGAAAGTCAATTTTGTTGCTAGTGTAAATATTTTATAAAATAATTTTGGGAGCCTCTCAATATGGTTTCGTTTCAGGCCACGAGATCCATTGAGTCGCCCTACAGTGTGGATAGTTGTCTTGCTAACATTTGTTTGATAAAAAAGTGTTAACCCTTTTTGTTAAACTAATTAACTAAAATGATAATAGGTTAATCCTAATTAAATATAATAAATCCTAGATATGAAATTAATTGATATCAATAACGTAAAATTGCATTCAAGGCTATTTAATACTGAGGGGGTGTTTAATGGTATTATTATGGATGTATGAGACAATAATGACAAGTAATAAATATAATAAATGGCAATAAATATAAATAGAGAGAATCATTCAGCCAAATATTAAATGAGGTGGATGATTCTTTTTTCTTAAAAATGATGCAAGACAAACAAACGTGGGAATATAGAAAGCTTTCTCGGATCTGATGTGAAAAAGCTTGACTAACAACAAATCGAATCTTTTGTAAAGACAATGTTTGTAGTTACTTGAGAGTCAACTTTTCAAGAGAGAGCTTATCATATATAATATTACATGCCTTTATCTTATCTCTCTATCCTATTTATATGTGACATATCCATAACCTAACAGAAAGTACAGGTGCAGAGAATATTCCTATAAAAATATCTTATTACTAAACTAGTCGTTTGGGTCGATCTGAGTGCTCAACTTCGACCCTAGTTGCTCTGCTCGCCAATATATTATTTCTTAAGTATGGCCGCGGCCTAATCAACTCTTAGTTATCCTCTCTTAGACAAGATTCCTCCGATTAGATTTTGGCCCATACAGTTAGTCCCTCTGCCCGTTGAGGTTGTCTTTGGACGATCTCGACAGGCGGACTTTGCCAGTTGCAATTAGAGAAATTTGAGCATGTTGGCCGATGAGTGACCCTTTTATGTCAAGGTGATGACATGGCGCTTCAAGAGCCACATATGACCATACGTTAATATGAAATGACATTATTTCATGATGCGTCATTATAGAGCATGTTTTATGTCGTTTTCCGCTTCTTCAATGTGGTGGTGTTTGGATTTATCGATCAGGGTACCAATATTCTTATAAATAGGAATGGAGATTGCTCATTTGTGTTGTTGCATTTCTTACGCATTTGCAACCCCAAGCTTTCCCTTCTTCTTTTTCTTTAAATTTTTTGCATATTTATCTTTCCCTTCTTTTAACATTTTCAGCCATTATTATCCCTTTCACCTTTGCACTTTCTTCTCATATACACAATCAAAAAAATGTCTAGTGCATCGTCTAACCTTGAGGGAGCCACTAATCTTGCCGTATTGGCTGTCAACATGCCTTCTCATGAAGAAGGAGTAGCCATTGTAGAAAATGAGAATTTCCCCAGTGTGGATGAGATAATTCCTCATTTGTGGAGGATCAGGTTGGACTCAAGAACTAACCTGATGATGATCCTAAACTCGTTCTTTCTGAGATGGAAGCGACGACGCTCGTTGCTTTTAGGGCTAAATGGCGAATCTCGGACCATGTAGAACTTGTTCCTGTTGGTAGCGATATAGTGCATACACATCGCCCAGAGTACTGCACATTCTATGCGTACCCCTTTGTCATCGGCTATATACTTTCTTTTCCTTCCTTGGAGGACGGCTTCTACTATTATTATGGTTTATGCCCGGCTCAGCTTTCCCCGTACATATATAACCTTTTTCTTATGATTATCAAGTACGTGGAGGTGGCCAACCGTGGGATTTCTCTCTGTCATCTGCCCACCTCTTCGCCCCTCGTTTTCACAAGGATACCATGATACACCTTCGTCACCATGGGACCAAGGAATTGGTGGTGAAGATACACGATAAAACTAATCGACGCTTTTGGAACAATTTCTTCTGCGTGAGGACAGAGCACATGGTGTCGAACCCCAATGGGTTCCCCGAGGAGTGGAACTTTGCCCGTAAGTTTTCTCCCAAATGGTTGTTTGTTGTTTCTTTTTGGTGATCTGATTGTTCTCTCTTTTCTTTTCTATTTTTTTCTTGTGTAACCGGGAAGGATCCTCTTTTGCTAGTCACATACATTCATAATTGGGTGTGCCAGGTTTTACCTCATACGGTGGGGATTCAAAAGTGTTAGAAGTTTAATGAGAGGTATTGTGCGCAGACCTTCGGTCGATGAGTTATTTCGCTTCGGTTTTAATAATATTGACCTTTGTACCATCCTTTCTTTTCTTTCTTTTTTATTTAAGTCTTTCTTTGCTGCTAGGTCGGAGGGCTTCGAGGAGGGCAATGGCTCTTACTCATGCTTTTTCCAGTCAAGACTTCGATCGGGCATATATTTGTTATGGCAACAAGTGAACCTGCTCAGACTTTTGTTACCTCTCAGACCCGGCCTCGCATAGGCCTAGCCGCCAAGCTGGTGCCCTACTAGTGGAGATTTCGGCCTCTATAGTATTTTATTTGGTGGATTAGTCATTGCAGGGCGAAGATGAAGAGGCTCTACTGAAAAGACGAAGGATAGAGGTTGACGGCAGAGTGATTAAGGATGAGGAGCCTGTGGGGGTGAACCCGAGTTGACCATGGCCGAACTGGGGGCAATATAGCCTTGGACGCAGAGACCATGCCTCCTTCAAGTGTAGAGATTGCCTCTATGGAAGGAAGAGAGCCACCAGAGGTAGCTACGGTCATTCCGAGGAATGATCCATCAATGTTAGACCAGGCCGACGTTCCCTCCTCGGCTGAGAAGAGGCAAAAAGAGCGGTCGTAGATGATTATGAATCTGGCTCCGATGTCGATCCTGAGGAGGTGAAAATATTCGATGAAGGGTTTACCCAAGTCGAGGTGAGAACGGATGGATCCTCCCGTTCAATCGTAATCACTTTGGATTGAGATTTATTAGAGGATACGGTAAGCATGTTGCCTTCCTTGGCCCCAGTTTGCTCCGCCGCCGAGAACATGAATTTCGGGCGCTCAAAGATTCCAACTTATCACTAGCATATCTAGGATGGCTCTAAGGGTGAGTGTCTTCCTCATTATTTCTGCATTTCGCGTCCTTTTCCTCTTCTTACTTTACTAATTTTTGGCTTATTCTCTTTCTTCTCATTTTTTAGACTTTTATTTTAGAGATATAGAGCGCCCGTCGGGAGGAAAAACGGAAGGTTATTTTCAGAAAATTGTTTCGAAGTACCTCTGGAATTGTGACAAGTATTGTGAGATGCATGCACGGTTCAGAGCAAGCAGCAACCTCCAGTCCCTTAGAAAAGAGTTGGACCAGAAGGACGATGAGATTGTGTGAATTATTGGCAAATGCAATGAACTCGAAGGTTTTCTTAGGGCCAAGGACGATGAGCTTGAGGTGAGCAAGGGGGTCGTGGTCGAGTGCGTTGACCTTCAAGCGCAGGTGGTGACCCTACGAGCCGAGCTTGAGAAAATCTCAATTAGAGTTTTCAGCCTAAATGGTGATTTGATTAAGAAAATGTCAAAGTTGGAGGGGATCGAGGAGGTCACGGTAGCTGCTTTAGCAAAAGTAGCGGCACTAGAGGACTTTATCTGCGTCCTCAGGTCTGAACGTGCAGCTAATGTGGAAATGGCCACGCTAATGTGGGCTTGAGAGAGATGTATCAAGCCTAAGTGATCATGTTGCCACTCTTGATGCCGAGAAGGAACGGTTGTTGGATCGACCTTCCCTTTCTCATGTTTCTGGTTTCCCCGGTGTTCCTCGTCATTTACACGAGATGTGGATCCATGTTGAGACTCAGCTGGACATATATAGGAACTTGATAATGGCGGGGAAGGTTTCTGAGGTCGACTTAGAAGATACCCGTGTTAAAGTACGTGATATTAGGCTTGCCTGTGATTATGACCCCACCACACCGGGAATCAGTGATGATGAAGAGGACTTGGACGGGATTACATCTGATGCTTGGTATGACAATGAGTATCCTCATGGCGGGGGTGATGGTGGATATTGTGCTTCTGGACCAAGCAGTGAAGGTGGTGACGATGCAGGCGGAGATGATGGAGATGTCATTGTTGGACCTGGCAGTGATGGAGGCAATGGTGAAGGAAGAGATGATGTGGTGTGATGCTTTTGTACTTAGTTTTTGTTCTCCTTTTTAGGGGGGAATATTTCTGGCCCTTTATAAGATATTTTATTTTTTGGAATGGAATGATCATGACTTTTTGATGTATGTTCATGGCCCTTTTTTACTTTTCTTCGAATGTTTTTTCTTTGGAAGAGTTGTGTTGATACCTGTTATTTCGAAAATGTTCGAGTATATCTTTGGTTGAACTTGGGTGAATTCCAATGGCATACTTAATTTGAACGAGGTTATAAATCAAACTTAAGTCAGCATGAATTGAATCTGAGTGTTATCGAATATGAATTCAAACAAGGTCAAATGTGAGTCGATTCGAGCAAGGTCGAATGCTGACTATTAGTTGATTTGAATAAGGTCGAATGTAGTTAATTCAAACGAGGTCGAATGTGAGTTAATTTTAATGATGTCAAATGTGAGTTAATTTGAGCCAGGTCGAATGTTGAATCTTAGGTAATTTGAATGAGGTCAAATGTGAGTCGATTCAAGAGAGGTCGAATGTTAGTTAATTTGAACGAGTTCGAATGTGATTCGATTCGAGCAATGCTGAATGTTGACTCTTAGTTGATTCGAACGAGGTCAAATGTTAGTTAACTCAAATGAGGTCGAATATGAGTCGATCAGAGCGAGGTCGAACGCTAACTCTTAGTTGATATGAACGAGGTCGACCGTTAGTAAATTTGAATGAGGTTTTTAACGTGAGTCGATTCAAGCGAGATCGAATGCTGACTCTTAGTTGATTCAAATGAGGTTGAATGTGGCATAGAGTAAAAACTTGAATCGAACATGTGATTGTATGGTTTGTTTATATATATATGTATATTGCAGTTTATATGCTTTTTAGGATGGTATTCCAGTCCCAGTCTATCTAGTCCTTTTATTGTTTAGCCTGGAGAAGTATTTGAGGGGTCGAACAATGAACTTGTTAACTTGCAATATATCTTGCTTGAGCCCTAAACTTCGGGATGTTGGGACAAAACTAAGGTGAGGGAAAAAAGAGTACGGCCCAGATAACATCTTTTCTTTAGAAGTTAAAGTACGAGATGGGCGATGTTCCAATTTTTTGGAAATAATTTCCCCTCCATTATTTCTAGTTGGAATGACCTTTTGCTTGCTACTGTCGTAATCTTATATGGGCCATCCTAATTGGTCCCTAGTTTTCCTTGTTGTGGGTCCTTGCTCTTGTGTGTTTTTGCTTTGAGTACGTAATCCCCTACTCTGAATGGTCTGACATTGGCTTTGTTGTTGTAGTATCATTTTGCTTGTTGTTTCTAAGCGACTATCCTTATGTAAGCCATGTCTCTTCGCTTTTCAACCTCATCAAGGTCTTGCATCATGTTTTTATCGTTAGTCGTCCTGATCTCGTGTGAGTATCTCAGACTTGGATCTCCAACCTCAACCGATATTATAGCATCGGTCCCATAGACTATCAAATATGGTGTTTCTCCTGTGCTCATTTTTGGCATTGTGAGGTATGCCCATCGCATTTCTGGCAGCAATTCCGGCCATAGTCCCTTGGTGTTCTCGAGCTTCTTTTTATGATGTTTAATATTGACTTGTTGGAGGACTCTACTTGACTGTTGCCTGCAGGATAATATCGCGTCGAGAATATTCTTTTGATGTGCCATTTTTCAAAGAACTTGGTGACCTTTTATTAGTAAATTGGGGTCGTTGTCCCAACTAATTTCTTTGGGGATGTTGAAATGGCATATGATGTTTCTCCATATAAATGTGATTACCTCTTGCTCGCGTATTTGGGCTAATGCGCCTGTTTCCATCCATTTGGAAAAATCGTTAGTTAAAACTAAAAGGTATGATACATCACCTAATCCCATTGGCAGGGGTTCGACAATGTCCATTCCACATTTGATGAAAGGCCAAGGTGAGATGACTGAATGGAGGTGCTCACTTGCTTGGTGAAGCATGGAGGCATATTTTTGGCATTGCTCACATTTTCTTACGAAGTCGGCGGCCTCCTTTTTCATTGTGGGCCAGTGGTGAGCTTGATTACCGGCATATGATCTGTAGTGACCTTTGTGTACTTATTCGAGGACATGCCACATTTGATTTGGTCCTATGCACTTTTCTAGGGGACCGTCAAACGTTCTTCTTTATAAGTCGTTATTGATGATGTTGCATCTGGCTGGCTGCATTCGAAGCTTCTTGGCTTTTTTTTAAATCAGGTGGGAGCACTCCAACCTGAAAATATGAGATAATATGATTACTCCACTCCCAAGTCAAGTTTATAGTTTTTACCTTGATTTGATCTATCAATGAGTGGAGGATAATGACCACGTCCTCTTCTCCGGTTATGATTTTGGTAGCCGATGCTAGTTTAGTGAGGCAGTCTTCTTTGATGTTTTGTGCTCGAGATATTTGATCGAGTTGGCATTCGTCGAACTCATGTAATAGTTTGAAAATTGTGGCCTGGTACTTTTATAGCCGTTGCTTCTTAATTTGGAAAGTACTTGTAACTTTGTTGACGACATGTTGCGAGTCGCATCGCAGGACTACTCATCGTGCTCCATACTTGAGTGCCAATTTTTACCCTACCATTACGACCACATACTCAGCCTCATTGTTAGTCATATCAAGGGTTCATATGGACTGGCGAACTATTTCGCCTATTGGGACCTCGAGCACAGGTCCCAATTAAAATTTTGATGTGTTAGAAGAGATATCGGCATACAGAACCCATTGAATGTGTATTTTGATAAAAGTACTTGTAGTTTCCTTGATTTCGGGCATTATCTTTGCACTGAAGTCAGTGAAAAAGTCGGCAAGAACTTGTGACTTTATTGCCATTCGCGACTGATAGGTTATAACGTGATCGATTAGCTCTATGTCCCACTTGGTCAATCTGCACAACAATTCAGGTTTATACATGATACTCCTTAGAGGAAAAGTCGTGACCACCGAGATAGGATGGCACAAGAAGTAAGGTCTAAGCTTTCATGAAGCTACGACCAAGTCCAAAGCTAGATTCTCGAGGTAGGGGTACCTCGTTTTAGGGTCGACCAATGTTTTACTAATGTGATAGATTAGAGACTATGTACCTTTAACTTCTCGTACCAGGTTTCACTTACTGCGACGTCGGACACGGCCAGGTAGACAAGGAGGCGCTCTTTGAGTTTTGCCTTAGCATGCAACGATGGAAAAGATAGGTAATAGGTAGGCCTTTAGTTCTTTTAAGGTGTCGATGCACTTGGAATTCTATTGGAGTCTGTTATTCTTTTTGAGTACGCCATCCGGGCATCGATGCACTTATCGGAGGACCTCGAGATGAATCTCGACAGAGCAGCTATCCAGCCAGTCAGCTTCTGTACATGTTTCTTGCTTGCTAAATTCTCTGGGATTCTTTCTATGACATTGATTTGTTTGGGTTGACCTCGATGCCTCATTGCGATACTAAGAAGCCAAGGAACTTTCAAAAGGTTACGCCGAAGGTGCATTTTTCCAGGTTCAATTTCATGTCGTACCATCTAAGTATGTCGAAGGCCTTCCTCAAATGGTTGATATGATCTTTCTTCCTTTTTTACTTAACCAACATGTCATCGATATATACTTCCAAGATTTTACGGAGTTGGTCTTTGAACATTTTGGTCACTAGCCTCTGATATGCTACCCCTGTATTTTTCAACCTGAACGACATCACCCTGTATCAGTATGTCCTGGTGGGTGATGAGAGTGTTTTTTTCTTGGTCTTCCTCCTCCATGAGGATTTGGTTTTAGCCCGAGTAGGCGTCCAAGAAGCTCAACAATTCGTGCCCGGTTGTAGCGTCGATGAGTTGGTCGATGTGAGGTAGCGGGAACGAGTCTTTTGGGTAGGCTTTGTTCAGATTTGTGAAGTCTATGCACATCCACCACTTTATGTTCTTCTTTTTCACCATAACCACACTGGCTACCCACTGAGGGTACTTTGATTCTCTAATAGAACGTTCACTAACAATTTTTGACCTCTTAGCGAAATGTATCATTTATTGTAGAGTTGAACTTTTGTCTAATTTGCCTCACTTGGGGTAAAACAGGTCAACGTTCAACTTGTGAGTTGCTATCTCCTTGGGGATACTTTGAAAGCATGCATGGGAAAAGCGAACAGGTCTACATTACTTTTTAAGAATTGGCGTAATTTACCTGAATGTTGGAGCTTATGGCCGATGAAAGATTTCTTGCTGTAGTAATTATCGTCTAGTTGGACAGGGTCGAGGTCCTATATAGTTGACCTTGTGGCTTCTATGGTTTCGGGGTCTCTGATGACGTCTTTCCTTTCATCACTATCTGACCCTGATTTTGTTAATTTTTATGCCTCATCTACCTTTCCTTTTAATTGTTGGGTGTATGTGCAGTATTGGGCGATGCAGGTAGCATTCTCGAGCCTTGCATTATTCTCCTTGAATGCAGAATAGTCCCCAGGGGGTGGGAAATTTAATGACTTAGTATAAGCTAGATAGAACGACATTCATGGCGTGTATCCACAGTCATTGTACGTCGTATCCTGGTCCATGATATGGAACGTGATCTCCAAAGTGATGCCACTGTCCAGGACGGGCAACGTGATTTCTCTAGATGTTCGCTCAACTGCATGGCTACCTATTAGCATGATGCAATGCGACACTATCTTGTCCTTAAGCTTCTTTTGGGTGAGAACACGAGGATGGGTGATGTATGTGCCACTTCCATCATCGACCATAATACGTTTTACATCACTATCAAAGACACGTAAAATAATGACAAGAGCGAGATAATGAGGAAGGACCAAACCATGGGTGTTTGACTTATCGAAGACGATACATTTTTCGAGTGCATCATACCGATTGTGGATGATGGACCATTTGAGTTTGTGGGTGGTGGTGAACTTCACGTTGTTGATAATTGCATCATCTCCTTCTACGATGATCATTTGAATAGTCCGAACTGGGGAGGTGGTTTGGGCGGTCCCTGGTATTGTTCCCACCCTCGAGCAAAGTTGGTCCTCCCAAGATCGCTCATTAGCTCTTTCAAGTGCCCTTGGTGGAGCATGTTCATGACCTCTTGTCTTAGGATGATACGGCCGTGGGTTTTATGACCCCGTTCCTGGTGGAATTCGCATAAGGCATTCTGGTGCTCAAGTGGGATCTCATCTTCTATGGCCATTTCACTTTTAGGCCTAACTTCTCCAATGGGTAGACTATTTTTGAAGGGGAAACACAAAGATTGTGAGCTTATAATAAAGGGGGCATAACTCTCTCATTCGGTGGATTCCCATTCACATCCAGGATGGACCTTCATCGTGGTGTGGAGGTGGCATGAACATGCCTCTCACATAAGGATTATTTCTTTCTTGATTAGGTCGGAATCCTGCTAGCTCTCGTGCTGTCATTTTTACGGTCTTTCCTAAACTCCATTTGGACCGAGGTCAGATGTTGGGTAGGTCTGATTAGATCGTTTACTTTGGCACAGTAGGAATTGTGTATCTCATCCCAAGTGGTTGGAGGATACTTCAATATTTCATGAGTTGGCTTAGCAACTTTTTGGCCGCCTTCGACCCACTTCTGGTTAGCCCATTCTAGAAAGCGGCTACCATCCCCTCACATATATTTGGAAGGGTCAATCTTACACGGCTGAATTGGGCGAGGAAGTCCCTGAGTCCTTCGCCAGGCGATTGCTTAATGGTGAATTTGTCGTTCAACCCCGCCTATGCTTTCTTGGCCCTGGCATGGGCGGCGGCGAACTTGTTTGCCATTTCTTCGAACGTTTCTATGGAATGCGCAGGTAATAGCGAGTACCAAGTCAATGCTCCGCCGGTTAGGGTTTCTCCAAACTTTTTAAGCAATATCAACGACACTTGTTCTTTTGCGAGGTCGTTGCATTTTACTACAGTGACATAGTGGGTTACATGGTCCTTCGAATCCGTCGTGACATTGTATATTTATAAGTACAATGGCATTTTTAAGGTCTTTAGTATGGCGTGTGGTGCAGCCTCATTGCTATATGGTTGCTCGACAAACCTTGCAGCGCCTCTTTTTGGCAGGAGTTTTGGGGAACCCGGTATTTTGTCTACTCTTTCTTGGTGCTCTTTCATTTGGCTACGGAGCACTTTGTTCTCGCTTCCATCTCCTCCATTTTTCTCAAAATGGCTGTGAGAGTGTCACTACCTGCATCACTAACATTGTGAGTAAAAACTGTTGCGGGGGTGGGGGGTTGTTCATCAGCTACTGATGTGATACCAGCCCTTGTCTTTTCCCTTCTCGAACTCCGAGCGGGCTTGTCAAAGAAGTCGGTTAGCATATTTGTCAACCATGCCTCAAGTAACTTTTTCACTGTTGGTGGTGCCTCTTATGTCGTAGATGCAGAGGCACCCTTGCCATGCGAGGTCGTGACATTACCGAGAGGCAGAGGCGAGTTGTTTTGCCAAGGAGAAGTGTTTGGTGTTATGTCTTCGCCCTCCGCTTCGTCCGCTTCGTTAATGGTGTCGATGAGATTGGCGGTAAGATCGGATATCGCCTTTCTTTTTTCCTCTCTATGCCTGCCATGTCAGATTTGTGCAAACAAGGAAACACGAGATTTTGCAAAGTTTTGTGTGTTTTTATAGATCTAGAAGAAACTAAAATTTTAACTAGAAAATTCTCACAGACGGCGCCAAATTTTTTCACCAAAAAATTATTAAGCCTTTTTATTAAACTAATTAAATAAAATAATAATTGGTAAATTCTAGTTAAATATAATAAATCATAGATATGAAATTAATAGATATCAATAACATTAAATTGCATTCAAGGCTATTTGATACCAAGGGGGTATTTATTGGTATTGTTATGGATGTATGGGGGAGTAATGACAAGCAATAAATATAATAAATGGTAATAAATGTAAATAGAAAGAATCATTCACCCAAATATTCAATGCGGTGGATGATTCCTTCTCTGACAATGATACAAGACAGAACAAACATGGGAATATAGAAAGCATTCACGGATCTGATGTGAGAAAGCTTGGGACTAACAACAAAGCGAATCTTTTGTAAAGACAATATTTTAAGTTACTTCAGAGTCAACTTTTCAAGAGAGTGCTTATCATATATAATATTACATGCCTTTCTCTTCTCTCTCTATTCCTACTTATATGGGACATATCTTTTACGTGAAAGTACAAGTACAAAAAATATTCTGTAGAATATTCCTTTAAAATATCTTACTACTAAGCTAGCCGTTTGGGTCGATATGAGTGCTCGACCTCGACCCTAGCTGCTCAGCTCGCCAACATGTTATTTCTTAAGCACGACTCCGGACTAATCAACTCTTAATTATCCTTTCTTAGACAAAATTTCTCCGATCAGATTTTGACCCATCAACATTCTATTCTATTTCAAATATAAATTGTTTTGGTATTCTTAGCTTGTTTTAAAATAAATGATAATTTAGAAAACAGAAAATTATTTATTATTCTTTTCACATCTATCATTAGTTTTAGATCGCATAATATTAAGTAAGTAAGACGTTTGGTTGTAATAAATAAGTTGAGACAAATACTCATCTGACTAAAGCTACTTATTAAATATCTTTTTTAGAGAGTGTACAAAAACCTTAGAAGGAAATACTCCAACATGGACAAGATGTAACGTATATTTCAAATGATAAAGTGATAAATAATGAAGTTAAAATAAAGAATAGTATTCTCTAATAGCGATCATTACAAACTTTGCAGAAATTTAAATTATATATTGTTGTTTTTTCACGAACTGTGGACATCTTTTGAAATGTGAAAATATTCAATTCTTCTATTCCCACATTTGCAGCACTGTAGAACAAATAAATATCAATGTAAACAACATATGCATAAGGACTTTGGCTCATTATTTATTACGACTTGTGAGTTTGTGTTCATAGGAAGGGCAAAACCCTTCATTTATTGGAACACAATCTCTCACATGAATTAAAGCCAACATATGACATTGCATGTGCAGTACAAAATCATGTTCCGTGAAAATATTAAAGATAGCATATTGCCATATTATTTCTTCGCCAATGAAGTAGGTGAAATTTGGACGTCCCCACTATCTTTAATCACAATAAATTAATGTCATGCTAAACACCCCACGGGCACCAATAATTATATATTACTGTTTACTTCGAAAATACGAGTAACAACTAAACGTATTTATGATTTTAAAAATATGTGATTTAGCTCAATACTATTTAATAACGAAGAAACCTAATGCATAAATGAAAGAAGTATGTGAAATCAAACCACTGTGCAAGTCAGCCTCGACCTCGAGCTAAGATGGCCTCGAGATAGGTCAAGAACAATAAAGTTAAAGAGCAATTTTGATGAACAATGAGCAAGAAAGTTAGAGAGTATATTTTTTTACCAATGATTGATGATTGTTGCAAATGATTGGGATTTCCTTTATATAATAGGGTAACCCTAAATAAGGTACATTTCTATATACAGTAAAGAATCTTATTGGGACAGTTGTATAAAAGCCTAATACGGATTCGTACTAACTCATATGAATCTATTCTAGAATTTATGCCATGAACTTTGGGATGTGGTGAGAATCTTTCTCTTTCTGTTACAAACACATAACGGTTCAATCTCAGGGTTGGTCATACTCGGCTTTGGTACTCGTCGTGCACTTCGATCTTCGAGCCTTATGTTCTGCCTTCGAACTCGAACATGGTCCATACTGAGTTTATTTCTCAATGCGAGCCCTTCATTCATCGATGTGATCCCTTTATTCCTCGATGTGAGCCTTGGAGCCCACAAAATCAAGGATACATGATTTTACCGTATATAGATAGTTCCCACGTTTCTTAGAGTGAAATGATAACAAACGATTTGAACCTCAATTTTTTGGAGCCCTTCATGATGATGTCATTCATGTTATGTAGGCGCTCGAAGTGACCGATACGTACTATTGGTTCTCTTTCACAAAACATTAAATGCTTCTCCAGTGGTGGCCAGCCACTAGTGACATTGAACCATCGTCGCTCACCCATAAATACAAGGTTTAGTTTCGGAGAGAGCTTTACTTCAATCTTCAAACCACCTCTAAATCTCTCTATACATCCTTCTTTTCATCTTTTTTCTCTCATTATCCGCTACTCTCGTTCCTTTTAGTGTCAGAAAATACCAAACTCCGTCTATCTCTACTTACTCTAACTCGAATTAATGGCGAAAACTTCAAAATAATTCCCCAAAAGTAGAAAGCTTCCTCCTTCTCTTCCCGACCGGCCTTCACGAGATTATTCTCGGCCCCTGCGTGATAAAGAAGACTTCAACATTGAAAAACCCCCTGCAATCCCAAGCCGATGTGAACATGTATCTTAATATATTAGTTCAATAACGAAGAAACATCTCAAGGTCATGAGGAAAGACTGTGGTGGGGGGACGAGGTCATGGTTTAAATCCCCGACCTCGAGGAGAGAATTACTACTCATGTGGAGGGGTTCTTGAGTGTTTACGCTTATCCATTCACACTAGGTCCCCTTGATCCCGTCGTGATTGACTTCTGCAAAAGATATGAAGTTATCCTCGGCCAGATCCATCCCTCCTTTTGGGGTATCATGATTATGTTGCACTACTTCTCTAGCAAGGCTGAGGGATTAAAGTTTACTTTCAATCATGTCATTCGGCTGTATCGACCTCAGCTTTTTCGAGTCTTGATCAAGCTTCAACGTTGATCAAGTAAAGCCTTTTTTGCTAATAATGACAAGGATAAGAATCGAGGCTGGATGAGACGGTTTGTCTGAGTGAGGACCTCGGACATCGTCCCTAAAGGAAAAATGCCATTCCCGAAGAAATAGAATACCAATCATAAGTGAAGTCCCTTTCCCTGTATCTTCTTATACTATGTTCCTGCCTTTTGTAATGCCTTTACCTTTTCTGCAGTTATTTCTTAGATGCCCCATGTGATTCCTGACATCGAGGATTGGGTCTGGAAATTGGTTGCAACCTCTTCATATGACGAGCGCAAATGGCGTGACTTATCAAATGGAAAATGGGAGGCCAAACATCATGGTAAGTTCGTCTCCTAGGTTTTCTGATGTTTTCCTTTTACTGAGATGTTATCTCACTTATGCCTATTTTCATTTATGCAGGCATTGGAGATGTCTCTGAAATAAGGCTAGCCCTGCCTGGGGAAGAGGTCGGGTCCCTAATTCCCAAAACGGGGAAAGATAACAAAAGGACGAGGGCTTCGAAACCTGAAGACCCCCAGGATAAGAGGGCCCCTACTCGAAGGCTAAGGAGGAATCTTATTCATGTGGACATAGATTCGGCCCACCAATTTCTGGATGATGAAGAAAATAAGGGCGAAGAATCGGCGTTGGTGACCTGAACTAGGAAACTGATTGAGGCTGCCAAGCCCTCTGAACCGTAGACCTTGCCTCATGGTGAGGAAACTCCAAAGAAAGACTCGGGAAAATCCCCCCAGTCCCCTGAGATCGATATTCCCTCACCTTCAACAAGTACACCAAAGGGGGCAAGTTTCAAGAATCTTGAGGCTAATCCACCCTGAGTGACAAGCTCGGGGCCATGATAATAGGTCACTCCCTTCATCTACCATCTTATTTCGAGAAGGCAATAAAGGACGCTCAAGCGCTGCGAACACCTGACCCGAGCAAGGTCCTCGAAGAAAATCCTTTTCGGAATTATTTTACTGTGGTCGATGATTCTACCGACGTTAATGATGCATCTAGCCTCTTCGAAGAGGCTCATCGTCTCTTCTCTCGGGTAATTATTAACTTTTATTATTGCAAAAGTTTTTGTTTTCTTCTCCTTCTACGTTATTGATATCTCCTTTTTTTTTCTTTATAGGCCATTACTAGGTTTAGATCCGAGTTGAGACAATATGAGGCCGAGCTCAGGATATCATCGGATGGAGGGAAGGCCTTGAGATTCCTTTACAGTAAAAAGGAATAGGAGCTCATGGATTTATGAGCAGATTTGTCCAAAGCTCGTCAAAATGAGGCCGAGCTAGACAAGCAGATAACCCTTGTTTTGCAATAGTATGGTCTAGTTGACCCAACTATGGAGGCTAACACTTCAGTGTATCAGCTGCAGCAAAAATTGGAGATGATCGGGCAGCTTCAAAGGGAGGCTGATTAAGTTAAGGCTGACTACAAACAGTGGAAAGAAAACATGGATCGGCTTACTGGTGAGAAAGAGGCTGCCCTAGACAATATGACCTCGGCGGAGACTCATCTTCGGGGAGTCAAAGTAAAAAATTTGGCCCATGCCAAGAAGATTGATGAGCTCGAGGCCAAATTTTTCGCAACCGAGACTAAGGTTGCTGAAGCCAGGGCCGAGATCGAGATGACGAAGGCCACTGCTGAGAATACTATTACTATATACCTAAAGGATGTCGAGGCTGCTCAAATGGAACTAAGGGAAGCTTCCAACCAATAGAAATGGGTCAGCGATTTGGACAAGTATCAATCCCGGAGGGAGATCCTCGAAGAGATCCATGCTCAAGGTTTCGACCTCACCAAGGAGATATCCCAAGCAAAAGCACTCAAGGCCGATGCCAAGTTCCTCGTATCCTTCGGCGATGATGAAGGCAGCTAGAGTGGGTTCGATGATGAAGTTGGCCCCGAAGGAGAAGCTACTCCCGAGGGAGAGGCGAGCCTTGGGCATAAGTAAAATTTTCCTTTCTTATTGTATTGTTCTTTTTTTAAGACATTTTATCATTCCCTTGTATATATCTTTATAGTATATATAAATGAAAAACTTTGATATTTCTTGCCTTGTAAAATTCTTGCAATGACTTCATCATTTTTAATTGTGTGTTAGAGATTTTATCTCAGATGATTTCTTTGAAACTGTCATGGTTGAGCTTGAATAAGTTTGAGCTTTTGGGCATAGACCTTTACCTGCTCATACCGAGTAATGGTGATTCCCCGAACCATGATCAAACCATTACTTATTTGGGTTTGGGGAAATCGCACCCTTGGGTTAGAATTGAGTGAGAGCGATGTCTCAAAATCTAATTGTATTGACCTTTTATATTTACCTAATCGGCCCTCAAGCTCTTTTTTATCGGCCCTTAGGCTTTTTAAGTTGGGCCAATTTAGCCTTTATGGCGGCTATATTTTTCCCTTTTTTTGGCTAAAAGACTTAGTGAAAATCTCTTTATGCCTTAGCATGTGTTTTTGTACCCGTTAGGTTTTTCGAGAGTTCAATCGATCGGAAACCCATTTGTAATCCATTTGTGTTATGATAATTTAATACCTCTTGAAGCTTTTTCGAAGGCTTATATTATCAAAACCTTTAAATTATTCAAGGGGCTGATTTTATCGAAGCCCTTCTTTGTTTGCTTTGCCGAGGGTAGCCTCATTTAACTGGTTTTTTAAAGTATTTGAATACCTTTAACTAACGGCAGAAATTGAACGTTTCCAATTTCTATTATTTTGGCGGTAGCCTTTTTTATGACCATAGTCTTTAAAATGGTCGTAGCCTTTGGGTGCATCTCTTAGACTTGTTTCCTGACAAACTTTCAAACTTGTCCACAAGGTTAGTCCCCGAGTATGATGGACTTGGACTTTGCGTCGGAGGAATTGTGCCAGAGTCTCCCAAAAAGCTAGAGTGGTAGTAGCAGTAGTAGGCGTGTCAGGTGCCTGGACTTCAACTAGAACTGTTGGTGGTACCTCAGCGGCAGCTCGTGCAGGTGCCCTAGTTGCACCACGTGCTCATTCTCGACCTCTACCCTGGCCCCGACCTTTAAAAGCTGCAATAGGGGGCGCATGTGCCTAATTATCTCGAGTAGCACGTGCCCTCACCAGCTATGAGAGAATAGAAAGACAGAAGTTTAGTTGTGTTATCAAAATCTCGCACGACAAGGAAATCAAATGAGGTGAAATTTTCCTAACAGTTACATAGCCTCTCGTAGATAAAAGTACAGACGTCTCTGTACCGATCAACAAGATTCTAATAAACTGGCATGTGTTCCGTGACTCCTATGAACCTAGAGCTCTAATACTAACTTGTAACGACCCCATTTCGCACTCGATGAACTGTCGTGACGGCACCTAGTCTCTACAACTAGGTAAGCCTAACACATGCAGAAAATAAATCGAAACTTGCAGAGATATAAAAATAAAACGAAGAATAACTAAAAAGGAACAGTGTATAAAAATGCCGCTCGACATATACAGCACAATAACTCAACTTCTACATCAATATTCCCAAAACCCCAAAACTAACGGAAACACAAGCTAGAAGAAATACAGTAACGTGCTCTAATCTCCAGAATGTCTACATCAATAGTACGATAGAATGGCTAACACTAAATGATAAAATAAAGATGGAGACTCTTGGGTATGTGGACGCGGCAGATGTACCTCGAAGTCTCCAAAAGATCTCTGTGCCTTAAGGATGGTAAGCATGCGCGGAAGTACCTGGATCTGCACATGAAAAACATGCGTAGAAAGGGCATGATTACACCACAGTGGTACTCAGTAAGTTCCAAGCCTAACCTCGGTCGGTTGGTGACGAGGAAGGTCAAGGCCTTACTGAGGTTAAACATAGTATAAAGTCTCAACAGTATGAAATAGACAATATAAATGAGTACAACAGAGAAATAAGATAAGTTATACAAGGCAGCAACAAATATACAACAAACAGAGTAAACACGAAAATAAGAACAACTCAACACCAGTAGTAACAACAAGGATCACCCAGGATACCGCCTTGTAGTCACTTCCATCAACTGTCTAGTGGATCTCCCAAGATATCGTCCCGTAGTCCAATTATCGATGCGCAGGGATCTACCGGAATCCTGATCCATAGTCCCAAATATAAATACCCAGTACTGGGGAGAATCTATGGGGTGAATTCCTGTAGTTCTATATAACTGTGCAAGGAGATCTACCTAAAAACTAACCCGTAGTTCAAAGTAAACAAATAAAGGGGGGAGGGGTAGCTAGCGGAATCCCACACCTGTAGTCCCAATGTAAATACACATCAATAGCAAGAAGATATTCAGAGATGCAATTTCATAGCAAGGGAAAAAGTAGTTCTAGCCTAACATGCTTCACATAATGCAATCATGGCAATTAAAGCAAAAAGGCAATTTAATTCAACTAAACATGCCCTTCTAACTAGCAACAGGTTAAGTTTGCAAATACAATAAAGCATGAAAAGGAACATGCTAAGGAATACTTTAGGAAAACCAGATTTTTTCAACAACTTGCAAAAGTACGCGCTCGTCACCTCACCAACAAGGAAACTCAATTACAAAATATGCCAATCCAAAGGAGAAGGTCCCCCACACAAGGTTAGACAAGCCACTTACCACGAATCGGCTCAAATTGACTAGAAACCACGCTTTTTCCACGAGTATCCGACTCCAAATAGCCTAAATCTATTCAATTCCATTTCATAATATAAATAACACTTCAAAAAATTTATTTTGCAATTTACTTCTAAGACAATTCACGAAATTATGTAAAATAACCAAAATGCCCCTCAGGACCACGTCTCGAAATAGGATAAAAGTTACATTTTCAAAAACCTCGTACTCTCACGAGTCTATACATATTAAAAACACTAAAATTGGAGTCCAAATGATTCATCAAATCTTCATTCAAAGGTCTCTTAAACTCAACCCCTAATCACCCATTTTTCCCAATTTCTCACCATTATTTAGGTCTTTAATCATATGAAAATGAGTTTTAAGGTCAAGAACGTTACCGCCAAGTGATTCCCCTTTGTTTTCCTCAAAAACCCCTCTTAGAAGTTTCAAACCCGGATGAAAATAGTGGAAGAATGGATCAATTTCGCAAAAGCAACTATTTATATGTTCTGCCCAGCGATTTCCGCATTTGCGGCTCTAGGACCACTTCTGTGGACCAAGTGTCACATCTGCAACTCTCCTTTAAGTGACCAGCTTCCGCATCTTTAGACATCTAACTACTGGAGCAGTTTCGCTTCTGCGAGCCTCACACCGCAACTAGGGTCTCTGAAAAATCGATGCAAAATCGTTTCTGCGGCCCTTTAGCTGCTTCTGCGGTGCCGCATCTACGGTCCCCAAACCGCAGATGCGAAAATACTAGAAGAATAGCTGTTGCACAACTTCAGCTCCAAAATTTTCCTCCGTTAACCACTTGAATTCATCTTGAGGCCCCTGAGACATCAACTAAAGGCACCAATATCACCTAACACCTTATTCAAACTTGTATCAATGATTAAAACACCTAAAACAACCTCGGAACCTCGGATTAATCAAGAATTTAAGCCTAAGAACTCCAAATTTCCCAATAATATGCTTTTGATCAAAAACCTAACCAAACCACCTCCGAATAACCTGAAATTTTGCACACACATGAAGGAACTATTGAAACCCTCGGAATCCCATTTCGAACCTTGAATCAAAATCTTACTTTCAAACTAGAAACTTTCAAAAATTCAACATTCGGCATTTCAAAACCTAAATTAGCTACGGATCTCCAAAATACATTCTGAACATGCCCCTAACCCTAAAATTACCTAATGAAGCTAATGGAACCATCGTATTTTCATTTTGAGGCTGTTTTCACAATGTTCTGACTATGGTCAGTTAATAGGGGATCAGAGAGTTAATTCTTAAGACGACCGACCGGATCGTCACATGCTGATTAACACCAAGCAAATTGAGATATTATGATAGCCAAATTCCATTGAACTCAATAGGACCTAGTGATTCCAATTAGAAGCAATAGATAGTAAGCACATAAGATTAAAGAGCCAGATTACATAACATTGGATAGATTAGAAGGACTCATACTGACTTAAAACAGTGGACATGGATGACATAGAACTTAAATGTATTAGTAGTTATGCTAGTTCATAAAAAGGGCAGTGATTTAATTACACATAAGTGGTCATACTAATTAAGGCCAATGGACAATAAAGATAAAAATAAGAGTCTAAGTGCCTAAGCAAAAATGCTGGCTTAAGGCAATAAACATGAAAGGATTTGAGCTTAAACACACAACTAGACATGCAATTAAAGCAATAAACAGGAAGAATACAAAGTAAAACATGAAAGTAGACATGATAATCGAAAAATAGAATAGACATGGATTCAACAGAATTAAAACAACAGATGAGAGAGAACATAGGTTCAAGCTTCATAGTATAATGAACGATATTAGGATAGGGGATATGCAGAACTCAGTGGTCTAGCCTTGGCTTTTAGCCGGCTAGGCAGTGCAATGAACACAAGTAGCAGAGAGGTTTTGAGAGCAAAGTCTTTTTTGTTGTGTGTGTGTGTATTTTGAACTATGTTCGTGTCTTGAAGAATCAGTTTGAGAGCAAAGTTTTGTGTGTGTATGTGTGTGTGTTTTGAACTATGTTCGTGTCTTGAAGAATCAGTAATGAGAATATATAAAGCACTTAATGAGGTAAAACAAATAAGGTAAAGAGGAAATCACAATTCATAAAACAAGGGTAATCAAATAAAATTAATCAGCAAACTAGGGAATCAATTCATGTAGAGAAATCCGCAAGATACCCCTTAAATTGGGGAGGGTCAATTAGCGGTACAGAACTATAACTCAAATAAGACAAGAAATCCATCTCATACTATATAGGGAATCAATCATATCCTCAAACCATACTAATAATTTAATTAAGGCAAGTTTAACTAATCAAGGTCATAAATAAGGAAATAGGTAAAATCACAGAAAACACTAATTTTAATAGGAAAATATGATTCGAATTCCTATATAATTAATCAGTATATATGGGGTTGACAGAAATAAACAAATAACGGGAAGAAAATTGAAGAAATAAGTACAATAACAGAACAAGACCTAGGGTTTAAAGAACATACACAAAATTAACCAAACGAGTAAAGGATAATTAGATCAAACACTTGAAAGTTTGAAAAAGAAAACCTTTTGAAGAAACTTGGGACGAAAACCCTAATTTCGGGGAACCACTGAATCTGAATAATACTAACAAAAGTATAACATTTTGAGGAAAAATATCAAATAGCACTTAAAAACCTTCCAGATCTACAATGATCTAGACAGACCCAAGTAGTTACCAGACTAGGATTTTCGAAAATAGCAAATATGAAAGAAACTCGGTCCAAAACCATATATTCAAATCAAAAATAGGCAAGAAATAGTACTCACGAACGAGAATGGCTAAAGATAGACATGTGAGACAGATTTTGACAAAACCCAGGTGAATCTCTTTGATATTCTCTCATAAATCAATGAAGTCGAACAACCAGAAGATGTAACAGGCAGGCAAGGGCCGAAAAACACATTGAAACCCCATGGACGAGGAGTTTTACAGGTGACAACGGCTAGGTTTTAGGGGGTGTTTGAAAGAGAATTGAGAGGTTAGGGGAAAGTGATGACAGTGGAAGATAGGGAAAATGTGGGGTTAGGATTAGGCTTAGGATTAAAAATGATAAAAAAAAAATAACATGGACAGTTGATCTTAGAGATCAACGACCACGATTAGGTAAGGTCTTTGGGTCGGGTAGGTGAAGAGTTGGGCTTGGGGGTTTTGGGCCAGTATTTTAAAATATTGGGCTGATGTAATTTAATTAAAACGGAATAATTCGATGTTATTTTATATAATAAGGATGAATTAATAAAAATCCTGAAAAAATGCAGAAAGTATGAAAAATATTAGTTGATGCTAATGTGTTGTTTCGAAGGTATATGTGCACTTTGAAAATATTATAGAGAAAAATTGGATATCGACAAAACTCATAACGGCTCCATCTCAGTATTGGGCATACTCAATTTTGGTACTCATCGTACACTTCGATCTTTAAGCCTTATGTTTTGCCTTGAATTCGAACCCGGTCTATACTGAATTTATTCCTTGATGCGAGCCCTTCGTTTCTCGATGGGAGCCCTTTGTTTTTCGATGTGAGCCCTTGAACCCACAAAATCGGGGATACATGATTTTACCGCATACAACAACAAAAAGAGTGAGGCATAATTTCTGTAATTTGTTATAAATAGACTTCTATTTAAGGTGAATGTCTATAATTAGAGAGATTCTAGAATTTTATTCTTGGTAGCTAAGTCACTACCTCCCTATAAATAAAGGGGTCTTCTACCATTGTAAATCATCCCTAACAATCCCAAGTATCAATAAGAATACTCCTCTCCCTATTCTCTTTATATTGTTCTTGGCTTTTATGTTATTTCATAACACGTTATCAGCACGAGTCTCTAACCAATTGAAATTTTCGATTGTCTTAACTTTTGTTTGTGTAGGGTTTTGCTTCATAGCCGACGATGCTCTAACCAACGCGTAATTTGCATAATTGTTGTTTGATCATGATGTTCTACTAGGGATAGATGTCAAAGCCAATCCGCAGAGTTTTTTTTTTTGATCTAATCTATAATTTATTTCATGTTTATAGCTACAATGGTTGAATTAGGTTTTGCTTTTGTTGGTTTACTACTTTACTTACAAACACAGTGTCTCACAGTGATTTGTGCGTCTTGCTATGGCCAAAGGAAAACATGCTTCGGTACATCCATGTCGACATGGGGCTGTCATGAAAAAGATCATTGATGTTTTGATGTCACGGGGAGTTGAACCAGAAGTTGACAACAACACCTGAATTAAGAGGTATATTTGATATCACAACATTTATTGGTATACCTTAAAGGTAAGTAATTTACTTTTGACCTTTCAAATTCTTGAAATTCTACGATTTGATTTCATATACAAACATAGACAACAAAGTTTGATTATAACTCTAATGGAGTTTGTAAGAAATTATAAACACGTGAAGTGGTAAAATTTCTATGCCTTGCCATGATCAAATTCATGTATGATTGTGGGCAAAGAATTAAAAATCCGTCCAAATGAATTTGCTCCATTCCCTTTAGAGAATGTGGTAGCAGTATACAATAAGTCTGAAAGAAGACAACATGAAGGTATCAATGAATGTGGACGTGGCAATAGACAAAATTATAATCGTCATCATTGTGATAATGAGAATAATAAAGATTCTCAAAATAATCTTTCACTTTATGAAAATAATATTTGACATGAGATTGTGTATAGCACATACAGATGATTATGATCCATTCCCTGAAGTGAATGTGATAATTGTAATAGAGCCCGTAAGTATGAACACGCTCTTGATGTAATTTTGTTTTATGTCTGACATTATGAAAAGAAAGTTCGTTGCCCTTGAAATTTCGGGCAAGAACTATATGACATGGGTGTTGGATGCTGAAATCCATTTGGATGCAATGGGTCCTGGAGACGCCATTAAAGACAAAAATAATGCATCCACCCAAGACTATGCTAAGGCCTTGATTTTCTTGCGCCATCACCTTGATGAAGGTTTGAAACTATGCTAAGGCCTTGATTTTCTTGCGCCATCACCTTGATGAAGGTTTGAAACTGTGCTAAGGCCTTGACCTTCTTGCGCCATCACCTTGATGAAGGTTTGAAACTGTGCTAAGGCCTTGATTTTCTTGAGAAAATTAAGGTATTTTTTTCTCCTCCTAATTTTTGTCAATATCAGTATATTCAAAGTGTCCACATATTTTAATGATGCAACTCCACTTAAATTACATGTGGTAAATCTTTATTATAGTTATTGCTAAGTCCATATAGTCAAGTATTGTGACTAGATTAAATCTGCTTGTACCAATTTGATTGTAAAATCTTTTTGGTCATACAAGCACGTAACTATCTATGGTTATGCTTAATCTCCTTACCTTTTTGGTCCGTGAATTTAATTACATATATCTCTATTGAAGTCGTCAGACATCGTTGTATAGCCTTTCTATTCTGGTAATATTCAATTCCTATTTTGTGGTCGCTTATACAATTTGCACTACCCAACAGAATTTATCTCACTGTTGTGTCTTCAGTTGTATGTTTCGTACTGTTCTATAATATGTTGTTTTCATGCATTCTTTTTAATTATGTCGCCGATGATTCTTTTCAGTTTTTTCCGTGAACCATACAACAACCATCATTGTCTTGTCCATGGTTATTCCATCTATGCAAATACTCATATTTACTTACTTACGCACTTCCTAAGTTAGTCGACTAACCTCAGCAGATTTTAAAAATATTGCTTAAATGTGAAACAAACGGATTGAATTTTTTTATTCTCATGTTCGTATATTTTTTTTTGTATGGCAAACCATGGGAATTAAATTGATTGAAGGCTCCTGAAAAACAACTATAACTCTGCCTAAATGAACAATATTTTAGAGAATGCAATGTTCTCCTCCAAGTCTAAGAGGAACTTGTTGAGTTTTAATGATATCAGTCAAAATGTTCTCCTCCAAGTCTAAAAGGAACTTGTTGAGTTTTAGAGATATCATTCAAAATGGATATCAGATTGAGACAATACATGAGTATAATCTTGAATACCTCATTTACTCATGAAAACGAGGCTGCCCACTTCGGTTTGGGGTCACGCCATTTTGCATGTAGCAATGCTAGTTCGTTGGCTGCCTCGGTTTGGGGTCACACCATTTTGCATGCAGCAATGCTAGTTCGTCGGCTGCCTCGGTTTGGGGTCACGCCATTTTGCATACAGCAATGCTAGTTCGTCTTTGACTGACGAATTGACACAAATATTCCCCGTTGCAATTGGTTTTGGGTCATGAACCTAATATATCCCATTTAAGAATCTTTGGATGCGCAGTATATGTGCCTATAGCACCGCCATCCCACACCAAAATGGGTCCGCAAAGAAGGTTAGGAATATATGTTGAGTTTGAATCGCCCTCCATTATTCGCTACCTCAAAACATTGACAGGAGATTTGCACGATTTGCAGACTGTCAATTTGATGAGACACTTTTCCCAAAATTAGGGGGAGAAGTTGGTGAAACCAAACGGGAAATTTTGTGGAAAAATGCATCATTATCTCATCTTGATCCACATACCTCTATTTGTGAAAGAGAGGTACAAAAGATTATCCATTTGCAAAGAATAGCAAATCAAATGCCTGACGCATTTACGGACTTGAAAAGGATAACGAAATCCCACATCCCCGCGGAAAATGTTCCAATCCGTATTGATGTCCCTGTTGGACAATCATCTAGTGTCATATCCAATGAGTCAAATGCACGCCTGAAGCGTGGCAGACCATTAGGTTCCAAAAATCGAAATCCTAGAAAGAGGAAAGCAAATGATCAAAATGACACTACGAAAGAATCTCATGAGGAAATTCATGATTTAACAAATTCTGAGATTCATGAAGAATCCATTGAGCCCGAGGCTCTGGAAAATACGAAACTATCCATAAATCCAATCAATATTGAGGCAAATATTAATCGAGTGGATATAGTGGTGGATAATGTCTTTGCTTATAATGTCTCATCTAGAATTATGCAAGAATGTGAGGATCTCGAACCTCAATCTGTTGAAGAATGTCGAAAAAGACATGATTGGCCAAAGTGGCAAGAAGCAATTCAATCAGAATTGAATTCGCTGGCAAAACGTGAAGTTTTTGGCCCTATAGTTGAAACACCTAATGGTGTCAAGCCTGTTGGCTATATATATGGCATGAATGATCATTGGTCACGTACCTATTGTACGCCAAAGTATTTTGGAAATATGACTATTAAAGGACAACGATAATGCAAGAAACATATCTTGCATATAAGTTTGACATGACCATAATTGTATAACTTTCTCTTTAAGAAAGATATTCACCACATGGATGTTGATGAATCTGTGGTAGTACAAAATTAATTGAGAGCTCTAGAAGAGCCAATTATTACTATGTTGGAGAAACACAATTGAGTATTGTGCTGTAGTAAGTCTCAAAGAAACTTATTCAGTTTCCAAAGTACACGCGAAAGCGATTGATTATATTGAGACTATAAATAAAGGAAGGATTTGATATCTCCTATTACTACAACTTGTAGCGGGGTAATTTGTATATGAAAAGCTACCCGCTTTGTTCTCCAGTTTGTACTACACAAACGAAAGAATGCCACAATAAAGTGGATATCTATTGGTATAAAACCCATGTCATAATAAACCTGAAGTTTATTGATAAGTGCACATGTCATGGTGTAAATTTGAAGTTTACCAATATTGATAATTTATTCAGTTCGCATTCGTGTTAGCCATCTCATTTTAAGTATGATGTGCAAATTCACATAGGTGAATATTAAAGAACTAGAAAGTTCTTTACGAATTCTCTTGTATCACTTGTTCTCATTAATGAACTGACCAACTAAAGAGTTCGGGTTGAAGCCCATAAATTCTGGAAATATCAAAGGTGAATATGGGCCCATTCACCTGCCATGTATACCACATATGATGCATCTATGAAATGGTTACATGCGCAATTGTTATTAACCCGCAGCCTGGCCGGTGCTTGCGAGGTAAATTGCTCAGTAATCTAACTTCGAGCATAATTTCCAGATTCTCTACTCAAGATAGTTCATCTTGATAAGTTGGTTTATATCAAAGTTGGTTTAGCAAGATAATTATTGAGTGCTTCCACTTAATAGCTAAACTGTTTCTTATGAGAACAAAGTTATATAAATCAGTTTGATATAAGTTGTATACGAGAGTATATTCTCCCCTCACAAGTGGTTCAGGGTCAGGAACCAAATAATTTCATTTTATTATTAATGTGCTGTGTATATTGACATAATAATGCACAAAGATGATTTCCCAAAGTTGAGGAAACAAGTTAGCTTTACTAACATGAGGGGGAGACATGATAAACACTTGAGAAGTGGTTACATGGGATGAATTATCATTTGTATATGTAAATCCCCAAATATCATGATATGAACCTGAAGTTCATAAAAGGGATAATTCAATTGCAACATATTGCAAAGCAAGCTATACGCATTTGCTGACCCAAAGAAAGTAACTATATTCTCACTACAAATGCTCATATTATGTCCCAGAAGGACAAAGTCTTTGATACGCTTAAAGCGTATAGACAAATACTTGATTCCATGTGAAAGACATGTAGATTTGGGCATGTAGTTCAAATACTTGAGAGTATAAAAGTCAAAGGTATGTATAATCAGTTTTCGATATCTTATTTGTTTAGCATGACGTGAAAACTTGATATGCATCTAAAGTCTATTATGTGACTTACATGACTTAACTTGAAAGATTTAAGTTGCTTGAAGCATATGCAATTCTTGGTCCTGAAGTACCACATCCTAAGTACAATTTGTGTACATATGTATCTTGCTATAACTATAAGCATGATGGCATCGAGAATACATCTATGGAGATATTGAAGAGTCATTCCACGACATTATATGAATATGTTCATATCTATCAAGAATGATAATTTCAAGGTGCAGAATATTTATTCAAGTCAATATGGTTGATTTATTTATCAAATATCTACCAAAGATCGTTTTGAAGATGATGCACAAAATTGGAATGCAAATGCTCAAGGATATAAATTGATGTTCTTATTAGGGGGAGTTAATGCGCGTTGCACTCTTTTTCCCTTACAAGGTTTTTGTCCCACTAGGTTTTCCTTGCAAGGTTTTTAACGAGGCAACCAATAGGCGCATATTCAAACATGTGTACTCTTTTTCCTTCTCTTTAATTTTTCCCATTGGGTTTTGGTTTTAAGGTTTTAACGAGACACATTGTTGAATAGACATTTAAAGGGAAGTGTTATAAATAGACTTCTATTTAAGGTGAATGTCTATAATTAGAGAGATTCTAGAGTTTTATTCTTGGTAGCTAAGTCACTACCTCCCTATAAATAAAGGGGTCTTCTACCATTGTAAATCATCCCTAACAATCCCAAGTATCAATAAGAATACTCCTCTCCCTATTCTCTCTATATTGTTCTTGTCTTTTATATTATTTCATAACATAATTAAAATATTAAGGTTAAGCTTCGCTGGAATAATAATTGCTAAAACCGAGTTAATATAAAACATCATGATAATGTGTGGTAAGTGAGTTTAGCTGTGCACGAGGCTGGATTGATAGGCATCCGATGATACTTATACTTTCCTTTAATTTATAACATTATTTTATACAATCAAAAGGGTGATTCCCCCCTTCAGTGGGAATAAATTACTAATAATGATGAGATGTCTATGATTGTAAAGACCAAAGGCTGAATTACTGTACCCGGAAAGCGTTACTTTGTTTTCAATGCTCAAAATTTGATTAATTAAATCCTATCGTTGCTACATCTTGTGTTTTTTTTTCTTTTTGGCTAATACATCTTCTTTTCCTTATTGAGGAAAAAGAACAATATAAAGGCGAACTTTTTTCCTCCGATTCTTATCGCTAAGCCCTTCTCATTAGTCATCGGATCTGGTTTTCATTTTGAAATATTTTAAAATGTTTGAGGCACTTTAATGTAAAATGTATACGTCAAAATTTTCGAACTCATTTTACAGTTCAAGTATAAATTATGATAAGTGTTCTTCTATCAAAAGAACTTCTTCAACAACTTTTATATATTCCACTTTTTTTTGGATTTTATTACCCTTCATATAGAAGTTTAATTATCTCCTATATTTAAATTTACCAATAATATACACTTTAGGAATTAAATGACTATTCCGTTATATTATGAATCAATTATTTCTCATCCTTATTCTCTCTTATGCGCTTTCTCTACGTCTCTCTCTCTTTCTCTCCCTCTCTCCCTCTCCTGCTCTCTCTATCTCTCAATCACTAATTCTAGTAATGTAGAGCAAAGGCAAAGAGAGCAGCAATTCCACCATTGACAGCCATTAAAAAGTTTTAAAGCTTTGGATTCTGATTTGAGTTTTCAAAAAATATTATTTGTTTGAATTGGGTGTTATTGCAAACAATTGAAAATTCTCTCTATGTCTCCCTCTATCTCTCAATCCCTAATTCCATTAATGTAAAGCAAAGGAAAAGGGAATAGCAATTCCAACATTGACAACCATTAAAAAGCTTTGAGGCTTTGAATTGGAATTTGAATTTTTAAAAACAATTATTTATTTAGATTAGGTGTTGTTGCAAACAACTGGGAATATAGTTTGGAGTTTATGTCTCAATTTTGAGGGTGTTTTGGTGAAGATTACACTTGATTTTGACTGAATTTCATATTGAAACTCGAAATTGTGAAGACATGACATATATTGTATTTATGAAATTGTAGTAAAATAATATGAAAATTGTAATTTTGTTTTGTTTTGTTTTGGTTAAAGAGAGAAACATTTTATTGCATACTAAACGGTTGCATGAAGGTTACTAGTTACATGATCACTATCATGGATAGTGGTTGTACTAAGGTTACCAAGGTTTGCCAACTATTACAGACAGACATTGGTACTATTGTAGTAGTTGTTAGGCCTTCTTTATCTGCGTGGATGGTTGTCAAAATAGAAACTGGAGGAGATTTCATAACTAACACGTGGTTACACATGACTTGCTTGGAACCTTGTTTTGCCAAAAGATAAGCTGCCCTGTTTCCTTTACGGAAATTGTGCCGGACCGCTGGACTCCCCAACCTTCTTAATTTGTACCTGCATGAATCAAGAGTTGATTGATTAGTTACATGGTTTTTTTGAATTAATTCTATGGCTTCCACTGAGTTATTTTCCACTTCAATAGGGAACAAACTATGCTGAGTTGCTAGTTGGAGCCCATACTCTAAAGCCAACAATTCAGCATTTGTATAAGTCATTACAGTAACTTTTAGATGAAAACCAAGGATGCATTCACCAGCCGAGTTCCTTACAATCCCCCCAGGCCTCCAATACAATCCTTCTCCACATAGGAGCCATCCATATTTAATTTATAAAAGCACGTGGATGGCGGATAGCACTTGATGCGAATGGTGTTTTTAGGGGGTGGACTATTAGATGATCCCATGCAGAACTTGTATTCCATTGATCTAGTATAGGTCACACAGGTATCTAGAAAGGTGGATGTGTTGTTGAAGACATTGTGATTTTGATTTAACTAAATTTGCCATAGAGTAAAGGGGAGGGAGTCATCCCAATCCAAGGGGTAATTATGGAGGGGTGGGTTAATATCCCTCAAAAGGTGAAGCTAGTTGTGCTCATGGTAGGGGCAACGCATGGATATTGAGCCCTATATCCATCCAAAACTTTTTGGCTATGTGGCATTCTATGAAGATATGGTGGATAGTTTAATCAGTGGTGGTGCAGACCATACATGTATGGTTAGAGGAAATGCCAATGTGATACAGATACGCATTGGTGGGCAACCTATTATAGGAGCGAAGCCAAAGGAAGAATTTTATTTTATTGGGGATATTTAAGGAAAGGGAGTAGATAGTAAGAAGTAGATAGAGTTCGCAGAAAAATATCATTTTTTAAGGACCAAAACACAGTGTCTTTCTTGTATGGAGAAAGGGTGGTGGACGAGGTTCTACACATAATACCTTTATGGATTTGTATGGAAACCTTAGACCAATCCCATTTTGGCCATTTCATATATGGGAGAGTTTGAGCCCCACGCCATTTTGGTTCATAAGACCATGAACTAGGTTTCTAAGAGGTGGAGAGTTGGGGATCACATCTACCGATCCAGAAGTCTATGTTATTCTCTTGTCCAGGGGACCAAGCAATGGCTTTGGAGCAATATATACTCCCCTTTAGAATGTTATTCCGAATAAAGGAGTGGGTAGAGGTGCTGCTTCGTGCTATATTTATTGATGAGGGTTGAGGCCCATATAGAACTAGTACGGGAGAATAGCCTCCAGGAGAGGCTGGTGAACCATGCAATATTTATATCATAAGCTTTACGTCGGCCTAGTCCACCTTGATCCTTTGCTGGGTCACAATGTCCCAGTTAACATACTAGATTTTTCTTTTTAAAGGTAGAGTCCCCAGATGAAATCATGTTGGATTTTATCAATACTGCTGATAATTTATTTGGGAAAAGGAAATATTGCATCACTCATGAAGGAATGCAATTAAGAGTAGATTTTGCAAGTGTGAGTTGGCCTGTTGGTGTTAGAAAGTTTGTATTCCAACTGGCAAGCTTATTTTTCATATTGTCCAAGATGAAATGAAAATCAAACGAATTTGGTTTATGGCTTAAGATAGGAAAACCCAAGTGTTTTTCCAAAGTTCTTAGTTGCTTTAATGTGGAAAAGTTGTTGAATAGTAAGACGGACATTATTAGTACAGTGCTTGTAGAAGAGGACCTTGGATTTATTACAATTAATTTTTTGACCTGAGAGTTGCCAAAAGTAATTTAGGTTGTGATGGATTGAGTGTAAATAATTAGTATTAGCTTTGGACATTGGACTGAGATCATCGGCGAAGAATAGATGAGAAAAAAGATGGCCTTTAGGACTAATCTTTATGGGATACCATGCATTGATATCTACTTGGTGGTTAATATAATTAGGGAGAAGTTCCATACAAAGGATAAAGATGTATGGAAGCATGAGGTCCCCTTGACGAATACCTCTTCAGGGTGAGAAGTAACTAGCTTTTGTGTCATTTACTAAGATAGCAATATTACTGGAGCTAATATAGTTCATTATTAGTCTGGTGACTTGTGGGGGGAATTTAAAGAAAAGAAGTGTTATATAGACAAAAAACCACTCAATACTGTCAAATGCCTTTTCCAGATCGATTTTAAGCGCGAGGTTCCCGACCCCCTTTGGACTTGTTAATGTAGTTAACAATTTCCTGTACAAGAATAGCATTATTACAAGCCCGTTGCCCTTTCAGGAAACTGGATTGGAATGGTCCAATAAGCATTGGAAGTAAGGGTTTGATGTGATTGACAATGCTTTTCATGACAACTTTGTAGATAGTGTACACAAGCCTATTAAGCAAAAATTCTTGAGGTTGTTGGCGTTATGGAATTTAGGTATAAGGCATAGGTAAGTATTATTAAGAGATTGAGGCACTATTTGAGTGGTAAAAATTTGGTTACACAATTTCAGAACAGAGTTATCTACTAGGTGCCAATATTTTTAGTAAAAGCAAGGGTGTAAACCATCCGGATTTGGAGCCTTAAAAGCTTTAAAGGAGAATAGTGTGTCTAGAACTTCACGATCCTGAAGAGGGTTGTCTAGTAAAGAGAGATCTATATTATGAAATCCGGTAGGGGTAGGGTGGAAGCTTAACCAGTCTAACAAATAGTGGCCCGTAGTGTACATGAATTTGAAAAATTAGAGAGCGTGGTTCGATAGAGTGTCAGGGTCTGTAATCCAATCCCCTTGATCATTTTAAAAGTAGGAAATTTTGTTCCTTCTTCTTCTATTTATAACAGAAAGGTGGTAGTACTTCGTATTCGCATCACCATAGTTTAACCAATTAATCCTAGCTCTAATGTTTCAGAAATCTTCTTCAGCTCTAAGAACATTGTTGTACTCAAGGGTTAGGTCTTTCTCAAGGGATTGAAGGAAAGAGCTTGTAGGATAGTTGGTTGAAAGTTGAATACCTTCTAGTCTAGCCAACAAACGCTTCTTTTTATGGAAGATGTTACCAAAGGTGAGCCTAGTCCAAGAAGATATATTCTGTTGAAAGTGGTTAGTAGCATCTAAGAGGTCTCGTTGATTCCAACTATCATCCACGATAGTGCTAAATTCTGGGTGGGAGCACCAAAAGGCTTCTAGACAGAAATATTTATCTATAGGGGGTCTAGTGAGATAAGAGGATTTAATTAGTAGTGGATTGTGGTTAGAATATGCATTAGGAAGGTGGATGATGGTAGCATTTGTGTAAAGCTCTGGCCATTCTTTGTTGGCAAAACTACGATTAAGACGCTCAAGTATTAAACCATTACGCCTACAACGATGATTGGACCACGTGTACAGGCAACCCTTAAAACCTATGTCTATTAAATTACAACGGTTGATACAAGACCAAAAATTATTAGATCTATTACGATTAATAAGACGACCCCCCATGCTTACCTTCTTAGCTAAGAATGTCATTAAAATCCCCAGCTACAAGCCAAGGAACTTTATAAGTGTAACACATATTTTCTAAATTATCCCAAAGCATTCTACATTTGGCCACTTTAATACTTGCATAGATAATACTAAAAAACCAAGAGTTAGGATATGGGAGTACCTAAATTATTGCATGCAGCTCTTGGTTTGCCTAACGCGGGTAATTGTGACCATGCTAGTGATCCACAGAAGAACAATGCCCCCTACTCTACCCTAGGCTGGAACCTCAAGCATATCATCATAATGGAACTCATCCCTGAGGCGCTCATGATTTTCCATTTTTGTTTCTAATAACGCAACCATGCAGGGAGTGTGGGTAAGGATCAGCTCCCTAAAGTTTCTGCTAAACGTATCGTTATTAGCTCCTCTAGTTTTCCAAACTATGATGCTTTTAGGTTTATTTATTGGGACAGGGTAGTGGTGTGGGTGCAGAGTGACATGAGTCTCCTGTGGGGTGAATTGGCTCCCTCTCAAGGTCCGAGTCACCAGCATAGCATACTTTGCTGCATTCATGTTCATTGCTGGGCATAGGTCGAAGGAACATTTCATTAGAGTCACCGGGCACATGTGAATGTATTTTTTGTCCTCTCTCTTCGGAAACAGCATAAGGATTGCTTCTCTGAGGCTTGATATTTCTATGCACGGGCCCCTGGCCAACGAGATCTCCTTTATTTCCACGGCCTGTTGAGGTAGTTCCTCTATCTCCCTGCCCCCTGCTCTATTTCAATTTTTTCCTGCTTTTGTGGAGGTGGAGCAGCCTGATACTAGACCTGCTGAGGTTGCCAAGGGAAGAAGAGGGTGTTCTCCACTATTGGTGGAAAGAAAGGGAGTTCGTAGATTTGATTCATGTTGAGTAATGGGTTGAAATAGGGTGGGAGATTCCATTGAGGGTGCATGTTATGGTACAGTGATGGTGCAACTACCAGGGCTAGAGGGTCCAACACATTGGCCAACCACATGTGATTCATGTAATTGTCTATCGCTAGCTTCATGCCCTCTAAGATTATTTGGGCAAGGAAACTTGGGTTCTGAAGTATGATGAGGACTTCCCTACCATTGATATCCATGGTGAAGAACATCGTCTGGCCTTGCAAAACCTGCTCGATCCATGAGAAAGGATGTTGAAGAGGGTGAGGAGGTTGTGTCGCATAAATCAGTTGATGTTGACCTAGCTGGGGTGGGAATGGAAGGAAGTTGTTCATCGTTATAGGGGGTGGAGGAAGTAATATTGCAGACCTTCTATTTAGGGGAAACATGGGTCTTGCCATAGTGAAGGTCCAAAGGCAGATGAATAAGAGGATGAGCGGAAGAGTGTGGAAAGGTACCTAATGATTGGGGATCTATAAAGGAGGATTTAGTTTGCATGGGATTGGATAGGCTTTGGGTGTGAAGGGTTGTAGCCGAATTCATTGGTTATATCTGCATGGCCAATTGGACATCTTCATGTGCCTAGTGAGAGGAGGTGCGGAGGAAGAGTCTTGGTTAGGGTTAGTATTTGTAATTATAGGAGGGGGGCTTAATGGCAAAGAAAATATGAAGTTGCTTAGGGGGTTAGCTTGATCGACACGTTGCAGTGACTCTACAATAGGAACCATAGGTTGTAATGAAAGGGATGGGGAATTGGAAGAGTTTCCTGTAGAGTATAGGCATTTTTGGGGGGCAGTAGGAGTGGTCAATGGATTTTCCATGTCTTGGTTAGTGTTTTGATCCATAAGAAGCGGAAGAGGAGTGAATTTATTGAGAGATTTGAAATTCTTTTTGTGACTTAAGTTAGTATTTTTATTATCAAAATTGTCAATAGCGTTAAAGAGCAATTCATTAGAGTTAATGTGGGGCACATTGATATTTTGGTCAGGAGAAAAGGCCATTTTTGGCTTATGCTGGCTATGGTTCCTATTAGAAGAGGGGTGGAAGCTGGGTGTTTCGATTTAAAAGCGAGCTTTTGTGAGGAGAGAAATTTACGCGACTCTGCTGCAAAAATATTGACATCTATACCTGGTGTGGCCTGAGAATCCGGCGTTGGGGTCGTGGCTTGTGGTACTAGATTCCTTTGTGGAGGCTTCTTCTTTTTATTGAAAGAAACTGTTTGCCATGTTTCCAAGTCATTAGTTTCCAGTTGTTGGGAGTTAGTCAGGTGTCTATGGAGACTTTGAGGACAATCCTTCATCTTATTCTGGTGGGGGCATCGCATCAGTGTGTGACCCAGTCGCCCACAGTTCTTACAAAGGAAGCCCTCTCCTTCGTAGATGATTTGCTCCATGTGAGATCCAATTTTTATGCATGTGGAAACAAGGTCTTCCAATGGAACTTGAATGTATAGACGTGCATATCGCCCTCTAAGAGTAGCACTCGTGCAGGCATTAACCTTTAGTAAGGTTCCAATTGTATTTCCAATTTTTTGAAGGAGGGATCCATCGTAGAACTCTGTTGGTAGATGGGGGAGCCTAACCCAGACTGCAGATGTTGTTGGCTTTGCCTCTGATGCAATAAAATTTGGTTCCCAACATCTAATGGATAGGTAGTGACCATTGATAAACCGTGGGCCATTCTTTAAGACATTGTTCATGTCTTTTCCTTTGTGAATTTTACAATATAAAAATCTGAACCTAAATTTATTAGAGGGAAAGGTTCTGAAGGTTTCCACAAATATTGAATTTTTTTCTTGAGATAATGAGGCACGATTCTTTTTTCAAGTAGTTTTATGATGAGAGAGTGTTTCCAATGGGAGTGGAGTCGTTGTATGTCTGCTTCTGTTAGGAAGATAGTTTTGATTCCTTTTGGAACATTGTTTGATTGGGTTGTTAGTTGTAATGAGGTGACTCATGCTGAGTTTCCGAGTAGTGGCCCATTATGATGGTCACAATGGTGTCGTGGGACGAATATTAGCCTCCCGTGCGCGTCGAGTGTGCGGTTGGCCTAAATGAGAGTCCACTCCTGGTGGTGCCCTTCTGTTGTTTATATTTTTTTTATTTATCTATTGTATGAAAGCTAAACAATAATGTATAAAAATTATATTTAAGTTATATGATATTGTAGTTATATATAACTGGATAGAAATAATGTATGAAAGTTGTAGATAAGTTGTATAATATATAATTAGTTGTATGAAATCTATTTTTACTATGTACAAATCAGATACAAAATATACAAAAGACATATTGTATAAAAATTGTATTTAAGTGGTATGATAATGTAGTTGTATATAAGTGGATAGAAATAATATATAAAAGTTATACATTTGTTGTAGGTTAATTTTAAATAAATGTATACAGTAAGTATTGAGTGTGATCCAACAGAAAATAGCGGAAAAATCTCCAGATCATAAAAAAGAGATAATTAGAAAAGCAAATCCATCCGCAGAGAAAGCACCTCCATTATGCATTATATGTGAAACCTATATTTGTATGAAATGTGAAGTTGCTAACGGGAGTTTGGTTACTTTCGACAACCATGAAAGTTCAGATACAACTGTGACGAGACCGTAACTCAAACACGACGATCTGTCCGGCCTAGCGAACTTTCAATGCCAAAGTTAGCTAGTCAGCCTACCCGGAAGCTTAGTAGTACTTAAGAAAGACTAAGCTTGTAGAAACTTGGCGAAGGAAACTGGTAGTTGGAAGAAAAACTCTTTTATTAAGAGAACTTTGAGAACTTTACAATGCTTTGAATGCTTACAACTTTGCTTAATTGCTTGATTGCTTCTTGGATTCCAAATGCCAACCCATATTTATAGGGGAGGCTTATAAGCTCTAGAGGTTCTAGAGAGTTCTATAGCCTTCTAGCTATGTACATGTCCTAGAATTCTATGGAGAGTTCTAGAGAGTTCTACTACATTCTAGGTAGATACAAGAGTGTTCTAGAGAGTTCTAGAGTGTTCTAGAGAGTTCTAGAGAGCTCTAGAGAGTTCTAGAGAGCTCTAGAGAGTTCTAGAGAGCTCTAGAGAGTTCTAGAGAGTTCCAGAGAGTTCTAGAGAGCTCTAGAGAGTTCTTAGAGATCTCTATAAATCTCTACACCTAGTAGAATATACAAGATAACTCTAGAGGGGTCTAGAGTCTTCCAGGGCCTTCCGGGGCACGCTGGACTGTTCCCGAAGCATTTTGGAGCTGTTTTGAGCCTGTTTTGGGGCGAAAATAGTGCCGTCCGTAACATTCTCCCCCGCTCAATCTCGCGACGACCTCGGCGCATGCTCCTTGTAAGCCTGGATGAGGTCTTGGTGATTCCACAAAGTTAGTTCATGCTCCCAGCTCGCCTCGCTGTCGGGAGACCCTTTCCACTTGACAAAGTATTCAGTGTAGCTTGGGTGAGTCCCCCGTCTTGGAATGATGCGGTGCGCAAGGATCTCTTCTGCTTCTTTCTCTGGCACCGTTGTGATGGCCGTTGGTGCTTGCTTAGACTCTCCTCGGCTTGGATCTTCCTTGTCTTGATGATATGGCTTCAAAAGACTCGCATGGAAGACCGGATGCATTTCTAAATGTGATGGAAGAGTCAAGCGGTAGGCTAGTTTGCCAATGCGTTTCTCTACTGGAAATGGTCCCTCGTAGCGCCTTACTAGCCCTTTATGCACCTGGCCGGATCTTCGACGCTGGTGAGGAAGGAGTTTTACCATGACCAAGTCTCCTTCCTCGAACTCCAAGTGACGCCTCTTAGCATCGGCCCATTTCTTCATTTTCTGCGCTACCTTTGCTAAGTAGGCTTTTGCCAAGTCTGCCTTTTCGTGCCAGCCTTTGGCAAACTTGTATGCTGACGGATTGGGCCCTTTGTAACCAATGGCCAAAGTTTGTGGCGTCATCGGTTGTTGTCCCGTTGCTAACTCGAATGGACTTGCCCCTGTTGACTCACTCTTCTGCAGATTATAAGAAAATTGGGCAATGTCCAATAACTTGGCCCAATCTTTTTGGTTGGCGCTGATAAAGTGGCGAAGATATAACTCCAGCAAAGCATTCACCCGTTCCGTTTGCCCATCAGTTTGAGGGTGAAAGGCTGTAGAGAAGTTGAGCTCGGACCCCATGATTTTAAAAAGCTCCTTCCAGAACCTTCCCGTGAAGCGGGGGTCCCGATCGCTGATAATGGTCTTCGAAATGCCCCAATACTTCACCACATTTTTGAAAAATAGTCGAGCAGCGTCCTCGGCAGTAAGCTTTGTTGGACCAGGAATGAATACGCCATATTTGCTGAAGCGGTCCACTACAACCATTGTGTTGCTGCAGCCTTCGGACTTGGGTAGTGATGTGATGAAGTCCATGGAAATGCTTTCCCATGGCCTCTCTGCAATAGGCAATGGCTCCAAAAGACCCGCTGGTGGGCGTTGTTCAACCTTGTCTTGCTGGCACACAAGACAAGTTTTTACGTATAGCTCCACGTCGTCCCGCATGTGGGGCCAAAAGTATGCTCGTTCAATCAGCGCCATCATCCTTTGGACTCCAGGATGGCCTGCCCATCTGGAGTCATGACTTTCCCGGATGATCTCCTTCCTTAAGCCTCCCCATTTTGGCACATAAACCCTATTTCCCTTGGTGAGGAGCAGCCCGTCCTCTAGCCAAAACTGGCGTGTCTTCCCTTGACGTGCCAATTCCAACAAATTTTTGGCTTGCAGGTCATGTTCCAGCCCCTCCTTGATGCGATCCACTATAGGGAAATTTGGGCTTGTGATGGAGCCAAGTTCGGCCTTTCTGCTCAGTGCGTCGGCCACAACATTTCCCTTGCCCGGCTTGTACTCCATCACGAAATCAAACTCTGCTAAGAAAGCTTGCCACCGAATTTGTTTTGGTGTAAGCTTCTTCTGCTTAAGGAAGTAACTGGTGGCAACATTATCCGTCCTCACGATGAACTTGCTGCCCAGGAGATAATGTCTCCACGTCCGTAAACAGTGCACTACGGCGGTCATCTCTTTTTCTTGGATCGTGTAGCGTTTTTCTGTATCATTTAGCTTACGACTTTCGTAAGCCACAGGGTGCCTTTCTTGCATTAGGACGCCTCCCAGGGCAAAGTCAGAGGCGTCCGTCTGCACCTCGAAAGACTTGGTATGGTCGGGCAAAACCAATACCAGCTCCTTGATCATGGCGGCCGTTAACTCCTCAAATATTGTTTGGGCCTTATCAGTCCACTCCCAGGTCCGGTTCTTCTTCAGTAGATCTGTGAGTGGCGCGGCGATGGAAGAGTAGCCTTTGATGAACTTCCGATAGTAGTTAGCCAAGCCAAAGAAAGACCGAAGTTCTGGAACTTTCTTCGGCGGCTCCCAATCCTGTATCGCCCAAATTTTGGACTCATCCATCTGTAGCTTTCCCTCACCAACAATGTGTCCTAAGAAGGAGACTTCTCGTCGAGCAAATGCACATTTCTCCTTCTTGACATAAAGCTCGTTCGTGCGGAGTACTTGGAAGACTTGTCTTAGATGATTTTCATGATCCTCCAGTGTGTTGCTATAGATGACAATGTCGTCCAGGTACACCACTACGAACTTGTCTAAGAAAGGCTGTAGGACATGGTTCATGAGGGTGCAAAACGTTGCAGGCGCATTGGTGAGTCCGAAAGGCATCACAAGGAACTCATATGAGCCGTACCTTGTGACGCATGCTGTCTTAGGCTCGTCTCCCTCCGCAATGCGGACCTGGTAGTACCCCGATCGCAAATCCAGCTTGGTGAAGCAATGAGCTTGCCCAAGCTGGTCGAACAAGTCGGCAATGAGTGGTATTGGGTACTTATTCTTGACTGTGATCTTGTTAAGCGCCCGGGGCAAAGTCGAAGTGACCCGTCGTGCTTCTTCTGGAATAATACCGGCGCTCCATAAGGTGCTTTTGATGGACGAATATAGCCCATGTCCATCAACTCCTTCAATTGCCTCCGTAATTCCTCAAGCTCCGGAGGTGCCATCCGATAAGGCACGGCAGCTGGCGGGGTGGCACCTGGTTCCAGCTCTATCTTATGATCCACCTCCCTTTTAGGTGGTAACCTCTTTGGTAGCTCCGGTGGCATGACGTCTTGGAACTCCTCCAAAACGTGCTGGACCTCGGGTGGCATGGACTTGGTTGTAGGAATGGCAGCTTCTTCCTTTAAGGCAACAAGGTAGGTTGGCTCTTCCTTCTTGATTCCCTTTGAGAGTTGCATGGCCGAAATTTGTTTTTCTTGGAGTCGGGTTTCCCGCTCTAGTGGAACTAGATGGGTGTTGCCTTCCTCCAAGATACATAAGGAGTTCGCAAAGGGAATTGGGACGGCCTTGACCCTGTCCATGAACTCAATACCCAAGACGAGTGGATAATCGTCCATGGTCACGATCGAGAAGTTTATGTGGCCGTGCCAATTGCCTAAGCGAACCGGCACATTGCGGGCAACTCCAAAGGTTTTTGTTGGTGCAGCATTGACGCCCTTGAGCCAACCTTGGCTTGTCTCGTACCGGATGCCCATCTCCTTAGCCTGCTGGGAAGTGAGGAAGTTGCTGTCGGCTCCTGTGTCAACTAATGCCTTCACGGTATGCTCCCCAATCTTGGCCTCGGCAAACAACCTCCCTTTCTTCTCATTCTTGGGCACCTCAAGTTTTGCTTGAATTGAGCTTAGAAGCCGCATGGCCCCAATCTTTGCTTCCTCCTTCTCGTGATCCTCGATTAAGGCCGAAAGCTTACTCTTTTTGGGGCAATCCCTCGCATAGTGCGGTCCATTACAAAAGAAGCATTGGACCGGGGTCTTCGGTTTGGGAGGGAAATCTCTACGTCCCTTGGCCCTTTCTAACGCCTCCTTTCCCTTAGGCGGGTCTCCCCCGCTCTTTCCCTTGCCGCCCTTGTCCTTGGGTTTAGGTTTCTCCACTTTCCTGAACTCAATAAGGGACTCGGCAATGGATATGGCAGTGGTCAAGTCTTGGGCACCACGGCGTTGGATTTCAAGCCTTGCCCACTGCTGCAACCCGTCCATGAAGGCAAAGAAATCTTCTTTATCAGGGTAGTCAGGGATTTCGAGAAGTACCTCTGTGAACTCTTTGACGTACTCCCGGATGGTTCCTTTGTGCTGCAAACGCCTTAGCTTGCCACGAGCTTCCTCCTCGACGTTGCTTGGGTAGAACTGCTTCTTGAGTTCTGCCTTGAAATCTGCCCAAGTCTTGATAGTGCAGGTGCCTTTCTCTATGTCGCTTTGTCTTCTCCTCCACCAAACCATTGCGGTATCCTCGAGGAAAAGACTACCCATGCTTACCTTTAGAGCCTCGTCTTGCATGTCGAGAGCCCTAAAGTATTGCTCCATGCTCCAAATAAAGTTGTCTAGTTCCCTCGCATTTCTAGACCCTTTGAAGTATTTGGGTCGGGGAACATCTATTTTGGAAGGGGTAGTCCTTACCTCGGACGTAGTGGCAGTGCCTTGTGCAAGAGCCTTTTTGCACAAGCTGAGCTCCTCCTTGGTGCTCTCCAGCTCATGTGAAAGCCTCCCTAGCTCTTCCCGCATGGACGAAATCTCTGTCTGGTGTTTCTCCTCCACCGCCTGAAGACATTGTGCCAGGACTTGATTTACGGCGGACTGCATCTCCTCCCGCAATCCGTCTAGGCCCTCCTCGACCCTTTGTTCGACCCCCTCGAACCTTTGGTCGGCCTCCACGAACTTGTCCTGCCCATCGGCAATGGCCAACTCCACCTTGGCCAGCCTTGTCTCCAACTCCCCCATGGCGTCCCTGGAGCGAGACCTTTGGCCCTTAGATTTGTCCCTTTCGGTTCGGATGATTTCACTGCTGCCTTCCATACTCCCTTAGATGTTCCAACGAACCTGATGCTCTGATACCAATTTTGTGACGAGACCGTAACTCAAACACGACGATCTGTCCGGCCTAGCGAACTTTCAATGCCAAAGTTAGCTAGTCAGCCTACCCGGAAGCTTAGTAGTACTTAAGAAAGACTAAGCTTGTAGAAACTTGGCGAAGGAAACTGGTAGTTAGAAGAAAGAACTCTTTTATTAAGAGAACTTTGAGAACTTTACAATGCTTTGAATGCTTACAACTTTGCTTAATTGCTTGATTGCTTCTTGGATTCCAAATGCCAACCCATATTTATAGGGGAGGCTTACAAGCTCTAGAGGTTCTAGAGAGTTCTATAGCCTTCTAGCTATGTACATGTCCTAGAATTCTATGGAGAGTTCTAGAGAGTTCTACTACATTCTAGGTAGATACAAGAGTGTTCTAGAGAGTTCTAGAGTGCTCTAGAGAGTTCTAGAGAGCTCTAGAGAGTTCTAGAGAGCTCTAGAGAGTTCTTAGAGATCTCTATAAATCTCTACACCTAGTAGAATCTACAAGATAACTCTAAAGGGGTCTAGAGTCTTCCAGGGCCTTCCGGGGCACGCTGGACTGTTCCGGAAGCATTTTGGAGCTGTTTTGAGCTTGTTTTGGGGCGAAAATAGTGCCGTCCGTAACACAACTGTGGAAAGAAGGAATTTCCTAGAGCCGACGATATCCGTTTTACTTTCGAGTTAATTTGAGTTTTCGTTGAACAACGACTGTAACTGAGTCTACATCAAGGTTTTAACTAAAATCCTTTGCTATTGTATCAGACGTCCTATCTTAATTATTACACGGTCTAGAGAGTTCTACTACATTCTAGGTAGATACAAGAGTGTTCTAGAGAGTTCTAGAGTGCTCTAGAGAGTTCTAGAGAGCTCTAGAGAGTTCTAGAGAGCTCTAGAGAGTTCTTAGAGATCTCTATAAATCTCTACACCTAGTAGAATCTACAAGATAACTCTAAAGGGGTCTAGAGTCTTCCAGGGCCTTCCGGGGCACGCTGGACTGTTCCGGAAGCATTTTGGAGCTGTTTTGAGCTTGTTTTGGGGCGAAAATAGTGCCGTCCGTAACATAACTGTGGAAAGAAGGAATTTCCTAGAGCCGACGATATCCGTTTTACTTTCGAGTTAATTTGAGTTTTCGTTGAACAACGACTGTAACTGAGTCTACATCAAGGTTTTAACTAAAATCCTTTGCTATTGTATCAGACGTCCTATCTTAATTATTACACGGTCATATGATGCAGTTATTGATAAATGGTAAGTGTGGAATTCTTTTGATGTTAGACAGGTGGAGTTACCTAAAAACTTCTTTTGAAATATGACGTTTCTGCTCATTGTCTTCAAACTTAAATCAATGATCTATTTGGGTTGTTATCGCCTTCCCGTAATAGTTAGCATTAAATTTGGTTTAATAGTTAGAGCATGGTTTTATCCCTGGCCGAAGAAAAATAAGAGGAGAAAAAGAAGGAAATGGGTGCAACTAGATCTTTTGATCGGAGGCATAAATAATAAATTTGGTAGTCTTTTAAGGTGGATTGTATATATTTTGTAAATAAAACTTGTTTATACCAAGTAATTAACTAAATATGGACATTAAGGATAATAAAATTTCAAATAATGTATAGAATGAAAAAATCCTTTTAATCTATACCCATTTTTTAAAACACTTTTAACTTGTACCCACTTTTGAAATAGCTTTAGCCCTTTTCTCCTCGTCCTCCTCCTCCTCCTCCTCCTCCTCCTCCTTCTGCTTTTGCTGCCGTTTACAAAGAAATTATAAATAATTACGTGAGTTGGTATAAACAAAATGATAACAATTGATAAAGACCTATCTAATTACCTGAAATATGTCAAATGTTGACCTCGCAATGAGAAGTGATGTCTTGATATTTTGTTGCATATTTTAGGGAAGAGGCATTGTAGTCACGAATTGGAGTTTGTATGTTTATAATTAGTAGTTTAATGACAAATATTCAAACTACAATTGAACTTTGGAAGTAGGTAATACATGTAGGTATCAATAGCGATTTCATTTTTGAAGTGCATGATTTGGGTAATGTCTTGTCAGATCCCTGCAACTCGTCATAGATTTAGATAGCAAAAAAAGAATTGATGAAAAAATTAAAATTAGTTCATTTTATAAATGAACTAAATAACTTTAGCTCTTCGATAGTTACAAAATAAAAACTTTAGCTCTCGCAAGTTTCAAAAATAAAAACTTCAGCTCTAGAATTGATTCGCCAGTTACAAAATAAAAAACTTCAGTTCTAGAGCTGAACATCAGGCCTGGCTACTTGAATGCTGAAGTTTTACGTGATTGTCTTTGCTACTTCAGTTCCGTATGCTGAAGTTATGCGAAAAAGCGAGTACGCTTGTAATTTTTTGCAAAGCAAGCACAGGTTAAAACGTAATATAAAAAATAAATATAGATACAAATATCCCTACAATGTGCGATGAAATTTTGTAGTAAGTGGTGCTTATTTTCTTAAAGGTCTTCCGTTCTGCCTATTACGAAACTGATTTTAAATGAGTGAATTTGCAAGAGACTCATTAGAAGGCTAATTTTTGTAGCGCCGAATAGTATTGTTAATTTTATTTTTGTATATATTAGGTAATTAAATTAAAATTTGCGTATGAAGGGTAATATAGTTTCCAATAATGTATAGGTATATAAAAAATTTTAGGTTAAATGGGGGCGACCAAATAAGGCACCCCGTGTTATGAAATAATATAAAAGACAAGAACAATAATGTAAGAACAAGAGCAATAGAGAGAAGAGTAGAGAGAGTTCTTCTTATTGATACTTAGAGAATGTTAGGAGTGATTTACAATGGTAGAAGACCCCTTTATTTATAGGGAGGGGGATGATTTATCTACCAAGAATAGAACTCTAGAATCTCTCTAATTATAGACATTCACCTTAAATAGGAGATTTCATAACACTCCCCCTTGAATGTCTATTCAACAATGTGCCTCGTTAAAACCTTAAAACCAAAACCCAATGGGAAAAATTAAAGAAAGGAAAAAGAGTACACATGTTTGAATATGCGCCTATTGGTTGCCTCGTTAAAAACCTCGCAAGGAAAACCCGGTGGGACAAAACCTTGTAAGGGAAAAAGAGTGCAACGCGCATTAACTCCCCCTAATGAGTACATCAATTTATATCCTTGAGCATTTGCATTCCAATCTTGTGCATCATCTTCAAAACGATCTTTGATAGAGATTTGATAAATAAATCAACCATATTGACTTGAATAAATATTCCGCACCTTGAAATCATCATTCTTGATAGATATGAACATCTTCATGTAATGTCGTGGAATAACTCTTCAATATCTCCATAGATGCATTCTCAATGCCATCATGCTTATAGTTATAGCAAGATACATATGTACACAAATTGTACTAAGGATGTGGTACTTCAGGACCAAGAGTTGCATATGCTTCAAGCAACTTAAATCTTTCAAGTTAAGTCATATAAGCCATATAATAGACTTTAGATGCATATCAAGTTTTCCATGTCATGCTAGACAAATAAGATAAAGAAAACTGATTATACATACCTTTGACTTTATACTTTCAAGCATTTGAACTATAGGTTCAAAACTACATGTCTTTCATATGGAATCAATTCTTCTTGAATTGTATCTCTTCCATTTAGTTACTTTCTTTGGGTCAGCAAATGCGTATAGCATGCTTTGCACTATGTTGCAATTGAATTATCCCTTTTATGAACTTCAGGTTCATATCATGATATTCGGGGATATACATATACAAATGATAATTCATCCCATGTAACCTTTTCTCAAGCGTTTACCATGTCTCCCCCTCATGTTAGTAAAGCTAACTTGTTTCCTCAACTTTGGGAAATCATCTTTGTGCATTATCATGTCAATATACACAACACATTAATAATAAGATGAAATTATTTGGTTCCTGACCTTGAACCACTTGTGAGGGGAGAATATACTCTCGTATACAACTTATATCAAACTGATATATATAACTTTGTTCTCATAAGAAACAGTTTAGCTATTAAGTGGAAGCAGTCAATAATTATCTTGCTAAACCAACTTTGATATAAACCAACTTATCAAGATGAACTATCTTGAGTAGAAAATCTGGAAATTATGCTCGAAGTTAGATTACTGAGCAATTTACCTCGCAAGCACCGGCCAGGCTGCGGGTCAATAACAATTGCGCATGTAACCATATCATAGATGCATCATATGTGGTATACATGGCAGGTGAATGGGCCCATATTCACCTTTGATATTTCCAGAATTTATGGGCTTCAACCCGAACTCTTTAGTTGGTCAGTTCATTAGTGAGAACAAGTGATACAAGAGAATCCGTAAAGAACTTTCTAGTTCTTTAATATTCACCTATGTGAATTTGCACATCATACTTAAAATGAGATGGCTAACACGAATGCCAACTGAATAAATTATCAATATTGGTAAACTTCAAATTTATACCATGACATGTGCACTTATCAATAAACTTCAGGTTTATTATGACATGGGTTTTATACCAATAGATATCCACTTTATTGTGGCATTTTTTCATTTGTGTAGTACAAACTGGAGAACAAAGCGGGTAGCTTTTCATATGCAAATTAACCCGCTACAAGTTGTAGTAATAGGAGATATCAAAGCCTTCCTTTATTTATAGTCTCAATATAATCAATCGCTTTCGCGTGTACTTTGGAAACTGAATAAGTTTCTTTGAGACTTACTACAGCACAATACTCAATTGTGTTTCTCCAACATAGTAATAATTGGCTCTTCTAGAGCTCTCAATTAATTTTGTACTACCACAGATTCATCAACATCCATGTGGTGAATATCTTTCTTAAAGAGAAAGTTATACCATTATGGTCATGTCAAACTTATATGCAAGATATGTTTCTTGCATTATCGTTGTCCTTTAATAGTCATATTTCCAAAATACTTTGGCGTACAATAGGTACGTGACCAACGATCATTCATGCCATATATCATCTCAAACCTCCTTCTAGGGGTGAGTGTGGTATCATCTCAAACCTCCATCTAGGGGTGAGTGTGGTATATTTAATACCAATTTCATCTTCATATTCTTCCAATAATGAATATGTATTCGTGAATCAGATGTTGTCACATTCACTTCGAGGATATGTGATTTTGTTATCCTTTTCAAATCTATAAATGCGTCAGGCATTTGATTTGCTATTCTTTGCAAATGGATAATCTTTTGTGCCTCTTTCTCACAAATAGAGGTATGTGGATCAAGATGAGATAATGATGCATTTTTCCACAAAATTTCCCGTTTGGTTTCACCAACTTCTCCCCCTAATTTTGGGAAAAGTGCTCATCAAATTGACAATCTGCAAATCGTGCAGTGAACAAATCTCCTGTCAATGTTTCGAGGTAGCGAATAATGGAGGGCGATTCAACCTCAACATATATTCCTAACCTTCTTTGCAGACCCATTTTGGTGCGGGATGGCGGTGCTAAAGGCACATATACTGCGCATCCAAAAATTCTTAAATGGGATATATTGGGTCCATGACCCAAAACCAATTGCAACGGGGAATATTTGTGTCAATTCGTCAGTCAGAGACGAACTAGCATTGCTGTATGCAAAATGGCGTGACCCCAAACCGAAGTGGGCAGCCGACAAACTAAAATGCTGCATGCAAAATGGCATGAACCCAAACCAAAGTGGGCAGCCGACGAACTAGCATTGCTGTGTGCAAAATGGCGTGAACCCAAACCGAAATGGGCAGCCTCGTTTTCATGAAGAATTCAAGAATATTCTCATCTATTGTCTCAATATGATATCTTTAAAACTCAACAAGTTCTTCTTAGACTTGGAGGAGAATATTGCATTCTCTAAGATAAACGTCATGCCTTTGGGCAGAGTTACAGTTGCTCTTCCGGAGCCTTCAATCAATTTACTTCCCATGGTTTGACATATAAAAGAAAATATACGAACATGAGAATAAACAACTTCAATTCGTTTGTGTCACATAATATTTTCAAAATCTGCTGCTAACAGTTGACTAACAAAATTAGATAGTCGATTATATGTTTTCCATAATCGATTACTATGCAGTTTGAAAATTTCAGTTTAAACGTTTTCATAAAACAATCGATTGTTAAACACACACAATCGATTGTTGAGCATTGACAATCGATTGTTAAACATAGACAATCGATTGTTGACAATTTTTGAAAAATTCCAGAGCACTGTTTCAAGACAATCGATTGTTATGCATAGACAATCGATTGTTGACAATTTTTGAAAATTTCCAGATCACACTGTTTTAAGACAATCGATTGTTAAACATAGACAATCGATTGTTGGCTATTTTGAAAAATTCCAGATTACACTGTCTTAACGACAATCGATTGTTAGACAAAGACAATCGATTGTGGATGATTTTTGAAAAATTCCAGATTACACTGTTTTAAAGACAATCGATTGTTAATCATAGACAATCGATTGTTGACTGTTTTTGTAAAATTCCAGATCACACTGTTTTAAAGACAATCGATTGTTGATGATCAACAATCGATTGTTTTGCAGTTTTTATGCGAAATATGAGATAACCGACTAGTTTTTCAGGTTAGTCGATTACCTCTACTGGAAAGTAAAAATATTATTGACATTTGAGCATATTGATACATTTCTAAAGAACTAATACTAACATTATGTCATGCACTAACTAATACGAGCTAATACTGATGGCTATTAGTTTATTCATTCACTAATACAAACAAGTAAAATAAAATCAAATAGCTCCATCTTCTTTCATCACGGATCCATCACCGATTAGGTGGTCTATCTACCCCTCGGGTTGCTCAAAGAAGTCTGCCACATCCAAGTGGATGATGTCAAAGTTGTCGTCAGAGACAAAATTCGTTTCAGGGCGTTTACTCTTTCGAGATGCTTGATAAAGGTCAACCAAAAGTCATGGTATACGGCAAGCCTTTGACCAGTGCCTGTTTTTACCGCAACGATAATATATAGTTTATAAACTATTTGCTTTTGGGTTCTTATCGTATCGTGCTTGTGGCAGAGTGGCCAACTTCAGGTTGTCATCTCTTCTTTAAGCCATTCCACAAGATAGGTGGATCCTTGACGGTGAGATATTCAATCTTCAAACCTTCATCAAGGTGATGGCGCAAGAAAATCAAGGCCTTAGCATAGTTTTGGGTGGATGCATTATTTCTGTCTTTAATGGCGTCTCCAAGACCCATAGCATCTAAGTGGATTTCAGCATCCAACACCCATGTCATATAGTTCTTGCCCGAAATTTCAAGGGCAACGAACTTTCTTTTCATAATGTCAGACATAAAACAGATTTACATCAAGAGCGTGTTCATACTTACGGGCTCTATTACAATTATCACATTCACTTCAGGGAATGGATCATAATCATGTGCTTTACACAATCTCATGTCAAATATTACTTTCATAAAGTGAAAGATTATTTTGAGAATCTTTATTATTCTCATTATCACAATAATGACGATTATAACTTCGTCTATTGCCATGTCCACATCCATTGATACCTTTACGGTAATTAGTCTTCTTTCATACTTATCACATACTGCTACCACATTCTCTAAAGGGAATGGAGCAAATTCAATTGGACGGAATTCTTTGCCACGTCCACATTCATTGATACCTTCATGGTAATATTTTAGTCTTGTTTCAGACTTATCATATACTGCTTCCACATTCTCTAAAGGGAATGGAGCAAATTCAATGGGACGTATTTTCAATTATTTGCCACAATCATACATGAATTTAATCATGGCAGGACATAGAGATTTAACCACTTCATGTGGTTATAATTTCTTACAAACTCCATTAGAGTTATAATCAAACTTTGTTTGTATATTAAATCAAATCGTAGAATTTCAAGAATTTGAAAGGGAAAAGTAAATTACTTACCTTTAAGGTATACCAATTATATTTTCAATGTTTTCTTCCTTTTCTCCACTGATGCAGACGACGGCGGCTCCGATGCGGAGAAATTGACGGCGGCTTAATCTTCTTAAAGAGCTTCTTGAGACGGTAGAGTCTCGTGCTGATAACGTGTTATGAAATAATATAAAAGACAAGAACAATAATGTAAGAACAAGAGCAATAGAGAGAAGAGTAGAGAGAGTTCTTCTTATTGATACTTAGAGAATGTTAGGAGTGATTTACAATGGTAGAAGACCCCTTTATTTATAGGGAGGGGGATGATTTATCTACCAAGAATAGAACTCTAGAATCTCTCTAATTATAGACATTCACCTTAAATAGGAGATTTCATAACACCCCGTGTAATTTTTAATACATTGTAAGTCGCTTATTTGGCACTAATAGCGTGTTTGGCCAAGCTTCTTCAAATTCAAAAGCACTTTTGTTTTTCAAATAAATAAATAAATCAAAGTTGAAGTCCTTGGCCGAGCTTTCAAAAGGAAAAAAATGATTTGAGGATAAGCATGAGCAGTTTTGGAGAAGCAAAAAAAATAACCTTTTTCAAAAAGCAATTTATTTAAAAGCATTTTGAGAAAAATACACTGAGAAGTAATTTTTAAAAGCTTGACCAAACACTAATTGCTGCTCAAAAGTACTTTTTAAATTAATTAACTAAACACTCATCAAATATACTTTTGAAAAAAAAGACTTCTTAAAATAAGTTGCTTTTTAAAGTTAGCCAAACAAGCTATAATGTTAATTACTATCGTACTATTGTGTAAAAATAGCATGGTATAGCCAATTTTCGGACTGGTCATTCAACAATAGCCAGCGTTTACCAAGTCAATTGAAAATAGCTACTGTTTTGCTGCAATAAAGATCGATCTAGCATAATATACTGGAGTTCGGTGCATTTGTGTATGAACTCCAGCATATTATGCTGGACCGGTATACTTTGCTGGCTCCAATTTAATATACTGGAGATTGGAGCACCGGTGCTCCAAACTCCAATATATTATACTGGATCGCTATACTTGCTGGAACTCCAGTATATTATGCTGGAGTTCTAGTGTACTTATGCTGGAACTCCATCATATTATGCTGGCGTTCCAGCATACTTATCCTAGAATTCTAGTATAAACTATATAATATGTTGGAGTTCAAGTATACTTATGATGGAACTTCAGTATAATATACTAGAATATTTTCCGGGTTTTAAATAGTGTTTTCGCTTAAATTTATTTTACATAAAAAAACTATTTAATTACTTTTAAAATTGAGTTATTTTTGATCGACCAGTTATAAATCTAACTTTTTTTAAATTTTTCTCAAGTATTGTGTGTCACTTCCTTTTCAATATAGTCCGATTTCTCCGGCCAGTATCCTTTTACCATTTTAGCCCACTTTTGAAGCAATGACTCAACAAATTCATAACTGCAGAAGTGCGGATAGCCCCACTCCGCTAATGTCCATCCAAAATGTAATTTGGACAGCTCATCCGGCCCTCATCCCCATGCTATTAAAGCTTATCCTAAGTTGTAATTACATCTTGACCTTGAAGAAATGATAGAAACTTTATGTTTTAATAGTTATTAGTTAATTATAATTATCATTTATTATATTATTTTTTATAGTTATATTTTTGAATTTTTTAGAGTGTATTTAATATATTTAAGTTACTGTATTCATGATTGTAGTAGCATTTTTCAGCGTGAAAAGAGGATTATAGCTAGACAGATTATTGTATTTAATTGTATTCATGGCATGAAATAGAGAATTACAGCTAGACAGATTATTGTATTCGATTGTATTCACGGTGCAGTTCATGGTCTTTTCAACAATTTTAAACGGAAAGTGAATCAACTAACATAATATACTTCTAATATAACTCAAAGAAACTAAATTATAACACAAAAAATTTGTATATCTAGTTATAAAAATAATTTTCAACCGAAAAACACCCCAAAAACATGTCAATCTTCAGAGAAATTATATAATTACATTGTACATAATTAAATACATAAAAATACCTTGAATATATGAAGTATAGTAGGTCATCTATAGTAAACATATGAATACATACTGCAGATACATTTGAATGCGCACACACACACACACACACACACACACACACACACACACACATATATATATATATATATATATATATATATATATATATATATATATATATATATATATATATATATATATATATATATATATATATATATATATATATATATATATATATACATATATATATATATTTGAATACATAATTATTTTAATTAAAAAAAATATATGAATACATTCATAGAATATAGCGAGACATTGAATACAATAAAATACATAAAATACAGCGAGATATATTGAAATACAATGAAAAAAAGACAATGAATACAATGAAATACATAAAAATATAGCGAGATACATTAAAAATATATTTTTTTTAAATAACAAAATCTTCAAATTACTCAGCCCCAAACTCCATGATAAACAACACACCTCATGTTTATGTTCCTTGAAGGCACAAATCTGGTTATTGGTGGGAGGCAGAAAGGTCGTAGAAGTGCTGAAATCAGGCAGACTTCAATTCATATTTTCCTTATTTGAAGAAAAGCTTTGTGCTTGATTGATACAAATGGTGACATAATATGTGCTCCTCAAAGATTCTTTTCTTGACTTTTACGATAAGGACTTCAATTTTGCCCATTTTTATAATTGATTTTCCAAAATTCTTGAAAAAAGTAGATGCAAACAAATTTTTATTGACTATTTAAAAGAACGATTGACGGAGGAACTGATGAAAGAGAACCCATAAATTTATATTCATGGAGAAAACTGGCGTTGAGAGAGAGGATTGAAAAAAAGAGGACAGCGTATTTTATGTGAGAGAGGGCAGCGTATTTTATGGCTTAAGGTTAAAGTAACCATAAATAAATATTTGGCTATAAAAATAAAAATCTTAGCTATAGAATATAATTTTTATGATATTTATTTCGAATAAACAAGGTATCAACTTTTTCTATAGAAGATAACTAATCCAAGAAATTATATGGTACTCTGCTAGATATGATTTTTATTTTATTTCCTGTGTAAGAAAGAGCTAAACATTTACTTCTTGACATAAAATGAGAAGAATATGCATGTTCTTAAATTATTAGTTCATTAATTAAAAAAGGTGTATTCGTTGTGTAGAGTACTGATGGATGCTTTCCTTTTCCTAAATCAAATCTTCAAATTACCTTGTTAGTTTTTTTTTTCTTGTGAAAAATGTTGTATAAATTTTTTAGTGATAATAATTGAAAACTATCAACCTTTGTAGAACTGATAATTAATGGATTGTTGACATACTAGCTGCTATAAGAGAAAACTTATCAATATTAATCAATAAATGCATAACATGTGTTTTAACATAAACCCATTCACTTATCTAGTTTATCGACTATATATTACAATTACAGGGTCCGAATAAGTATTTTAATATTTCCTACTGACTACTCTCTATTAACAATAACAACAACAATAACTCAGTATAATCCCACTTAGTGGGGTCTGGGGAAGGTAGTATGTACGCAGACCTGACTACTCTCTATTAAATTAGATGAAATTTGTTCGTGAAAGGTTAAAGCTGAAAATACTGAAGTGCTTCTGATCAACGCCGCAGTTTAAATTCGTTAAATAAGTAGTGGTGTCTTTTATAACCAAATACTCCAACAAAATAAGCAGATTGTGGTGAAATGATCATTTGTTTCTATAATCGGAAAAAATGATTGACCCTTTAGAAATAATAGAACTGGAAATTTGGAAGTTCTGTTTGGGTATAAAGAAAAGTAAAATTACTAAAAGTTGAGATGGTGACAGCTGTGGGATTTGAACCCACGCCCTTTCGGACCAGAGCCTAAATCTGGCGCCTTAGACCACTCGGCCAAACTGTCCTTGTTGTTCAGAAGCGTTATATTTTTATATATCATAGCCACAGAAAGGAACAGCTAACGATATACAATTATTAATTGTGGAACATTACTAACACCCACCCCAAGTCCCAGGAACATGGTGAGATTTGGAGCACTGTGAGGTTTGGAGCACTGGATTTAACTCAATTAATTTTCAATTTGAATATCGGTTTCGTAAGTTTTCTCAAAATAATACGTTTTTTAAAACTACAAAGAAAAAATTACAACACAGCATAATCTCACTTAGTGAAGTTTGAGGAGGGTAATGTTTGTGCAAACTTACCCTTGAGCAAAGAGACATCCTTCCCTCAAGAACTTCCCGACCTTACTCTTGAGGAGACTCGAACTCACAACCTCTTGGTTGGAAATTTGCTTTAAATATGTCAAAAAAATACTCCAGAAACGGTAATAACACTCTTTTTAGGAGAAATGGAGTCACAGAACGATGATTAGGAAAACTTCCCTCAAAAAGTAAAAAATCTGATCAAATAAGGATCCAGAACACAAGCGCTAGAACTGAAATGTCATGGAGACTGGAACACAATTACGCAAGCATAGGCATTTTCATTACAAACAGGATTCTCCTAAACATATCCTGGTCCAAACTCCAACAAAATCAAATACTAGCAAATATTCAAAGAGCGGCTTAGCCCTAAAGATAGCTTGACCATAGAGTTCAGAACAATAACATTGAGCTACTGAGAACTGAAGAAATATTTTACACTTCACACTGGGGATAATTTTGGTCACCCAAAATAACATAATAGCATACATTATATGAAATTTCCTATGGCTTCAGGGAAGCTTATCTGTTGGCCTCAATGCACTTAGGCAAGCATTGCAACAAGGTAAATTTCCGATGGGGCTCAGAGGACTGAAAAAAATCTGGATCTTGCTCAAGTGACTCCGAATAACTTTCAAGAACTGTTACAATCTCCTCGAACTGTGGCCGCTTCTGAGGATTGTTTGCCCAGCACCGCTTAATGAGTTTACAAACTGCTGTTGGACATGCAGCTGGTATTGGTGGTCTAGCTTTCTAGAAATATCCCAGTAATACAAGAAAATGCAAAAAAATCCTTTCTTAGATATAGTGATGCATACAGTATCCGGACCAAAAGAAAAACTGTACACAATAACTTGTTCCAATGTAACTTCATGTGAGAGAAGCAAAAGAAAATAGCCGCTGTGATCCCATTAGCTACTGAAGAGAAACATGTTTAGGGAACGATAGAGGACGTGAATAGACAGACAGCCAGATATGAGAGACAACTTCTAAACATAATAAAAAGGTGGAAAAAGGTTGCAAGCTCGGATATTTAACTCTGTGCAAGAACTTTAGGTATGTGACATCTGCATGTTTGCAACAACAATAGTCTTACCAGCTGGATATACCACAGCATCACAACATCTTTTAAAGTGTATATAGAACTAGAAGGTAGACAAATAAGGACCTACATGTGATGCCACGGCAATCATCATAGATATGGATTTCTATTTGCGCCATGTCTGGCATAGACATGACAGGATTTTCATATATTACACAAGAGGCCAATACAAACATATGTACCTTTCTGTAAGCCCAAGACAAACATATTTTTTTTATCAACCATGCAATTATTGTAGCAGAAACATAAAATTTAGATGATTACCATCCTAGAGTAGCATACCAAACTAGCACCACCATTAACTCCTCGACAGGGGATTCATGTTTAAAACTGTGCACTTTTATTGCAGTGATCTGAAGAATGAAAAATGCATTCTCAACTTTCACATGATATTTTTATCTTCATCTCAAAGGTAACTTCAACTTTTGATAAGTTTTTCATAAGCTATTTCAATATGCATTGATAGCTGCAACTCAGAGATCTAGATTCTTTTTTTTCGTATCTACTTGTCTTTCTCGATTCATCTTGAACGATAACTTACTGATGTTGAATAAAATGTAAAATGACATATTGGAAGGCGATGTCCAACAGATATAGATTCAGTGGATTTAGCGGAATAATGCATATTTAAAGACACGTGAAACAGTAGGCACTTCATCTTGATGAAAAGCACTGCAAGAGTTAACAAAGAATATACCTTTTGGCAAACTGCAAATGCCGCCTGCTCCGGGGTCATGTCATCAAATGGTGTCAATGCAGTCAAAAGTTCCCATAGGACAATGCCAAAACTATATACATCAACTTTCTTTGTATGGTTCTTTTCCTTGATCATTTCTGGTGCCATCCAACGGTATGTACCAGTGAACCCCTTTGGGCTGCCACATTGAGATTCTAAACATGATATCCCAAAATCTGCGACTTTCACGCACATATCTTCAGCAAGGAGTAGATTTTCTGACTTGAGATCTCTGTGAAGTATCCCTTCAGCATGAAGATATTGCATTCCACGTGCAATGTCAAGGGCCAATTTAAGAACTAGGTTAAGAGGGACCGAGTATGGCTCCTGCTGATGAAGGTATTTTCTTAGGGAGCCTCCAGGTAAGTACTCTGTGATGATGCAAAAAACTGGTGGTTTCTTACATGCTGCAATAAACTGCATTTGAGAGGCAGAAGAAATGAAACAAGTCAAAAGAAGTGGCAATTTCAGGATTGAGAAAACATGCACGAAAAAATGTATATATTAAACCAAAACAATTACAAATAAAGTCTTAAAAATCAGAGAACAGCAACTCACTTCAAATTATTTACCAATAAGTAGTTATCATATATCAAAATATGTAATCAAAATCCACAATCTACAAACTCTGAGAGATGTGATCACAAATGATAACTCATCAATTGATGAAGTTCCTGCAGGTGACACAACCATACCTCCGTATAAATCAGAGTTGAGGAGCTGATCCGTAGATTTCAAGTTTGACACAATCGAAAAGGCAGACGAGTTGGATTTTGGATATAAGGCAATCAAGAGCATAGGTTCAAAAATATTGATCAGTCTATGGATTACCGTGTACCTGTTGCTTCTTCAAAAAATGATTTCGAGCGTGGTGGTGGGGATGGGTGTGGTAGAGATAAAAGGCTTGACAATATGAGTTCAGGTTAAAGAGAATTAGTGATTTGCCAACATCACTTTAGTAATATTGTTTTGAGTCAATTAGATGATTATAGACTCTATACTGAATAGAAGACAAGCCATACAGAAATTTCCTTTTAGAATCATATAGAAGCAGTTTGAAGAACATCCATTCCTCCTCTCTTTGCTTCACTAATCCTAAGGCAAGTGATAAACAAGAGACGCGTTTGCTGATCGGTATAATGAGCTAAAAAGTGGGTTTATTACAGATGGCATAGTATTTATCTAAGGAGATTTGTATAGGTAAAAAGTGATAGACGCTTGCAGCTTTTCGTTGTAACTTGGAAATAGTATTAGGCTACTTAAGAAAACATGTATGAAGTAGCAAGAATGCAATCACTAGCTCTCGTAACAAATACAGTATAACATAAGAAAATGCTTTCTTCTTTTCTTTTCATGTGTTCCCGTATGGATTCTGCTAGAAATAAATTTCTAATTAGACGATGGCAATCGTCACTTGCATAAAGTTAGACTATATCGATGTAGGTAGACTCCTGAACTTGGGTGGTGGTTGTTGTTGTTGTCTATGTAGGTACACTCCTGAACCTGCCAAAGAACAAACCACAACCATTTCTTGGAACACAAATAAAGTAAGATAGCCTCCCAGATGCCACCTTTAACCTTTGAATTTCCTTCTTAAAAACAGTTTCCATTCTTCATTCATCTCCACCCTTTGGTCATGGTTAATGGTCAATGCCAACTTCTTCAGCTCCAAGCCCATTTACCTCCAAAGGCTTGCCAGTCAACACTATGGCGAATAACCTTGACCCAGCGAACTAACACTACATGCAGCACTTATGATATAAAAGGTTTTCATGACTTCTATCTCATCGAAATCTAGAAGGGGAAGTACCAAAGTAGATTTATTTGGTAATATAATTAGTTTGCAGAAGGAAGGCATAACATCATAAGATAACATCTTATTAGTACAAGATACAATACAATCAGGTAATGAACTTGTACTATTTCAGAAGGAAAAGTCACTATATAAGGGATGCTAATATTATCGCGTTCATTTAACAGAAGGCTATCCTATTTTCAAAGGACTATTTACAAGAATGTACTACTTTGGAACACATTTTCACTTTATAACACTTGTAACAGTCTTCTGAGTACTAAAAACTAATCCAAGTTCTTTCCTTTCTTTCTTGATAATTTTTTCTTTTAAAATACAGTTGATAATGCAGACAATTAAACATAGATCAACGAAACCCCAACAGAAAAAATGGACGAAAATGGGAGACAATGCTTACAGTGATGATATTTGGATGCTTTAACCGAAGCAACAAAGCAACCTCAGAAGTAAACTGTTTCTCCAAAAAAGTAGCCAAGTCACCATCTTCCTCGGGTTGGCTAATGAGTTTAATAGCCACTTCGCTGTGCTTATAAATTCCCCTGTAAATCCTACTATGCCTTCCTGAGGCAAATTTGTTCCCTATATATAGCTGCGACATATCGGCGCTCCATTCCTCTTCTCCTTCCCCCTTTATCGCCGCCCCTGATGATACTATGTACTTGGACCATGACGCTGCTCGCTTGTACTCTCCCAAAGAAAGTCGCCTCTCTAGTTTCCCATTATTTGCTATTTGCTTATACCAGTTGAAATTCTTCATTGTAAACCATCAAGTTGTCCGCCTCCAAACAAAAACACTAGGAGTATATAAATACTCAAACGGCGCTACAGGTTCTCCTAAATTAATTTATAAAAATAAGCTACATTCCAAAGAATAGAGTTACATTTTAGTATGTTTCACAGTTTTTAATTATGAATTAACCAGCAGATTTTTTTCTTTTTTTAAAAAAAAATAATCAATGGTGCATTTCTTGGGATTGATTTTCAGAGAAACAGTAAACTCGAGAAGAGCTTTGGATAAAAGCTTGAAACCTTTATGTATATATAGAAAGTAGAGCTTTGTGAGATTGGAAGAGCGAGAAAAAAGCGGTGAATCAGCAAAAAGTACAGCACTGCGAAGCGTGCAATGTGTTTTTGTGTACTCGAAACTTGGGGGAGTGATTTTAGCAGGAAGCTCGAAAAGCTAAGCGGAGGAAGATATAGTATTGATATGAGTTAATGAGAGTTGTTGCAGTGAATGAAAGGGGTGAAGAGAGGAGGAGAGCGGCGGTAGGAGTGGCGGAGCAGCAGGCGGAGGTGGCGGTGGAAGTGGCGGTTTTTCTCACTCTACAGAAAGCAAAGCAGTGGGTAGTACAAGTACAAATACAATACCAAGAGTAGCTTAACATTCATAACGTGCGAAGATCCACTTCTGAGGAGACATTTCGGGTTCTTCTGATTGTGACCGCTTTATTCTTCTTCTCCTCTTTGCCCCTACACTTTTCTCATTAGTCCTTTTAGACCCATTTGTCTTTCTCTACATTTCTTTTTAGACAAAAGAAACTTATTGAGTTTTTTCCTCTTTTTAAAGTCTTCATTATGTACCACAAGAATAAAGAAAATAATTTAGTAAGACCACTCATTTCAGTTTCTCAAAAACTAATGATAGTGGTAAAAGATAAGATTTCTTAACCAAAAGGTCATAAGTTCAGCTTTCCAAAATTCAAGTTTGCTTTTGTCTGACTAAATTTAATAATTTTGATCGAGATTCTGTATTCATATTAAAAATTCTATTTAACACAAATAAAATCGAGTAAAGGTGAAATGGGGTCGTGCAAAAGGGATGAATAATGGGGGGTAAAATGGTGAATGAGGAAACAAGGGGCGTGGCAAAGAGGACCAGAGAAAGTGTTGGAATAGCAACAGAAGGGAGGGGCGGATCTCGTTGTAATATTGCTGTAGTTATTATAGCAAGCGGGACCCACAACTACTATCCACCAGTTATGTCGAACAGTGCCGTATGCTTCTTCCGTATACGGTCACAACGCTTCTCCTCACTGCTACATTAATACTCGTCTCTGATGTAATATTTGTATTATAGTTCCATTAAATTAAAATCATTTTCTGTCAATAACAATTTTATGCCTAGTTCCCTAAATTAAAAGTTTAATATAAAATAATAAAATATTTATCACTCTATCACAATATGTGATGCTTACATTAATATTACTATTTTTTCCACATTTATTTAGTGGGTGTTAGACGTAAGAATTGTAAAATTTCACAAAAAAGTGATTTTTAAGTGATAATGGTATTTAAAAATTAGAGTTATGTTCGGACATGAATATAATTTAGGTTGTTTTTGAAGTTTTGTGAATGATCTGAGTAAAAATTCAAAAAAATAACTATTTAGATTTTTTTTTAAAATTTTCAAAAAATTTCAAAATTCATCTTCAAGTGAAACTTGAAAATTTTATGGCCAAACACTAATTTAAAAAAAAAACGTGAAATTATTTTTTTTTTAAAGTAAAAAAATTCTCATGCCGAAACGGGCTCTTAAACTTTTCGTGTTTTTTTTTTTGGGCTTTTTCTTATATTCCCATTAACACCTTATTTTTAGCTAGCGTTTGGCCATAGATTTCCAAATTTATTTTGAAAAATCTGATTTGGGTGAATTTTGGTTTGAAGATGAAAATGTGTTTGGACATCAATTTAAAAATATATTTCACTTTTTTTTTAAAAACGTGAAATATGACTTATACCCACAAGTTCTAAGAACTATCACAAATACCCAATAGTACCCGCATCAATAACATTTATTATATTATCGAAAACTATCGTCCTGAACATAAATAAATTTCGTACAAAATTATCATTTTTTTCATGAACTACATAATAAACTATCAGATGACCAAGAAAACAAAGCAACATTGTTACAAAATAATAAATGGTGGGCTCTTTTACAAAATATAAAAGTTTAGGGTATTTTTTTAAAAATATAATAGTAATATTTCGGGAACCCAGTCTAGGAAAATGAGGTAAGAGATTTTAATGATTTCATATAATCAATTGGCATGGCTGAACTACATGCAGTGGGAAGAAAATATACGTGGACAAATGGACAATGCTTTAGCCAATGCTGAATGGCTTTTAATAGTAGCAGTGATATGTAATCCTGGTTGTTCTGAGCATATAATTTATGGAAGTTGTGAAGAGGAATCCAAGACCTTTCAGGTTTCTGAATTGCTTAGCAGACCATAAAGATTTTCTAAGTGTGGTGACAAATGCATGGGGTAGCCATACAGGTACTAAACACAGAGAGAATATCTAAGGTGGTGAAGACAACTTTGAAACAATTAAATCAAAGGGAATTTAGGAATTCAATGTCACAAAAGATGAAGCGTACCAAGCTCTTATGAGTATAGATGATCAAAAAGCTCGAGGATATGATGGATTCAATGCTCTTTTCTTTAAAAGAGCCTGGTATGTAGTCGTAGAGGAGGTGACAAATGCAGTGATTCAATTTTTTACTAATGGAGAAATGTACAAAGCTATTAATTGCACTATAATTACATTGATCCCAAAGGTCAAAAATCCATCAAAGGTATCTGAATTCATGCCTATTTCCTGTTGCACTATGGTGTATAAACTTATATCCGAAAGTCTTACTAGAAGAACGCAAGGTGTTATGGACACTCTAATGGACAAAAATCAATCTGTTTTATTCCAGGTAGGTTAATTGCTGACAATATTATACTGAATCATGAACTCATGAAGAGCTACGGTAGGAAAGGCATCACAGGTAGGTGTATGCTAAAAAATGATATAAAAAGCCGACTCAATGGAATGGCCATATATTGAGCAAATTCTTAATGGCCATAGATAATTATTTACGCTATTTATGCTGGAGTTACTAATGCTCTTTTGTTTTTGTTTTGCCTTTCCTTCACTGAGCCGAGGGTCGATTGGAAACAGTCTCTCTGCCCTTTCGGGTAGGGGTAAGGCCCGTCTACATATTACCCTCCCCAGACCCTACTTCGTGGGACTATACTGGGTAGTTGTTGTTGTTGTTGTTCTTAACTGCATACAGTTCCCAACAAAATCTATCTAAAAGATTATGTGTTGTATAAAGATTGTTTCCTGCTCAATTATTATTAATGGGGATCCTATAACACCACTTCAAGCCAAAAAAAGGATTGAGGCAAGGGGATTCTTTATCTCCTTCCTTATTTGTGCTAGATATGAAGTATTTCAGTCGAAGTTTGAAGGGACTCATTGTTGTACCTAAGATCAAATTCTATCCAGGATGCAAGAAGCTGCAGATTATTCAAATGGGATCTGTTGACGACCTACTACTACTCTGCAAGGGAGAACTAGGCTCTGTCAACTTGCTATTCCAATATCTCCAATATTTGTCGCATGTATCTGTATTGGCTGCTTATGTAGACAAAATTTCAATGTATTTTAGAGGGGTAAAGCCAGAGGTTCAACAAACTATCTTACATGCACTACAATTCACAAAAGGAGAGATGATATTTAGATCCCTAAGGATTCCTCTGAGTACTTAGAAGCTATCAATCATTCAGTGCAAGCCTTTTATTAACAAGATGTTGGCCAGAATCAAGTCATGGACTACAAGATACTTATCATATGCAGGCAGACGATAACTTGTAAAGTCAGTACTTTCTCTATACAAGTATTTTGGCCGCAGATGTTTGTCCTACCAAAAAAGGTGACCTAACTGGTGGAGGCCACATATAAGAGCTTCATATGGACTGGTGGAAGTGAGATATCAAGGAACGGATTGATAGCGTGGGATAAAATTTGCCTTCCTAGGACCGCAGGAGGCCTCAATATCCTGGATATATATGTGTAGAACTTAGCTGCTCTTGGAAAAGTATTGTGGAATGTGTTGACATTACTTAGACGATTGAGTAGTTGTACAATTTATTTTGTATATGTGATGTATATAAAGTGTATATAGTATAGGAGTATTGGTTTGTGGTGCTGATGTAGGCTGTGATGTTGAACTGATGTGGGCTGTGATGTTGAATATGAGCCCAGTCATTTTCTGAGCCCAAATACTCACCTGACCCGGTCCGCCCAGGTAAGTATATTTGTATATACTCTGTAAGGATGGAACTATCGAGAAGATCAGATTTTTACTTTTCCTTTTCCCAAAACTGGCTCTTCGTTTCTCTCAATCTTCTCCTCCTTCTCTCTACTTTCTCTCTCTAATTTTCTGTGATTTCTCTCGTATAATCTCAACATTCACATGGTATCAGAGCCTAACATCGATCCGATCATGTTTATCTGCATGCCGGTGTTAATTTTGAGCTCTTGTTCGACGATTTTTGAGGGTTTTTCTGAGACCAGACGGTCTGTGATGATTCCGATTTTCATCGGATATGGTTCAAAGGGTTTTCTACCATTATATCCGAGTGTATCTTCTCAACCTCAGCGTTTAACAACATTTTGATCGATTTTGTGGTGGTTTCGGTGAGTTGTCGGTGATTAGGGTTTTCGGTGACTTTGTTTTAGTGTTTTACCGCATTCTGGTGGTCCGATTCTCATCTTGTGGATGTTTGGGTAACTTTCCGACATCGTTTCTCGGTTTTTTTGGTGACTGAATCGACGTCTGAACCTAGGGATTCATACCTAGGGTTTTCACTGCTATCTGAAGGCCGATCTTCTTCCGGTAGCGAAGAAGGAGGGTAACTTTGGTTTAAAATTGTGCATCTGGTTTGTGTATGTCGATTTTGGTTTTGTGTTTGAATATTTGGCTTTGTGTGTAGCTATTTGATTGGTTATATTTTTGGTTGCTGAATCTGTTCTTCCTTGTTGATATATCATGGCTGCTAACACCAGTACTGCTACCACCAACACTGGTATTTTGGACTCTTCAAGTCCTTTATTTCTATACTCCTCCGATGTTCCCGGGGTATCTCTCGTCCCCACACCCTTCTCAGGTGATGGTTTTGGGGGATGGAGAAGAAAAATGATTGTTGCTTTGACTGCTAAAAATAAAATTGGCTTTATAGATGGAACTTGTCCTCGACCAGCTACTAATGCTGCTCAATAGAGATTATGGGACAGGTGTAATAGTATGGTAATTTCATGGTTAACTGCTTCTATTTCTCCTGCGATTGGTGAGTCTGTGCATTATTCTGATACTGCTGAAAGTATATGGTCACAACTTCAGGCACGTTATGGTACTGCTAATAGGACCAAAATTTATGAATTAAAAAGAGAGCTGTGTAACACTTCTCAAGGGTCCCTTGATATAGCATCCTATTTTAATAGACTTAAAGGTTTATGGGATGAAATTGAGTCTATGTGTGTGAACCATGGTCAAAGATGTGTGTGTGCTGCTAAGGAAGGTATTGTAAAGGAAAATGATGATTCTAAAGTGTTTCAGTTTTTAATGGGCCTCAATGACACTTACATGGGGGTGAGGAGCAATATTCTGATGATGCAGCCCCCTCCAAACCTTGACAATGTGTATAATATCCTCCTGAATGATGAGAAACAAAGGCATATTCAGTCTCCCTCTCATTTTAATCCGGATTTTGTATCTTTTAATGCCTACTCTAACAGGAAGCCAGTTGACTCTAATAAGGCTGCAATGCCCAATACTTTCTCTTTCTTCAAACAAAGAGTCAACTTTGATCAAGGTAGAGGGTTGTTGTTCTGTAGATACTGTAAGAAGTCTGGACATTTAATTGATAAATGCTTCAAACTTCATGGGTATCCACAAAATACAACTTTCAAAGGGAGGAAATCTGGTGTTGCTAATGCTGCTGTTGCTTCAAATTCTGATGGTCATTTGTCTGTTCCTCAAGGGAATCCTGCTGCCAACCATGACTCTGTTTCTAAAACAGATGGTCAGTCTTCTGTGATACCTGGGTTGAGCAGTCAGCATTATGATCAACTGATGAATCTTTTACAACAATCCCAGCTAGGGGGTTCTACTGCTCCAAACTCTTCTCCCATGTGTGCTGTCAATTTTGCTGGTACTATGCTAACTGAGAGTCCAGTTTCTGATTCCAAAGTCTACATGCTTACTAGTATTAATTCTGTGTCCTGGATAATTGATTCTGGTGCATCTAATCATATGACCTATAACAAACAACTACTTTTTAATCTTACACCTTTATCTATTCCTTATCTTGTGTCCCTTCCTAATGGTTACAAAGTAAAAGTAACTTGCATTGGTTCTTTTCAATTGACTTCTTCTATTGTTCTTCATAATGTACTGCTGATTCCTTCTTTCACACACAACTTAATTTCTGTCCATAAGTTGGTGAAGGAATTACATTGCATAGTCCTATTTTCTGAACATTCATGTTTCCTCCAAATGTTACAGGGCCCTTCTCTGAAGAAGCCACTGGATCTTGGTAACCAAACTGATGGATTGTATCAGTTGACATGGGTCCCTCCTTCATCTTCCCCTTCTTCAACAAGTTCTGTTTGTTCTGCTTCTACTTCATGTGATACTAGCAAGTTTAGTGTTTTGTCTTCTATACCTATTACTTGTAATGATACACTTCTGTCTGATAATAAAGCTGTTTCATCTTCCTTACATGTAACTAGTCTCAATTGTAATAATGATTTGAATCATGATATGAATTACATTTGGCATTTGAGACTTGGTCATATTCCTTTTGCTCACATGAAATGTATTTCTGGTTTATCATTCCCTTTTGCTTCTAAACAACCTTTCCCTTGTTCTGTTTGCCCTATGGCTAGACAAACTAGGCTTCCTTTCCCTGACAGTTCCATTAAATCCTCTAAACCATTCCAACTGATTCATGTTGACACCTGGGGACCTTATCACACTCCAACTTTCTCTGGATGTAGATACTTTCTCACAATAGTTGATGATTTTTCCAGAGCAACATGGACTCATTTGTTAGGTTCTAAAGGCAATGCTTTTTCAATGCTTAAGTCCTTTATCTCTATGGTTAAGACCCAGTTTCATACTGTGGTCCAAACTGTTAGAAGTGATAATGCTTTGGAATTGGGTTCTAGTAATGAAGGTATTTCATATTTTAGTAACCAAGGCATCCTTCACCAAACATCTTGTTCCCACACTCCTCAACAAAATGGAGTTGTTGAAAGGAAACACAGAACCCTTCTTGAGACTTGTAGAGCTTTACTCTTTCAGTCTGGGCTGCCTACTTCTTTCTGGGGGGATTGTTTACTCACTGCTACATATTTGATTAATAGATTACCTACTAGACTGTTACATAACAAATCTCCTCATGAATTATTGTATGGGAAACCTCCTACTTTCCTTCATTTAAGGGCTTTTGGATGTCTTGCTTATGCCACTGTACCAATCCCTCAAAGGGACAAATTGAAGCCTAGAGCTATCCCTTGTGTTTTCTTGGGCTATCCTTTTGGCAAAAATGGTTACAAATTGTATGATCTTAATTCCAAACATTATTTGGTCTCCAGGGATGTTATTTTTCATGAATCAGTGTTTCCTTTTAAATCTTCCTCTTCTGTTATTCCACCATCTGTTTCCTCCTTTCCTTATATTCCTTCTGGAGAAGATGATGTTATTTCTGCTTCTCCCATACCTACTGCTTCTTCCTTACCTTCTAGAGAAAATGATGTCCTTTCTGATTCTCTTTTATCTATCACTCCACCTTCTCCTCCCATTCTGCCCCCTTCCTCTTCTGCTCCTGTCCTCAGAAAATCTACCAGAACTCATAATCCTCCATCCTATCTTAAAGACTATTTGTGTCAACTTCCAGCCTTTTCTGGCTCTTCTTCTTCCACTTTGGAATCTGAACCACTGTATTATTCTCAAGCAGCTTCAGTTCCAGCTTGGCAGGATGCCATGAGAAAGGAATTTGAGGCTTTGGACACCAACCAAACTTGGGATGTTGTCCATCTTCCTCCTGGTAAGAAACTAATTGGTTGCAAATGGGTTTATAAAATAAAGTACAGGGCTGATGGTTCCATTGAGAGGTATAAAGCCAGACTTGTGATTAGGGGGGATACTCAAGTTGAAGGGGTTGATTTCACAGAAACTTTTTCTCCTGTGGTCAAAATGTGTACTGTAAAATGTTTGATTGCTGTTGCTGTGAAAAGGAATTGGAAGTTATTTCAATTGGATGTCAATAATGCTTTTTTACATGGTGATTTGGATGAGGAGGTGTACATGAAATTGCCTCCTGGTTTAACTGTATCTGCTTCTGTTTCTGATTCTGTTTCCTCTCATCTGGTTTGCAAACTTAAAAAATCACTTTATGGGCTGAGACAGGCTTCCAGACAATGGTATGCCAAGTTGTCTCATGCTCTTTCTCTCAGAGGATACAAACACTCTTTGAATGATTATTCTTTATTCATCAAAGGTACAACTGGGTTTTTAGTTATCCTGGCTGTGTATGTGGATGATATTATTATCACTGGTGAAGACAATGATGAAATCTCTGCTCTGAAACTGTTTCTTGATGATCAGTTTAAAATCAAGGACCTTGGGTCCTTGCATTATTTCTTGGGGATTCAGATGTCTCATGTTCCTGGTGGAATGATCCTCAATCAGCAGAAATATATTTCTGACCTGTTGCATCAGTTTGACTGTTCTGGTGTATCTTCTGTTGTTTGTCCTTTAGATACAAATGTCAAACTTCTTGCTGATTGTGGTGACCCATTACCCTCTCCTGATCAATTTAGGAGTTTGGTGGGTAAGCTTTTATTTTTGACACATACGAGACCTGATATATGCTTTGCTGTACAGCATCTAAGTCAATTTCTCAAATGCCCTAGAGTACCTCATATGAATGCTGCTTTTCATGTGTTGAGATATCTCAAAGGCACTTCCTCTATGGGCCTCTTCTACTCTGCCAGTGATGTTTTTTCTTTGAGTGGTTATTCTGACAGTGATTGGGCTGCCTGCCCTGATACCAGAAGGTCTGTTACTGGATTTTCTGTTCTTCTGGGTGATTCTTTGGTTAGCTGGAAATCCAAGAAACAACCTGTTGTATCTTTATCATCTGCTGAGGCAGAATATCGGGCTTTGAGCAAACTTGTGGCTGAACTTTCCTGGTTATCTCGTTTATTATCTGATCTTGGTGTTACTGTCCCTCTTCCTATATCTGTTTATTGTGATAGTCAATCTGCCATACACATTGCTACTAATCCAGTTTTTCATGAACGCACAAAGCACATTGAGGTGGACTGTCATTTTGTAAGTGATCAGGTCAATGCTGGCTTCATTCAGTTGCTTCATGTTTCCACTTCTCGCCAACTAGCTGATTTTCTCACAAAGCCCATTACTGGGACTGCTCTTCATCCTTTGCTGTCCAAGTTGAAGGTGGTGTCCCCCTCCAACTTGAGGGGGGGTGTTGACATTACTTAGACGATTGAGTAGTTGTACAATTTATTTTGTATATGTGATGTATATAAAGTGTATATAGTATAGGAGTATTGGTTTGTGGTGCTGATGTGGGCTGTGATGTTGAACTGATGTGGGCTGTGATGTTGAATATGAGCCCAGTCATTTTCTGAGCCCAAATACTCACCTGACCCGGTCCGCCCAGGTAAGTATATTTGTATATACTCTGTAAGGATGGAACTATCGAGAAGATCAGATTTTTACTTTTCTTTTTCCCAAAACTGGCTCTTCGTTTCTCTCAATCTTCTCCTCCTTCTCTCTACTTTCTCTCTCTAATTTTCTGTGATTTCTCTCGTATAATCTCAACATTCACAGAATGTTTGCAGGAAAAAGGACAATTTATGGGTTAAATAGATTCACACCTACTATGTAAAAAGAGGCATATTGTGTGCAACAAAAGCTACTCAAGCTTCATGGATGGTGCAGAAAATTCTCAAAACAAAAGTAGTATTTGATCAAATAGGTCTAACTGAAGAAGAAATAGTAGCTGTGAACAACTATTCAACCAAGAAAAATGTATGGACTTATTCGTGGAAATTTTCAAAAAATACTATGGAGAAGATTGATATATAATAATGTTGGATTACCTATGTGACTGTTTATTTGTTCCTGGCATGACATAGGAGACTTCAAACAAAAGAAAGTATTGCTTGGTGGGCTAATTTAGATGACATGGAATATGTCTTATGCCTGAAGGAAAATGAAGAGATTGATCACTTATTATTTGAATATGAATATGCAAAACAAGTATGGTCCAAACTGTTGATATGACGATGCATCACTAGGAATGCTAGTAATTGGCAGCATGAAGTTCATGGGCAATGGAACATGCAAAAAGGAAAACTGCAGAGCAAGAAATATATTAGCTGGAAGAGTATATCACATGTGGCAAGAAAGGAATGCAAGGATCTTCAAGACTCAACAGAGAACTGTTGATCAAGTGACAAGGCGGGTGATAAGAGAGATACATCATAAAGAACGTAGAATACATAGGCTACATAGACACATGTTGTTACTAAATTTCTATCCATAGAGGCTGTTTGTGAAGCAGTAGAGTGTTGGCACTGATGTCCTGCAAGTTTAGGATTTAATGTCCCAACTGTTTGTTTTTTTATTCTCGGAGTTGTAAATATCTGTTTGAGTGGTAATATAAATAATTGGTTACCAAAAAAATTGGGCCATAATCAGCTTTGAGCTGGTTTGGAATTTGAATTTTAGAAATTTGCCAAAAATATAAATAAAATTTATGAGCAAATATGTGTTTGCCAAAAAAAATTTAAGCAAATTTTGACAAAGTCTATTGCCAAACAGGTCCTTAGTATAATAATTAATTTCTGAATCTTCTACGCACCTCATATACTTGAAGGTTATCATTAAGCGACGTGAATCAATTTTTAGAATGCATGATAAATATTGAGTTAAAAGCCCCAGTTCAATTTAATCCATTCAATATTTCTCTTGCTCAATTAGAGACTGGGTTAAGTTTTGAATAAGCTACGACTCATAACTCGATCGACTAATAAGGGGTTAACTAGTACGAGAAATTCAAAAATAGCTAAATTTATAAATAATTGTTCAAAAATAGTTCAATTTCAAAAGTAATCGAAATTTAGTCACTTTTTATGCAAAGATAAATTTGAGCAAAAATACTGTTCAAAAGCTGAAAAATATGCCAGTATATTATGCTGGAGTTCCAGCATAAGTATACTTGAACTCCATCATATTATACTGGGCCGGTCTCTGTTGCAGCAAAATAGTAACTATTTTTCATAGACTTGATAAATGCTGATTATTTTTAACGACCAGTCCGAAAACTGGTTATACTATGCTATTTTTACGTTAAATATTGGGGGAGACTTAAGTAACCCGATCGAATTTTCTTAAGGGTTTAGACCACCATTTATATTTTATCTCAATTTTAACAACATTTTAATTATAACCTCGTGTTTCATGAGAGATATAGATTCCACGTAAGTTCATATGTTAAAATTTTTTTGATCCGATTCTATAAATTTATAGAATTATAAAAAAAATTATCTACTAAAAATATAAATGATTTTTCAAAATTAGGTCATTTAAAGAACAACTGCAAGTAAGTAATTATTACAATTAACAATGATGAACGGCAACTTGAAACTAATCCAAATTGTTTATATATAGCTAATGCCACCGACAATGTAATTAAAAAGTAGGTCGATTATTCTTTGCACATTCTTTTGCGTTATCATAAAGAATTTTGATTTCTTATTTGCCACTTCAATCTCCATAATATAGATATTGAGTTATTGTACTTTTCTTCTTTATTCCTTGAAATGGTTTGCTTGTAAACTTATCTGCTATTGTAAAACGACAACAAGGAAAGTAATTTAATCAAGTTGCTCGCCTAGAAGATTCTTGATTAATATTATTACCTTTGTAGAAAGTAGAAGAAAAGAAGTTTTCAAGTAAGTAATTGATTTTGTTGTGATAGTTTTTGGACATATTCGAGGAATTTGGTATATTATTAGCCTTTAAGGTCAACACAACAACAACAACCCAGTATAATCTCACTTAGTAGGGTCTGGGGAGGGTAGTGTGTACGCAGGCCTTACCCTTACCCTTGAGTAGAGAGGCTGTTTTCAAATAGACCCCCGGCATTCTTCCCTCCAAGAACTTCCAACCTTGCTCTTGGGGAGACTCGAACTCATTTTACTAATTAAATTCGTGACTTTGCTATGGTACGTAGTAACTTATTTTACCTGATTTAATTTGAGAATTTTGCATTGTTTGATTTAGTTTTTCATGTTTTTGTTTTGCACACCGTACACACGGAGGCTTGTCGATTGTAAGTATAAACTTCTGCCTATTCATATCACTGGATAGCAATGGCAAACTTAAGAATTTTTTCACGGGTATTTAAACTTAAAAAAAATTTAAAAAAAATTGTGACAAAAAAGTGTTTATATATGTTATATAACTCTAAAACATAATATTATACTTATATATATAGTACAATTTTCCAACTGACCACCCTTATACCTATATATATTACAATTTTTCAACTGACCACCCTTAATACCTAGGGGTGTACACAGACCAGGTTAGTTCGGATTTTATAATTATCAAACCAAATTAATTGTGTCGGGTTATTAAATCTAAAGACCAAACCAAACCAATAAAACTCGGGTTTTTCAACATCGGTTTTTCTCGGGTTTTTTCGGGTTATTCGGGTTTTTCGAATTTTTTTGGGTAAAATCTTCGTAGAACAAAACATATAGCGTATGCTCAAAATATTTCTTTAATCCTAGTAAGATACAACTATATAAAGTATTTTTCAAGAAAATAATACAAAATATGAGATATGTCATGACTCATGACATTATCCTAAAATATTCAACAATAAAGACAATAAAATTATGTAATATAAATATTGCTAATTAAAAAGTCATAATAAAAATAAACATAATCTAAAAGCACTAATTCAAGCTAAACTATATAGACTAATAAGGGAATATTAATTATACGCCTAAAAGCTAAAGCAAAATAAAAATAGGTTATGTATTTTTATCTAAATTATTGCAAAATAAAATATAAACATTATATAAGTTCCCGTTCGTAATATTGAATTGAATGTATTTTGTTAGCATTAGTATTGATTGCTAGCATTATTTAATTTACTAATATTAATGACTATAAAACTTATTGGAACATTCAAAAGATCTAAATCTAACCTTGAAATAATACCTTAAAAGATAAAATTATGAAATTTTTTAAGAAATATTTATAAATTACATTACAATAAGTATATTTATATATTAAATATATCTAAAATTTCTGTATATGTAATATCGGGTTGGTTTGGTTTCGGTTTGACTTTATTTAGTTAAAACCAAATCAAACCAATTATGGTCAGGTTTTTTTTCCAACACTAAACCAAATCAAACCATACCATAATTGTTTCTAGGTTTGACTCGAATTATCGAATTGGTGCGGTTTATCAGTTTCCTTTATACACCCCTACTTATACCTATATATACAGTATAAATTTTCTACTGACCACCTTTATAACTATGTGGCTTCGGCCACTGCTGGATAACACATCAGACTATGCAACGTAACCTATATTAACCATTATCTCACAACCAATTTATTTACATAAAGAAAAATAAAAAGTATGTCACACTCTATGAATGTAAAAATGTATAATTCTTTTCTTTTTTGGATTAGTATATTCTAACGTTTGACAGGAAAATGTTTCTCTATTTGTGTTATGTACTGGATTATTGTCACGCCATTTCTGAGCACAACATCAAATAAAATGAGAAATAAATGAATGAAGGGACTATTTAAGCTTTATGTTCTCTTTTTCTAGGCTTATGCCACTTCCATACAAGGAGGATTAATGGTGAATTCGTTGATTTGATTGGTTGACCATTTTAATGTCATTAATCAATAACAAATAAATAAATAAACAACATACTCATTTATAACCATTTAATTTAATTAAATTATAAATAATAGTACTCTTTACATAGTTCAACATGCATGGTATGAAAGCGCAAGTAAAAATTTTTCAGCAATAATCTGTTTCCAGCAAAAAAGCCCATTTTCCAAATCGGATTCCCTAATTCATGGCCGTATCATTTGTATTATTAATATTTAATTAACAAAATCCTTTTTATTAGATGAATCGTACGGCAGATCCTCTTCGTGGTACTGTCTACGTACGTACATAGAGTTGATTTGACACTCATTATTAAACTAATGGCATGGGGGTAAGAGTCATTTTCTCAGTGAATAAAAAAGCGAGGCTTATTTTAATGGTTTTTAGGTTTATAAAGTAGGGAGTAATGATTAAGAAAGCAATTGTAACCTAAACCCCACACACATAATGTCATAATAACAGTTGTGCAGAGAAAAACAGATGGACAAGCCATGTGAGTTGGGATGAATATGGTAAAGGTACGGCCTGGTGATTTGTCTGGTTATATATGCAACAGGTAAGAATATTTCTTTGTCCTTTCTAATAAAGATTTAGAAATCCCTTAAATCTTGATTAATTAGGATTATGTCTTAGTGTTAAGGGTTACATTTACAATTAATGGATAATTGGGAGTAGAAGAGGGAGGGGTAGTCTTTTCTTCACGTAGTTCCAAGTTTTGAATGTTGGAAGGGGGGCAACATGGCGAGATGATAGAATGTCACGTGCATTTATCACCATGTTCTTTCGGTATGGCCATCCATCTTTTTCTTATTAAATTTTCACGTTAGCGAGTTTCGATCACCCAAATTTGATGTGAAGTGGCAATAGGGCGGTCCGACAAAATTTATGGTTTTAATTTTTTTTTAATTCTTTATTTAAAGTATTTTTTTAGCTTTTGTTAAATATAAAGTTATTAATAATTTTTTATAATTAATAATTCTTAATAAGAATTTCTCAATTGATAATATAACTAATCCATTTAGCTTTTTTTGTGATATTGTTGTTCAAAAATTTTATCAGTTTTAATTTTGAAAGCTTCTTTCTGTTGAAACAATAGTAACATAAGCTATGAACATTGTTCCATAAGCAATTTAAGCATTTAAAAAAGAATTAAATCTTTTTATTTAATTAAGTGTATCAATTAAACTGTTATCTTCTAATTTTACTATTTTCGTAATACTTTTAATTCAGAAAATAAATCTAAACCATTAATATCGGATTGATTATTATGCTATAAGGAACATTCAAGATTAATGCAATATATTTTTCAAATCTCCAACATCTAGTAATCTTAGTTTTTTTACTGCCAAATAAAAAATCAAAAATATTTTCATATGTTCCGAATTTTTCATATGTATTGTGAAATAAAAATAATAATCTTATCTATTATGAATAAAAGCAATCAACTCTAAAGGACTCTTCGAAAGATTTTGAGATTTCTTTATCAATATTCGCATCAAATTGGTACTTGCTATATCACATGTTTCCTATGAAATTTTGGTTCGATATTAATCCAAGTGCAATTCCTTGATAGAAATCATAGCAGTTGCAAATCCTTCTTATTTATATTTGCTTAAGAAAGAAATCAAAATTTTTCACTTTACATAACTTTTTTTTAAGCTTCTACATAGTTTATTAGGTGTATAAAAAAAAAGGACCCCCATAAATATAGACCTAAAGCGGGTGCTTTACTTGCTTTATGGAAAGGCTACCCCTGAATGGCAAGTATCCTATTATATTTGATAAGGGATATGAGTTCAATATTTTAAAATAGAGTTATTTTTAGTAGAAAATTTTTTATACTTTGAAGTGCGATTTTTCGATGCAAATCTGAATTAGTCGAGCTCCATAGCCGATAATGAATACAGAAAAACTAAAAAAAAGCTAGGGAGTTCATGAGTGTAGTTTTATTATTATATACATATGTTTCATTTTGATAGAATATTATTTATAATTAGTTCGTTAAAAAAGTATTATTTATATTTAAAATTTTTAATTTTTAATTTTATTCTTAATAAAAAAAAATTTAGAGCATGATATTTAGCACATAAGTAATTTTACGAGTTTCAAAAGTCTTATAATCATACAAATATTATGGTAGATTTGATATTTCAAATTTCAAAAGTTTTCATTTTCTCTTGAACTCTATACCGAGTCCAATCGTGTTATATAAATTGTATGTATATATATATATATATATATATATATATATATATATATAACAGTTAAATCAAAAAATCAGCTCGGCATGCTCCTTACAAGTTACAAAGGTTATCTCATGCACAGAAGCTGTTTGAAAATCAATAATTGAATATATAAAGAATGAAGGGGATAGTTTATAACTTCTGCACTTAAAGACGACCAAAATACTCGTTGAAAAAGGGTAGAAAAACCTTGAGAGACACTCATTATATCCCAGAAAAGTAGAACCAAACATGTTTAATTTTTGCTAAAATGGGAGTTTGGTTGAATAATCTAATTTTTTTTTCTTCTTCAGTTTAAACGTTTGCTTTTTGGTTTCTCAATTTTTAAGTTTTAAGGTGTGTTTCGTACAAAGAAAAATATTTTTCGAAAATATTTTCTGATTTTTCATGTTTGGTTGACTTAAATATTTCAAAAAATATTTTTCTTATGAACTTATTTTCCTTTAACTGGAGGAAAATATTTTTCCTATCAACAGACAGGAAAGCATTTTTCAAAACTCTTTTTCAACCTTCCCTACCATATTATTCTTTTCCGCCGACCCCCACCAACTCATCCCCACCCAAAACACGCCCCACCCCCACCCTTAACCTTGACCTCACACCCTCACCCTAAATAAAAATATTATTAATAATATTTTCTTTTCATGTTATAGATAGAGCACCTTTTTTTTTCATTTCAACAAATAATTATTATCTTTTCAAGATATAAAAATGTATATTTTTTTATTTTAACAAAAAAAAGAGTATTTTCTTTTTGTGATATAGAAAAATATTTTCTTTCATTTGAACAAAATGATGTAGTAAAAAGTATTCTTTCATTTCAACAAAAAACATTTTATTTTCATGATTTAAATTAGTATTTTCTTTCATTTCAATAAAATGAGTATTTTATTTTCATGATGTAAAAAAAAGTATTTTATTTCATTTCAACAGAATGAGTACTTTATTTTTATGTTGCAGAAAGAATACTTTCTTTTTCAACCAAAAAAGAGTATTTTTTAGTTATAGAGCACAAATATCAATTTTATTTTTGCGTAAAAAAATAAAGCAGCACATTAATTCATTTGGGTTCGTATGGATATTTAGAAGAATAATTCTTGAAGGAAATAGAGTCCTAAAAATGTTGGGGGGAGGGGGAGGGAAGGAGCACATGAAACATGGGGACTTGGGGAAAGAGAGGTGAAGAAAGTAGCATAAAAAATTATTTCTACTCTCTAACCAAACATTGAAAAAAGAAATCGAAAAAAGTCTTTCACTCACCAACCAAACAAGGGAAAATAAATGATTAAATCACTCATATTCATGCAAATATTCTCTATGAAAACTATTTTCCTTCATACAAAACACACCTTTAGGCTCCTTTATTTAGGGTTTTTATTAATTACTTTGTTTATCTATATTTACAAATTATGTACAAAAACCATAAAAAAGAAAGAAAAATCAAGATCCCTTAATTTTAGCCTATCAGTTACACGACATCCACTCTCATTTTTAATAACTCCCCTACATTTAAGATTCTATTTTTTTTCTCTCTTTCTTAATAATCATCCAAAATATCACTTTCAAACCCCAATTTCTCTCTTTCTTATAAATCATCCAAAGTCTCTATTTCTTATAAATACATTGCAGATGGAATTCGGAATATTGCTCTAGAACCAAATTGTGGGTAAATTTTAAATCTTGTTTTCTTTCTTTCTAAAATCTTTATTGTATATGGCATGTATATGATACATCAATATCTAAAATAATATTCGATACAATACAAATATAATTATAATACGATTATATTAATTTTTAATGTAGAGTTGTGATTAAAACTTGAAAAAGATAAAAGATCATAATTGTACCACAGTTTTTCAGAAATGTATCGCAACTGTATTATAATTATATATTTATCATAATTATTGCAGAAATTGTATTACAAATGTATGATAATCATATATTGTATATTGTTACAATCAGTTGTGAGTTCATGACGAAGTTCACTGTTTGTATCACAAGTTATGATAACTGTATATTAATTTATTAGTATTGTATCATGTATTATTTTGGGTATTAATATATCAAATACAAGTTAGATAAAATTACGATACAAGCATGATACAATTGTGTTTTAGACATTGATGTATCTAATATAATTCAAATAAAATTATGATCCAGTTATTATACAATTTCTGAATTTTCTTAAAGTGGTTGGCAATGGTTGGAAGAGAGAAGATGGAGATTTTGGGCATAGTTTATGAGATTTTGATATTAACAAAAAGGACAGAGAAGAGGAGAGGGAGAAAAGGGGAAATGATGTAATTGAGTCTCTTAATTAAAGTACTAATAATGGGGCGGCAATCTTCTAAGGAGCAATTGTACAATTTGTAAGAAAATCTAAATACTTAGTAAAAACTATAAAATATAGAGTATAGATAAATAATTTTCTAATATAGTATAGCCAGGTAAAAATTTATTCTTATTTTTCGCTTTCATTAAATTTTCCTCCCATATTAATACTTCATAGACCTCAAATTTGGCATCTTTATCGTACACATCCACTAAATAATTCAAATTATCTATAATTAGTCTCTGACGTGTATTATATATTGAAGGAATTTTTACCTCCTATAACAAAAGTTAACACCTTATTTATTTTAAATAAATATTATTTAAATAAATTATATTCTATAGATACCTTTTTAAGGTTTATAGCAAAATATCTAATTTTGGTTATCTCCTACACTTAAGCCACTAAACACACTTTTTTTTTTAATTTTTCTCTCTACTTTTTTCAGATTTTTCTCTCACACAATTACTGTATTTCCTAAAAACTTCTCAATACACGTTCTTTCTCTCGCTACTAAATCTCTTCCGTATTCCTTGTAAACGCTCAAAATCAGAACTCCTCTCACCTATATCGTTTCCTTCTTCCCCATTCTTAGTAGGGGTTTCACAAAAATTCAAAAATTTGAATCAAACCGAACCGATCAAAAAATCGATATTTTTTGGTTTGGTTTGATTTGATTTTGAAATTTAAAACCCGATCAAATTTAGTTTAATTTTGGTTTTAATAAAAAAACCGAACCACACTGAATATAGGAGTTGCTACTTTAAATTTATTACACACACACACTTTTACATAAAGTTTTAAAATTTTTATGATAAATATTAATCGTTTGCACTTTTAGTACAGTTCTTTACCTTTACATTCTAGTTTGATTGGTAGTTTTATTTTGTTAAGGGTAAGAATTCATTTCATATTAAAAATAATATATATTTAATAGAGTCCTTAAATTATTCATCACTATTTGATTAGCTGAATTCACTGATTCACGCCTATTTTTGCTACTGTATTCATGTATACAGTACCTTAAATACATCTTATAACAACAGAAAATGTATTTATAATCCGTAAATTGCAAATGGTTTCTATAAATAGTTAATTACCACTAAAAGATAATGCTTTACGAAAACTATTAAGGTATTCCTGCTTACTAGAATTCCACGAACAAGGACACATGTATTAGAGTGATAAGTGAAATATTCTTAAAAAGTGATTCAAAATAATTGGAGCGTATTTCTTTGATTGAAATCTTGTTAGGACGTCTTAAAAGAATTAGGTAGACAATAATGACTTATCATAGGTTTTGGCTTAACAAGTTGACTCAATACTCTTTAACATTTGGGAAATTAGTAAGCTAAGAAGATGATAACTTGGTTGTTAAATATTAAAATAATTGATGTTGTTGTCACGTAGCCCAAAATATTGAAGTAACATGGCTGACGATGGACATCACATGTGTGTTTGTTACAATGGGTTCTTAATTATGCAGTAGGTTATTATTTATATAAACATCATTCCAAATCCTTTGTATTTAATTAGATTAACTGCATCTTTTTACAAATATTAAATACCAGAATCATATTGATAGTATTTAGTACATCTTTTAGCCCTATTGTAACAAAATCCGTTTCACCGCTGTCGTCATTTAACTGTTTCAAAGCCAACTGCAAGACGATAAGACTAGAATGAATCTAATAATTGAATGAACCCTTACAATTGGTTACTCCTCCTAGCTTACTAAAACGAAGTAACCCTCCCCCACCCACCCACCCTACCCCACAAATCGCACCATGATGCGAAACTAGGTCATATAATGTTGTTGTATGCGGACGACATTAGATTTTTAAATAAGTATGGTGTCAGAATCAACTTAAGGGAAGTGCACGGTTAGTCACTAATAGCACGTGTATTTACTTGTAAGTCATTGTTTAAAATGTCTTTAGTCTTTAGCCACTGCTTTAATAAACTTTGTTTGCTCGGCCAAAAACACTCTTCTGCTCATAAAGTTCAGGACCAAATGTCCTTAACTTTTGAAGTTGTAACTCGAAGTTCAGGACTTCAGAACTACATGTCCTTAACTTTTGAACTGGTAATTCTAAGTTTAGGATTTCAAGACTACATGTCCTTAACTTTTGAACTTGGAACTCGTAATTGAGGACCGTCTGTCCTTATGCTTGTAACTCTAAGGTAAGGACTACATTTCCTTTACCTTTTAAACTTGTAAGCCTAAGTTAAGGACATATTATCATTAACTTTTGATCTTGTTAATCTAAGTACAGAACCAAATGTCCTTAACTTTTAAACTTGTTAGTTTAAGTTCAGGACCAAATATCCTTAACTTTTGAATTTAAAATAATAGTTAGGTGGAAGTGGAAGGCTTAGGAGGAATAGGATCAGGATGGACTTCAAAGTTTTTCCTAATATCCAGATTAGCCAATCTTCGAATATGTCTTGAACTGACTTTCTTCTAAAACTCTTTAATTACTACGAATACAGATCATGAAAATGAACATTTAAAGTGTCACATTCCAGAAACGAACTGAAATAATTACTCGAGGAAAGAAAGTGAAAAAGGAACAAGTTTAAGTAAGGAAAGAATTTGAAAATGGCATATCTATCCAACTTGCGTTTAGGAATGAAAGAGTAACAACGTCCTTTCATATTAATTTTAATAAACTAGGGACTACTTTTGCTCAACATTAAAAATGCTGGATAAAAAGTAAATCCCACTTTAAATAGTGGCTACCCATATAATTTTTACGCCATTTTTTGAAGTCAGTTGGGCCAAATTCAAGCACCTCAAGTGTTTATTGGCAGAACTTACGTCCGGCAGGCACAATACAAACCGTCTTTTTCCCCTCTTCATATTATTGCATCACTAGTCACAATTAATTAATTAAGCTGATAAGATCATAATTTGTTTTATGACAAGTAATTTACAACCCGGTTTGGGTCACATTAAAAGCTCTAGTCCATTATAGGCTGATTTGGTAACGCCTGCACAAATATCCTATTTGGCACTATAACAAGCTACCAGCAATTATAAGCATCAGCAAATTCAATAACTGAGTTCTTGAATAAGCGATTAATGGAATAATGAGTTTATTTCTTCACCTTTTGACGAGGAATCAGAAGTCTAGTAAAGAAAAATTAAATATGCGAGATTAAACTGACCAGCACATGTGATTTAATTAAGGTCTACATATATGAGAGGGATATAGCATCCATTACAGCCTATACCAGTAGTCACTAAACAGATTAACCCAATATATAAACCAAGAGCCAATAAACAAAGTCACTTTTAGACGAGAAAAAAAAAACCAACCTAAACAAGTATACAAGATTTCATACTTTGTAACTCTGGGGAAAGATATTGTTAAGACTCTTTCAGAACGTAGTAATATTTGGATACACATTTAATATATAGAATAAGCATGTCTAGGCTAGCATCAGTTAAAGCTCAAAGTACTCGAAAAGCAGCCAAAACTATTTACTGAATACATTAAGCAGAAAGTCTACGTCTTTAGTGCGTGTGTGTGTGGGGGGGGGGGGGGGGTGCCACGTCTTCAATGTAACATTTACGCAATCAAATACCCTGACTGAAAATACTACTGCGGTTTATGTCCTTGTATCAAACCAACAGTAACTACTACAACTACGTAACAACCACTCCTGCTACTACTATTAAGTATGACTCACAGACTAGTTGGGTCAGCTATATGGGTCTTCTAAATACATTATGCTCCATTTACACCCTTCCACACCCAATAATTCATCTTTTAAGACAAAATTAAGGATTCTCAAAAACTAAAAGTCCTTTCTATATTCTGCTGACCTACAAATCCTCCAAACAAACTAAAAACGCTCCTTGCAACGATCGAACCTAATACGACAGAAGCAACACGACTGAAGTCTTAATCACAATTAGTTGACATCACTTTTATGTATATATGTTCTTAGATAAAGATACCAAGAGATTGTAGGTCTTCCAGAACACTTCTCTCCATGTTATTTTAGGTCTAACTTGTCCTCTTATAACACTTCCTATCGTTATCGTGTCACATGACCAGATTATCCCATGTGACCATCCATTTTATCCTCTATGTGCTACTTATATTACAATATGACGTGATCATTTCCACTACTTTATCCTGATACAAACCAAAAGGGCAAAATCTACAATGTAATCAAAATAAAATAAGTACAAGTATAAAATAAAGCTACAAGACTATTGCTATTGAGATACGACAAGAATAGACAGAGGTATAAGTATTTTACTCACTTCAAGTGTGCCTTTCATAAGGCTAAGAACACCCTATTTATAGTACGTATATGTACACCCAAAATTACAAGAAATAACTTGATTAAGTTCAAGTTTGAGGAGATTATGGAAATAAACTTAAAGATTTGTGCTAATAATGTCCTATGAAATATAGCTACAATTATTAATAATTATAAAATAAAGCCACCAGAATATTGCTATTGAGACATAACAAGAATAGATAGATGTAGAAGTATTACTTACTTCAAGTGTGCCTTCCATTAGGCTAAAACACCCTATCTATAAAGTGTAAAGTCAACCCCAAAGTTACAAGAATTAAAAAGATCATTTAATAGGTACGGTACATGTAATGATGTAAACAAAAGTTGATAGAACGGACAGTGTATTTGTTACACTTACCATCTCTATTCGTACAGTAAGCCTTGTTCTTTATCTGCATAAGAATTATCAACAAATGACTTAGCATATAACTTCGAATACTACCCAATTACGGTATTTAAAATCACAATGACAAAGGTTAGAGAAGAAAAAAGCATTGTGATTACCTACTATAGTCACAATAGTCTTCCAAATAGAACCCCGCCAAAGACAGAGGCACCAAACCATTTGTTGGACACAAATCTACATACAAAGTACAATAGATACAAAAAATAAGAATATATAAGACCAAATTTTATCAGTGACATGAATCAATTAATAGATATATTGAACTGCTTTGGGTGCTATAATACTGTATTTCTAAGGATGAATTGCTTTTGAAACTTTCATGTCCAAGGCAGCAGACATCTAGAAGTAAACCAGTGGACCATATATTCACAGTAACTAAAAATATAAGCATGTCTCTAATTACTATTCTATACACACTTTCTGTTGCAATCTGCACGAGATGATAGGTCGACGGTCCAAATTTGCCAAGCCAACTGGCCAGAAGCAGCTGTCAGAAATGCATAGTATGGCCATCCTGTTCAAACAAAAAAGAGAAAAATAAATTAAACTAAAACAAAAAATGGGAAATAAGTAACAAGGAAAAATGATTGTCACAAACTGATTGGAGCCAAATAAATTAGAGAAGGAATATACATACCAATATCAGCATTAACTCCAGAAAGAGCAAGACTGCTGATGCATGCTAATCCAAAACCACTGATCCATTCTTTTGTGGAATCTCCAAATCTCAAGGCTGTAGACTTGACTCCCACTTTGAGATCGTCTTCTTTATCCTGAATGAAACATTCACCAACATATTGACAAGAGCTGGTTTCACAAAAATTTGAAAACTTCTAAGTGTCTCAGACTAGTTTAATGGGGAACACAAATCTAGATTGGTGCGTCTGCTATATAAATAAACATTCACACACATATATACCAGATGCTATGAGGGCTTCTATTGTAGCATAAGGCAATTATGATACCACGAACCTGAATGTCTAGAAAGCCTAATTAACATGGGTCCTTTTTTTCACTTAGACATTTCTGGAAGCCAATTTTTTTCTTGGCAAAGGCAGGTTTTTATGTCAATATTACCTAATACATAGAGCAGGCATAAGATCTTCCAGCAAATATAAAATGTAGTCTGATACCAATAGCCTTCTTCCCAGGTAACGACATTATAGTAGTACTTAAAGAAGATTCTGGGAGAGTCCCTTTCGACTCTTCATAGACTCCTAGTGATGGATGTCGGTCTCTGGGTGAAGAGGAAGAGGAGGGATGCTCGGGGACAACCGCGGATTAGATGGGGTGTTTTGACTAAGGATAAAGCACAGGAGTTGGAGAGGAAGTTAGCTGAGGGCGGAGCTTGGAGAAGTTCTGGGGAAGCGGACGCTATGTGGTCAGAGACGGCGAACTTGGTTAGGGAGGTAGCACGGGATGTGCTCGGGGTAGCCAAGGGCTATTCAGGCAGACATCAGGGTGACTGGTGGTGGAACGATGTAGTCCAAGGAAAAGTGGAGGTGAAGAAGGCGGCATTTGCTAAGTTGGTAGGGAGCACAAGCGAGGAAGAACGGAGAACGAGCAGGGATATCTACAAGGTGGCGAGGAAAGAAGCAAAGCTCGCGGTTACGGAAGCTAAAAACACGGCGTTTGGTCGCATGTACGAGGAATTAGGGGAGAAAGGCGGGGAGATGAAGTTATCCCGGTTAGCTAAAGCAAGGGAAAGGAAGGCGCGTGATCTTGACCAAGTTAGGTGCATCAAGGGCGAGGATGGTAGAGTTTTGATGGGGGAGTATCAAGTCAAGCAGAGGTGGCAGACGTACTTTCGAGACTTACTTAACCAGGAGGGGGATCGTAACATAGAGCTAGGGGAGTTGTGGCATTCAGAGCAACATAGAGACCTTGGGTACTGCAGGCGCATTAGGGCGGAGGAGGTCATGGGGGATTTGCGTAGGATGAGTAGGGGTCGAGCTACCGGGCCTGACGAGATCCCGGTGGAGTTCTGGAAATGCATGTGTAGGTCAGGAGTGGAGTGGCTCTCCAGGTTGTTCAATGCGATCTTCAGGACCAAACGGATGCCGGAGGAGTTGAGGTGGAGTACAGTGGTGCCCTTATACAGGAACAAAGGGGACATCCAGTGCTGCATCAACTATAGGGGTATCAAATTAATAAGTCACACCATGAAGGTCAGGGAGCGGGTGATAGAGGCGAGGGTGAGGGAGATGACATCTATATCTGTGAACCAGTTTGGTTTCATGCCGGGTCGCTCCACAACAGAAGCTATCCACCTTGTCAGGAGGCTGGTGGAGCAGTTCAGGGATAAGAAGAAGGACCTGCACATGGTGCTTATCGACTTGGAGAAGGCATATGACAAGGTCCAAAGGGAGGTGCTATAGAGGTGATTGGAGGCGAAGAGCGTGCCGGAAGCCTACATCAGAGTAATCAAGGACATGTACGATGGAGCTAAGACTAGGGTTAGGACGGTGGGTGGCGACTCAGACCATTTTCCAGTGGTTATGGGGCTCCATCAAGGATCGACGCTTAGCCCTCTCTTGTTTGCCTTGGTGATGGATGCTCTAACCCGACATATTCAAGGGGATGTGCCTTGGTGTATGCTATTTGCTGATGACAAAGTCTTGATAGACGAGACGAGGGTCGGTGTTAATGAGAGGTTGGAGGTATGGAGACAGACTCGAGTCTAAGGGTTTCAAAATAAGCAGATCTAAGACAGAATACCTGGAGCGCAAGTTTAGCGCCGAGCCGAGCGAAGTAGGCAGGGACGTGATGATTGGATCTCAGGTCATCGCCAAGAGCGACAGTGTCAGATATCTTGGATCGGTTATTTAGGGGGACGGAGATATTGACGGGGAAGTCACTTATCATATAGGAGCGGGGTGGTCAAAGTGGAGGCTTGCATCAGGAGTCTTGTGTGACAAGAAAGTTCCTCATAAACTCAAGGGAAAATTTTATAGAGCTGTGGTTAGACCTGACATGTTATATGGGGCGGAGTGCTGGCCAGTGAAGAACTCTCATGTTCAGAGAATGAAGGTTGCAGAGATGAGGATACTCAGGTGAATGTGCGGGCTCACCATGTTAGATAAGATTAAGAATGAAGTTATTCGAGAGAAGGTGGGGGTAGCTCCGGTGGATGAGAAGATGCGAGAAGCGAGGCTGAGGTGGTTCGGGCATGTGCGGAGGAGAAGTCCTGATGCCCCGGTGAGGAGTTGTGAGCGGCTGGCGATGGTCGGCGTACGACGAGGCAGAGGGAGGCCTAAGAGGTATTGGGGAGAGGTGATTAGGCATGACATGGCTATAATGCGGGTTTCCGAGGAGATGGCCCTTGATAGGAAAGTGTGGAGGTTTAGTATAAGGGTTGTAGTATAGGGACTCCTAGAGTTTTTCGTACTCCTCACCCGGGTTGGGTGAGGCTTGACAGGGCTATCCATAGATGATTTGTGTATTGGATTGTGTCTCCCTTATGGTAGTTATTTATGGTAGTTACTGTCTGATATTATTGCATGCTATTTTATTTATGGTTCTTATGTTTAGATAATTATTTACGCTATTTCTGCTGGAGTTACTAATGCTCTTCTGTTTTTGTTTTTGTTTTTCCTTTCTTTCACTGAGCCGAGGGTCGATTGGAAACAGCCTCTCTACCCTTTCGGGTAGGGGTAAGGCCCGGCTACATATTACCCTCCCCAGACCCCACTTTGTGGGACTATACTGGGTAGTTGTTGTTGTTGTTGTTGTTAAAGAAGATTCAAACTAGGATGCAGGAGCTCCTCAATTCCAATTTATCCGACACTTTTACCATTTGAAATGCTATAAAATGTTTGACACCATCCTGTTAGTAACATTATTTTCTAATTAAGCAACAATTTTATTGATTTGGGAAAAACAAACTCCCATATGTTAGTAGTACACCAAAAGTAGTATATCAAAAAAAGAATATGATATCTACAAAAGACACCCAATCTCCATTAGTAACAGTATTATATACCACATTAACACCTTTAAATTCATTTAACTATTCATAATCCACATTTTGCCGATATATTTCTCCGTCATACTACCTTTTTAAGTGTTACTTCAAATTCCTTGCAGGCTTGCACTATCAGTATAAATTATAATACACATGTCAAGTAATATCTCAAACTCCATTTCCAATTAAACGCCGCCATATAAGATGGAACTGAGGGAGCATTTTGCTAATCCAGAATTTTCCTATAAGATCCATATTTTACCTTCTCCAAAAAAATCCTATAAGATCCAATACTAATCAGACGAGCCCAAAAAATATAATCCTCCAAAAAGAAAACCACTAGTCCACTACAAAGAAGCAAATAGGAATTATGGGAACTAAATTCCCCCTCCCTCTCTTTCATAGATGCACATTCACACTCACACGCACCCACCCGCACGCGCGCGCGCGCACACACACATATATAGATGAAAACACAATCTCTCTGCATCTGACACCTACGTCAAATGATTGAAGCTGCCTTACAGTCACAGATAGATGCTAATAACATGCAGTAAAAGGGTCACAATTTGACTGTTAAAATCTATCAAGTGGGCGAGCAATCTGAAAAAGACATGATGTGAGGCAGCAAGGGTGTAGTTCTGAGCTTGTGACAGGAAACTGAATCTTTCTGGATAGGGTTATAGGAAATCCTTAAGCAAGATATACTCAAGCACAAGTCAATAGTGTGCATGTACAGGAGACCAAGTCTCTAAGGTGCAAAGGCAATATACTGAAGTAAAGCGTTTTTGATATGTTATATTTATGTGAAGTTGTCTTCTGCTAAACGTTTCAAACTCAATTTAGTATAATATACTGTCATATTTCAAATGTTAATATGTACCTGATGTGCATATATTGTGTCATACACGAGCGTCCAAAACACCCCAGATGCATACAGTGGAAGCACAACTGCAGGATCAATACTTCCTTTAATAGCAGCCCAACCTAACAAAGCTCCCCAGTTGAAAGTTAGACCAAGATAGGCTTGAGGCTGCACCAACAGATATAGACATCAGCCATTCTAACCAAACTGTTGGGAAAGATCCACAGGAGCTGAGAAGAGAAATTCCTTTGGGGTTGGGAACAGTGAGAGTGAGGGAGACGGTACAGATATACTGAGATGAGAGAAGCAACGCGAACATTAGGATACATTACCCAAAATGTCAACTTCTTCATGAGGGGGTATGAGAAGACCAGCAACAGGGATGAAGCACCCAAAATGCGGCTGCAGCAAGAGAGATGAATCATTAGCAATGTGAAACACCACATAAAGCAAGAAATGCTTTCTGCATCGAAATGCAAGAAAGAGATCAAAGAAACTCATAAATACCCAGTTCTCCAAATTGTTGCAAATTAGAAAATAAACACGAAGTAATTATTTTAGCAGAATATGGTACAAACCACGTATAATTCAAAAGGGGACTCCGACAAATGCACTGTCTTTAGTCCCAAATGTCTGCAACTTGCTAGAATTACTACACATTCCATACCTAGATTTTACCAAAGCAAAACTGTGATATTATTCTTATTAATTGAATGAAGTATAGCCCCGGAACTGAAATTTTGGTTGGGGGAGAGGTCTTGTAAATGTTGCATGATGTGAGAAAGTGGAAAAAGAAGAGAATTGTAAACCTATGTGTTCATTACATTTTGTCATAAATAGTTTAAGATCCTTTCAATAGACACACTGGTCCTTCTTCTAAGGAGAAATGGTTTCCACATCATCAGACAACAAATTTATTTTGTGTAATCTTAAAAGTTCTAATAAGCATTTTTCACTTACTCAACAATATCCATAGGATGATTAAAGAAATGGACATCCAGCAAGAAAGCATTCATCATAATCGCAAAGTGTCATGCTATGATATAAACTTTTTTGTGTTTTGATAAGATCGGGATCATTCAGTTTCAGAGTCCTGTTTTTGGAAAAGAAAAACATGGCTCCTGCAGACTTCAGCAATGGCAAGATGAAAATATTTAAGCCAACTTCAAACATATGAAGAAAATTTCACTGACTTCTCTATAAAGTATAAACCATGAGACCACGGGCGAAGCTACATTACAAAGGATGGTCAACTAACCACCCTTCGTCTGAAAATTACATTGCGTATATAGAGAAAATATTAGATTTCAGAGGTATATAACATATATTGAACACTCTTTCTCGGAGAATTTTTTCACATCTTTCAAGTTTGAACACCCTTGAGTAATTTCCTGGCTTCGCCACTGCATGAGAAGAAAGCAGATCATATAAAACGCTTCTATGAGAACAGATAGCCATTGACTGGGTACAGTTAATCAAATAGAAAGAACCAATTAACTAACACACCTTCAAACAGATTAAGCAAAATGCTTTCTGTGCAAAGGAAAACCTGAGAAAGAACAGAATCATGTGAAGAAAAAAAGACACAAACCTAAAATTGTTTAATTGCAAAAGAATCCCAAGACCTAACAGCAACTGGAACCCAAGGAAACAGAGCCCTTGAAAGGGTGTCAATACACCACTCGCGACTGGCCTCGACCTTGTTCTTTCCACCTGCACTGCATGAAAGCTCGCAAATGTACATAAAGCAGAAGAAAAAACTGATGTTATAAGCAAAAGGCCAAAGTTAACCAGCTTTCAGAAGGATGGTACAAGAAAGGATTATATTGGTGATGATAGGAGGAGGAATCAGGGAAGAAACAAATACAAGGTACTCCGACCGATTTCAGTCTCAACGACTTTTTAACTATGAACTCCTAGATGATACTAAAAGGAACTAGAAAAGATTACGTATGAGAACAAGAGAGAGAAAAATAAAACAGAGTAACAAACAAGGTATCAACTTCAAAATTGGATGGTTAAACTATCACAATGCTACCCAATTGGAGCAGTAAAGGAACTAATTATAGCAGCCCCATCTTGCAATGAAACGGCATAATATCAAGGGAAAGAGTAGCACCTAATTTTCTTCCCATTAATTCCCCCTATCTCTCACCTAGCGACCAAGAAAATGGAGAAGGAAGTAGCAGGCCGCATCACCTTCATTCAATATCCAACATCCTCATCCTAAAGTAGCAGAAGCATTCTAGATATCAAGTCAGAAAATTGATTCTCTTTTTGTTCCCCCTCGCTATTATCTTAGAGGACTGAGAAGAAGAGCACATCTTCTTACCAAGTGTTGAGCTGATGATTTTCCCTTTCTAATGGAACAAACAAATTATTCCACACCCCTACTTGGAGTTACCATACGAATAATCCAATTAAAATGAGCAATAAATAAATTTTTTCTTTGGGAATAAGTAAGTGTAATTCGACTTAAAGGACTATACAAAATCCTACGAATGCTAAAAGGGAATGCCTAATCACCTTAGTGTCAATATCTCGATCAAGAAGATCGTTAACTGTACAACCAGCACCTCGCAAAAGCAAAGCTCCGCAGCCAAATAGTGCCATCATTTTCACATCAGGAATGGTCCCTGGCGTAGCAGCCAAAGCAATTGACCTACACATAAATCCCTAAAAGTTAAGAATGATAACAAACAGACAAGCACAAGGATATAGAGTAATTGAAATAGAGGGGGAAGAAAATGGAGTTACCACATGCAGGGCCAAGCGAGTAACCAAGTGCCAATAGGCTTATCAAGTCGGGCAAGATGAGCATAGGGTCTAATTTTTTGGGGCAAATACGTATCAATCCAAGAAGGCTTTTGTTGCTCATTCTTCTTCTCTTCTTTTGAATCAGCTAAGGTTGAAAAGTGAAGAACTTGACGGTACCCTGAAAGTTCAATTCTTGAAGAATGTGGAGAGTAATAGTATGTCAACGACTTCTTATAATCGGGGGTCGGTATATAATGATCAGAAGAAGAAGACAGAAAGGGGTTGATTAACAGAGAATGAAGAGCAGTGGAGCTAGGGTTTGTTTGATCGCGGGAAGAGTAGAGGACAGCGATAGAGGGGCTAGGGTGCCGCCGAAGGACACGAGAAGTTCGAGAAAGACGGCGGTACAACGCCATTTTTGAGCTCAAAATGTGGGAATTAACTCTGCCCCGAGGGAGGGAAGTTTAAAGGATTGTCCTAGGTTGTTTGTCCCTGTTGGACAGCAGTTTGCTCTTCAGAATTGTTAATCCCAACAATCCAAAAATTTGTCCAACAATCCAAAAATTTGTCATTTCCATATCGTTGTTTTTGAAAGACAGAATTACATAATAATGCACTTCGTAACCCGACTTTGTATTATTTTAATTTAGTTATAAGTTTGTAAATATATAGTCAAATATAATAAGTTTAGATGCAAATTGTTTTTCATTTTTTTACTTTGAAATATCTGCAAGTGTTCATTCTCCTTTTTCCTCAAATTTATATATACTTATCATAGCTACAAAAATATAAAAATAGATGCGAAAAATCTAAAATCGCATCTCCTTTAATGTTAATCTTATTAAATTTTGAGTATTTTGTCAGAAATTTGGAGTGGTTATTGTTCGAATTTATTAGAAATAGCCTAAGTATGCTGTATGCAAAGTTTGAAATCACTTGATAGAGATTTGGATTAGTTTTATATAAGAATTGTAAGTGAAAACCAAACAAAAAGTTTGTCTGTTTATACATTTTATACAAAGAAGCACATTCAATGTATGATTTTATAAAAGTATATAAAGATGTATAAGCACAGTAAAGTCGTGATACATTATGTAAATAGGTGTAATAGTAATAGTGAAGAAGAAGTAGTAGTAGTAGTAGTATATAATAATGCATAAGAGGTGTTTATACAACACTTATACAATATTATACATATGAATTCTAATTCTTATCAATGGAGCTTCACATATTCTTCTTGTTACTTGGGCATCTTCTAAAATTTAACTCAAATCTAGTTTAAATCTACTTTAAATTTGAGTTATGAACTTCCCCTAACAATCTCAATCAATTGGTACAATACCTAATTCAAACAACTAATATGGAAAAATATAACATGACGCTTTGGCATTCCCAAAAAAATCAGCTGCGACAACGGACCTCAGTTCATCGGGAGGAAAACAATTGAGTTTTTTGAAAAATGGCATATACAGTGAATACTCTCCACACCATATCATCCCGCCGGCAATGGCCAAGCCGAATCCTCCAACAAAACGATATTAAATATATTGAAAAGGAAGCTCGAGGACGCCAATGGCTATAGCCTAAACTGCTACCAGAAGTACTATGGGCATACCGCACCATGCCAAAAACCATCACATGAGATGCCATATTCATTAGTCTACGGGACTGACTCGATTATACTTGTCGAAGTCGAAGAACCTAGCCTGAGATACTCCAACGAGAGCGGACCAAGTAACGGAGAAAGTAGATTACAATACCTGGATGAAGTCGAAGAACGAAGAGATTTGGCTCACGTAAGAATGATAACCCAAAAGCAACAAGCAGAAATGTACTATAACAAGGAGGTCAAAGTACGGCCACTCAAAGTCAGGGACTATGTTCTCAAAGCTAAAACACAAACAGCGAAAGACCCAAATGAGGGAAAACTGGGAACAAACTGGGACAGGCCATACAAAATCACGGCAGCAACAAACAAAGGAGCATTCCAATTTGAGACAATGGAAGGAAAACTACTCCAAAACAACTGGAATGTCGCCCATCTCAAATACTTCCACTTCTAAAAAGAGGCACCGCATACATCGTACTCTTTTTACCTCACCCGGGTTTTTTCCCAGTTGGGTTTTTCCAGTAAGGTTTTTAATGAGGCGACAGGGAGGAGTCTCGAGGTCCGAAGTATTGTTCATTGTCCCGCCTGCCGACATTATCCCCAGGCCTAGCAATCAAGGGACTAGGTATAGATAGTCAAATATCCATTGTATGTAAGAAGTCAATATGTATTTCTAACAGGAATATAATCAAATCTCCATTGTATGAACTAAGTCAACATATATTTCTGATAGGAACATAGTCGAATCTCCAGTACATGAATAAAATCGACATATGCGACATTCTAGGAGATGCAATGGCTAAGGCCATCATCAAAGTTAAGAGTTCGATATCACTCCACGACGGGATACTACTTCGACACCAGTTCGAAAGTAACATCCCAATGGCTAAGGCCATCATCGAAGTAAAGATTTCCACATCACTCGAACCACGATGGGATACTACTTCGACACCAACTCGAAAGTAACATCCCAATGGCTAAGGCCATCATCGAAGTAAAGATTTCCACATCACTCAAACCACGACAGGATACTACTTCTACACCAGCTCGAAAGTAACATCCCAATGGCTAAGTCCATCATCGATTAAAGAGTTCGACATCACTCGAACTACAATGGGATACTACTTCAACACCGGCTCGAAAATAACATCCCAATAGCTAAGGCCATCATCAAAGTAAAGAGTTCGATTCACCCAAACCACGACAGGAATCTACTTCGACACTAGCTCAAAAAAAAACATCCCAATGGCTAAGGCCATCATCGAAGTAAAGGGTTCGACCTCACTCAAAGAAAGATGGGCTTAATATTTTGACAAAAAACCAAAATATCATAAATGCAGCAAAGATTACCACTGAATCGACAAAATAATTTTTCATTACAACAAAAATATTACAAGCAACTGTCATTACAAAAGGCTCAAAGACGCCCTTACAAAAGTCGCAAAGCAAATGTAAGTACAAACCAAAAACTACACATCATTCCTGGTGGTGTACACATCTTCGTACCAAGAGTCAGAGGCAAGACAGTTCGCATCTTTAAAGTTGATATCATCCCCTTCAGGCATAAGAGGGTCGTATCCGCATGCCTCACGAGCTGCACAGGCTTTGGCTTGCATGTCCTGAAGTTCTACTTCATATGCCCTCCCATCAACATGAAGAGCCTTGTACACATCAAGCTGGGCCTCGACGTGAACCCACAACTCGTACAAGGACTGAGGCACAGCAGGATCGGCCGAAGCACGAGATATATAAGGTTTCGATTATCGACGTACGTCCTCCATTCTCAGTGATGTCAGTTGTTCATTTAATGCGGACAGCTCTGCCTCCAACTCATGAACACGCCCCTCAAGCCCTGCTATCTTAAGTGTGGACGCCTCTTTCTCCTTGGTCCGTTCCAACCTGCAAACACAGAGGGCATCTTCCAAAACTACCACCTCAGAAATAATATCGGCACTCATGCTCAATTCACCCTTGAGCTCATTGATCTCCGCCATCTACGTAACTAGTTCGGCAGTTAAATTGGCCACCTCTGCATGGAGGTCAGCATTCTTGGCCATTACCCCCTACTTAGTGTTAGAAAATACGCTTAACGCTAGAGGGGGGTGAATAGCGTTATAATAAAAAATAGCGTAAACTTGCAGAATTTAAAAATTGCAGGAATGAAATAAGTGCGATAAGTAAATAATAAAGAACAAACGCACCGATGTATCCTGGTTCACCACAACCCGTGGCTAGTCCAGTCCCCGAGATACTCTCTCGAGATTTCCACTAACACTGTTAAGCTTACGGGTGCTCAACAAACCGTTACAACCTGAGAACTTGAGTCACACAAGTCTCAACAACCTTTGCTCGAAGATACAACACTTCAAGACTTCAACCAAAGGAATCACAACGTTCCTTCTTACAATACAAGGGAAAAACTTTCCCTTCAAGTGTATAAAAACACTTTGCACTCAAAACAAGACTCTCCTTAAGAGTAGATATGAGTAAAATAAATACGCTCAAGAACGCAACAACTTTCGTCAACAATTTGGCTCTCAAAAACTTATGTAATGAATAGAAAATGATGAATAAGAGAGTATGCAAGCTTTAGCAATAATATTGTCAGTTGTTGTGTTTGTAAGACTGATTTGAACATGTATTTATCGTGTCAAAACCATGCATTACCGTTGCCTAATTGCCAATTAAGAATTGCTGATTTTGTGCTATGACAATCGATTGTCTACTCGGCACAATCGATTGTTTTTCAATCGTTCCAAAAATCATTCCCAGATTTTACGCCATATAATCGATTACTGGCAACGTTCAAAAAATCATTTCCAGATTTTACTTAAAACAATCGATTGTCAGAGATATACAATCGATTACTTGGCAACGTTCAAAAAATCTTTTTCAGATTTTACTTCAAACAATCGATTACTAAAATCCTATAATCGATTATCTGATGGAGTTTGAAAAATATTTTGGCAACGGTCATTTACATAATCGATTATGCTATATGGACAATCGATTATTTATCAGTCTTTGAAAAATCTAATAGACACTGTCTCAAGACAATCGATTGTCATAAGGTTCACAATCGATTATTTTATATCTTTGAAAAATCTGATAGTCACTGCTTCAACACAATCGATTGTCATAGGGTTCACAATCGATTATTTTGTAGCTTTGAAAAATCTTATGGACACTGCCTCAACACAATCGATTGTCATAAGGTACACAATCGATTGTCATGCAGATTTCAAAAATGTGATGGACACTGCCTTAACACAATCGATTGTCATTAGGTTCACAATCGATTGTCTTGCGGATGCCTTAGCATAATCGATTATCATAAGTACATAATCGATTATCTTTGTCCAGATTTTAGAGGCATGTTTAAAAATCATTTTGCTAATATAAGTATGCATGATTTAAAATCATTTTGCTCTAAGTTAAATGTGCATGATTTGATAAAACATGATTTTACGAGAGAAGCCAAGTCTTGAGTTAAGTTGTCGGATCAAGATCACAATTAAAGAACGACTCATGTATAACTTTGTTTAGTCTTGATCTTTGTTTGTCTTGTGCTTGAACTTCGTTACGTGACATTTGTGCGCTTGTGCTTGGACCTCGTCATATGTCAATTGCGCATCGTTTGTCATTTATCAAAACCTACAAATATGAACACACGTTTAGTTTAATGCCTTGAGAACGTGTTTCAACACTTAGCTCAAGCTCATTTTCATTCACTTTAAGTAATGCCTCAAGCTCACTGTTATGAGCGATGGCCTTTATAAGTTCCTTATCCCGCTCCCTCAATTCCTCGACCTTACGCACTAATTGATCCTCCCTCTGTTTGTGCCCTTCAAGGAACAGTTGGAAGTCAGGAACCTGATTGTAGATGTTGGACATCGCACAATGCTTGGTGCGATACTCTTGACATTTAGAAGACATCTTTCCATAGATGGACATCCTCCTCCTCTCCCGGCGCTCACGCTCGATCTCCATGATAAAGGCCTGGCACAACAAGTAAAGTTAAAATAGAAGAACATGGCAAATATAATAACACAAACCCAACGACGAAAGGAATAGAAAGATATATACCTGCTAGGCCATGCCGGAGATGCTCCGAGACAACTCTGTATCGTTCATCGCTCTGAGCACCTAGTTCTCAGGGGCAACATATAAAGGGGCTAAAGTAGTTGCCACCTTATCACAGTCCAACAACAAGTTGTAGTCCCGAGGGACAACTATGTGTCGATCAGAACCCTCCACTCTGACCTCTATGTGAGTGTGACGCTCCAAAAACTCATGAACATCTCTCGGGTCGACATCCGAGCCCGACCTTCGCCCTTGACGCGTAGGCCCCCTCTAATGTTAACTAATGCACCACCCTGGGCTGAGCGCACAGAACTACCTTTTGGGTAAACCCCTTTTGATTGGAAAGACCTTCTCGCCAAGATGGCGTCGACCATAAACGTGGGCACAGGAGTTGTCTGCGACGCACCCGTCCTACTCTTACTAGTATCAACGGCCACGTCCTTCCTAAGTTCCACCCTCCTCCTTTTCCTTAGTAACAATTCGTCCCCGTTAGAAGACTCGTCCACAAGGTGATGGATTGGTACGGAAGAGGTCCTTTCCCCATGACCATATCGCGAGAAGAATATCCCACATGTATCGATTGAACACGACCCTCTCGGACGGACTCACTCAGATTAAAATGCATTCCTGCAGCAGCGACGGCCTGTTGAAATGCAGGGACGAGGGTCCTACGCCTAGAAGCACCATGACCTGTCATTACAGAAAGTTATATCAGTAGATGACAACAAATGGACTAGTAACGGCACAGAGAAAGACACTCACCAGACAGAACCTTCAACCCGTAGCGTTTGACAAAAGCTAGCCAGTCTCGAGTCTCCACTGCCTGAAGCAGCAAACGGGCTACCCAGTCCTTGATACCAGCAATGGGACGGGGTAGACGCCCCATAGCTGCAGAAAAGAGCCGTAAGTAAATGCTAAGATGTATAAAAACAGAGAAAAAAATAAATAAGTTGCAACACCAAAGATTCTCATTCCACCATTTCAGAAATTTTGCGGGATCAAATATAATGTGTTCAGTTGTGACAAAGAAGTACTTGCTAGAATTTGCGACTAGCCCGATCAACAATATCGACCACCAATCTCTTTGTCCTACGATATCTTAAGTGCACCATTGTGCCCCTGTGAAAGCTAGGAGAAAACAAATGTAGGAAGTGGTGAACGGTAACTTCGCACCCTACCAGCTCCGCGTACTTTGTCAGCACCAGAAGTATCTTATACGTGTACGGGGAAAGCTGTGCGGGGTAAATTTGATAGAACCGGCAGAATTCTTCTGCCAACGAAATTAAAGGGAAGGAATAACCAATCACAAAGGGGTACTCGTAAAAAGCGCAGTACCCCGGTCTGTCAACCTCCATGAAATCTCCTCCCGCGTGAACCATTTCAATATGAGAGGCAATGTTATATTTAGCAGAAGGGCATTGATATGGACCTGCTCAGTTTCAGATATTATTGGAGCAGGAGTAGGAGGAGGCTCTTTAAGGAAGTCGCTTCGAGACATGGGGTGCATCGGCAGCAACTCTTCCACGATGGAAAAACTATCCCCCTCCTCAACCGTCATGTCCTCACCCCCGGTAGGGGGCGCCATGGACAACGGGGTAGCATCAGAAACCCCCTTACGAGATCAATGTGATTTAGGCATATCTATGGAAATGAATGTGTTGAGAGAACAGAAAAATCCAAGAACAATAAACGGAGAGAAAGCCAAGAGGATTGCTAGAGCAAAGGCGGGAGAAAAGGTAAAGAAGACCCAACGAAGAAATGTCCAAGAGTTTGTGAAAAAACAAATCATCCACCTATTTATAGGATTAGGTGGCGCCGGAATCGAAGCGTAAGGCTGCAAGATGGCAACAAAATTAAAGCAACTAACCGTCAGCCTTTGCCTAAAAAATACACATAATGATGACGCACGTGGACGTGACGTCATTTCCTGACAAGACATACCGCCCGGGATATCATTGAGCATGCTAACCTTCCGTTGTTGGTCAAACCTAATCTAAATTAAAATGAATGGAATATGTTTTTTCCGGTGTTTCTAATTAAATGTAGTGCTTTATCGCCTAATCGAGACACGACTAGCAAATAATATCCGTTTAATTTGTTTTCACAACTCTGAATACTGCAAGGATACGAGGGGCTTCTCATTCTCTGCCAAAAATATATTAACATTAACTTTGAATCTAGCTTTAGTAACCAAAAAACAAGAGGACGTTGAGAATACGACTCTTCGCTAATGGTTTCTGGTTCATCTCTTGGTTCCCTCACATTTTATACATACTCCAACACAGCACTTTGCTAACTACATCTGCACATCTTATTTATCTGTAATAGGAAAGGAACAGTTATACAGTTGAATCTATTCGCTACATCTTTACAGCTTTTCAAGCTAGAAATAGAATTTTATGTAGCGATACTCAAATATACGCAACGACTAAACGGATATGAACTCATTCTCGGGTCATGAGGAATTACGGTTGCAGAGGTTGTAACCAGATATGAGGGAGCTAAATGCAAAGGCTATAAAAGCCAGGAAGGATAACCCAATAGATGCGGTTGCCATCTCTGTAAACTCATCTTTTCCCCAATTTGATATCCAGTCATCCGCCCTCGTTGCAGCACAAGAAGATGCTGACATAAGAAGATAAGCCAATATCTGTACAGAAAAGCAAAAGTTTTGAGGGCCAGTAATGCATAAAAACAGCAACAGAAGTAAGATCAGGATTCAAAACATTTGTTCTATCACCACTATGAATCAAGGAAAGATTTTTAAGGGTACGTGCATATTTTACTTTTCTAGGAGGTTCAGCATAAGAATATCTCAACTCTCCTGCATGCATGAAAACCACAGCTTATTGACTTTGCTAGTTTTCCCATTAAATTCTAAAATTGTTCAAAAACACTATATTCGCATCCCGAAAACGAGAACATGCTAAAATATGCTGCAACCTAACATCTCCTAATTGTTAAAGCTAGTTAATGATTAAAGCTAGCTAAGTTGGTGTGAATGAGAAATGGAGGGAAGAAGACAATAGAAGGAAAATGAAGTTTCAAAGCAAAGTTCCTTTGAAAAGGAGCTTTGTACCACATTGGTGGTAGAAAGGGAAAGTTATGTGCTTATATTAGAAAGCACTTCTTCTAGCTCTTAAAGGGTTAAGAAGAGGGACTCCCCTCGCGCCGTCGTCGTCGCTCGGCTCGGCTTTGGATTTGGATTTGGATTTGGTTCCCAACGTTTCTGAAAGGCATGGCCTTTCCCGAACAGGCACCAAGCCTTTCCGAACAGTCACAATTCGAGGCTATATAAACTGAGGCAATGCCTCATTTTCGAGTACTGAAAAAAAGAAAAAAAAAATTATTCATGCATTAAAAATTCTGCATTCTTTTCTGCAAACTGAAACATATCAAGTCATAGTGTGATTTCGTTCCCGAATTTGAGTTCGTCGAAGTCGTACGCGTTTGAGGTACCGCCACTCCTACGACAGGTATATCCGTTATATCCTGGGAGGAAATAATCCACAACCTCGGGTACACTGAGGGGGTTAAATTTCTTAAGGACACACAGTGAATTCTGTGGTCTCGGATTTCTTCATTTCTGTGATTAATGTGTCTCTTCTTCTTACTGGTTTCCAGTTTCTCGTTGCTTTGAACACGGACAATCGATAACAAGCTTAAGGAATTTAAATTATTATTTCCGTGTTCATCTGCTGTTGATTAAAACGTTACAGAACGATACAATAGTACAGGAAAAAAAAATTCTTACATAAAACAGTGACTACATACAGTTTTCCTAACATAAAAATTGTGACTGTCCAGAAAATAAAAGAAACTTGTAATTTTGTTGTTTGCATGTAACGAACTTGTATGTTGTTTGGAGACTAAATCTTCGGATTTTCTACTCCGGTTGAGATTAAAGTTTTCAGAACTTTCTACTCATTTGGGTACTTGATTTGAAGATATAAAAACTTCATCAAGTATACTACATACAGTTTATTACATTCTATTTGAAGTTTGTTTTAATTCTGTTTGTGTAAATTTGATTCGGTTTGAAGAAATAAAATCTTCACCGATTATTAAAGTGTTCTGTTATTTCCTACGACAGAAATGGGAGACCAAACTCCAAATTTGAATGCTACTGCTACTGTTACTGCCACACCAGCCCCCGTGGTTGGTTCTACGAGCAATGCTGCGTCCTCCAGTCGTACTGCACCAGCACCGGCTCCGGCAGAGAAGCCCGGAAAATTCACTGGGATTGATTTCAAACGATGGCAACAAAAGATGTTCTTCTATCTAACTACTTTAAGCCTTCAAAAGTTTATTAAGGAGGATATTCCGGTTCCGCCGGAATCAACACCTGAAAATGAACGATTTGTTGTAATTGAGGCGTGGAAGCACTCAGATTTTTTGTGCAAGAATTACATTCTTAGCGGACTGGAGGATGATCTTTACAACGTCTATAGTAATGTGGGAACATCAAAAGAACTATGGGATGCGTTGGAAAAGAAATATAAAACAGAAGATGCTGGCTTAAAGAAGTTTATCGCTGCCAAGTTTTTGGACTACAAAATGGTAGATGGCAAGTCTGTTGTCACTCAAATTCAAGAGTTGCAGGTTATCATCCATGATCTCCTCGCTGAAGGTATAAATTTAATTAATGCCTTTGTCAAAAGTATTCAGTGCCCCGTCACTTACATGTTGTTTGTTGTAGGTTTGGTGATTAGTGGGGCGTTTCAAGTTGCGGCAGTGATAGAGAAGTTGCCTCCTTCATGGAAGGACTTCAAAAATTACTTGAAACATAAGCGAAAGGAGATGACATTGGAAGATCTCATCGTCCGGTTGAGAATCGAGGAAGATAACAAGGCAGCGGAGAAAAAGGCAAATGGGAGATCTACCATAGGGGGAGCACATATAGTTGAAACTGCCCCAATTAATATGAAAAAGAGGAAAAAGGCATCGGGACCAAGGAACTATCCCAACAAGAAGAAATTCAAGGGAAACTGCCATAATTGTGGAAAAATCGGACACAAAGCTGCAGACTGTCGTGCTCCGAAAAAGGAAAAGAAGAAGGGTCAGGCTAATATGGTTGAAACAAACGAGGAGGTTGATGACTTGTGCGCTATGTTGTCCGAGTGCAACCTAGTGGGAAGTTCGAAAGAGTGGTGGATTGACTCTGGCGCCACTCGCCACATTTGTGCTGTTAGAGAAGCCTTTGCTTCATATGCTCCCGCCGGGCCCGACGAAACAATATATATGGGAAATTCTGCAACGGCCAAGATTGAAGGTTATGGAAAGATACTGCTGAAGATGACCTCTGGCAAGGTGGTGACTCTCAACAACGTCTGTCATGTTCCTGAAATTAGGAAAAATCTTGTATCTACCGGATTTCTAGTGAAGAACGGTTTTAAATGTGTTTATGTTTCTGACAAGGTTGTAATAAGTAAGAACGAAATGTACATAGGAAAAGGCTACCTCACAGAGGGCCTTTTCAAACTGAATGTAATGGTTGTTGCTAATAATAATAATAAAGTTTCTGCTTCGTCTTACTTGCTTGAGTCAAATGATTTATGGCATTCACGTTTAGGACATGTCAATTATAGAACCTTGCGAAAAATGATTAGTTTGGAAGTATTGCCTAAGTTTGAATGCAATCAATCAAAATGTCAAATCTGTGTTGAATCTAAGTATGCTAAACATCCTTATAAGTCAGTTGAAAGGAATTCAAGTCCTTTAGACTTAATCCATACAGATATTTGTGACATGAAGTCAATTCCATCTCGCGGTGGAAAGAAGTATTTCATAACTTTTATTGACGATAGTACGCGGTATTGCTACGTTTATTTACTTAATAGTAAAGATGAAGCAATTGAAGCGTTCAGGCAATACAAAACTGAAGTTGAGACTCAACTTAACAAAAAGATTAAAATGATAAGGAGTGATAGGGGCGGTGAATATGAATCTCCTTTTGAACAAATATGTTTGGAATATGGCATTATTCATCAAACAACTGCTCCTTACTCGCCACAATCAAACGGAATTGCGGAAAGAAAAAATAGAACACTGAAAGAAATGATGAATGCCCTGTTAATAAGTTCTGGTTTACCCCAGAACTTGTGGGGGGAAGCCATTCTAACAGCTAGCCGAATACTCAATCGAGTGCCCCATAGCAAAACAAAATCTATTCCATACGAAAAGTGGAAAGGAAGGAAGCCCAATTTGGAATACTTCAAAGTGTGGGGGTGTTTGGCCAAGGTGCAAGTTCCTAAACCCAAAAGGGTAAAAATAGGACCTAAAACCGTTGATTGTGTTTTCATAGGATATGCCACAAATAGTAAGGCATACAGATTTCTGGTTCACAAATCAGAAAATCCCGACATTCAGGTGAATACGGTAATTGAATCAGATAATGCTGACTTCTTTGAAACCATATATCCGTATAAAAAGGAATGTGCGTCGTCTAGCAAAGAATCTAAACGACCTCGGGAAGAAATAAAGGAAAACATTCCTGATGAGGAAAATCCAAGACGTAGCAAACGTCAAAGGAAGACTACTTCCTTTGGACCAGAATTTTTAATATTTTTGTTGGAAAATGAGCCTCGAACATTCAACGAAGCTACGTCTTCATCGGAAGCTCAATTTTGGAAAGAGGCAATCAATAGTGAGATAGAATCCATATTGAACAACCATACTTGGGAATTGGTTGATCTTCCTCCAGGGAATAAACCTTTAGGTTCCAAATGGATTTTCAAGCGGAAAATGAAAGCTGATGGCACTATTGAAAAATATAAGGCAAGACTAGTTGTTAAAGGGTTTAGACAACGAGAAGGTCTTGATTACTTTGATACATACTCGCCGGTAACGAGGATTACATCTATTCGGGTGTTAGTAGCATTAGCCGCCGTGTACGGTCTTGAAATCCATCAAATGGATGTGAAAACAGCCTTCTTAAATGGAGAGTTGGAGGAAGAAATTTACATGGAACAACCCGAAGGGTTTGTAGTTCCAGGGAAAGAGAAGAAGGTATGTAAACTTGTTAAGTCTCTTTATGGACTAAAACAAGCACCAAAACAGTGGCATGCAAAATTTGACCATACGATGTTGTCAAATGGATTCAAGATAAATGAATGTGATAAATGTGTCTACATTAAGAACACTCCGAACCACGTCGTCATTGTTTGTTTATACGTGGATGATATGTTAATAATGAGTAACAACATTGCTAACATAAATGCTACTAAGCGCATGCTTGCTAGTAAGTTTGATGTGAAAGATTTAGGAGTTGCCGATTTAATTCTGGGAATTAAAATCCATAAGACTCCTCAAGGTCTAGCATTGTCTCAATCTCATTATATTGAAAAAGTACTTGAAAAGTTCAAGTATTTGGACTTTAAAGTTGCAAAGACGCCAATTGATATGAACCTTGCTCTTGCAAAGAATAAAGGTGAAAGTCATTCTCAATTGGATTATGCCAGAGTGTTGGGAAGTTTGATGTATATTATGAACTGTACGCGACCTGATATTGCGTGTGCTATAAGTAAACTAAGTCGCTACACGAGTAATCCCGACCAAAATCATTGGCTGGCAATAAAACGAGTTTTGGGGTATTTGAAACATACTCAAAACTTTGTTTTGCATTATAACAGGTATCCTGCAGTTATTGAAGGATACAGTGATGCAAATTGGATCACCGGTTCAACTGAAACTAAATCCACAAGTGGATACGTTTTTACTATAGGTGGAGGAGCAGTGTCTTGGAAGTCATCCAAACAGACATGTATCGCCCGCTCTACAATGGAATCTGAGTTCATAGCTCTAGACAAAGCCGGTGAAGAAGCTGAATGGCTCCGGAATTTCTTAGAAGATATTCCATTTTGGCCCAAACCGTTGGCTCCTATATGCATACATTGCGATAGCCAAGCGGCAATAGGAAGAGCCGGGAGCGTTATGTACAACGGAAAGTCTCGTCACATACGACGAAGACATAATACCGTTAGACAACTACTCTCTAGTGGAATTATCACAATTGACTATGTTAAGTCAAGAGATAATGTGTCGGATCCACTAACTAAAGGCCTAACTAGAGAAGTGGTTGAAAGATCATCGAGGGGAATGGGACTATGGCCGAGGACAAGTCATCGTGGCGGTAACTCTACCTAGAAGACATGAGATCCCAAGATCTAGGTTCAAAGAGATCAAACAAAGTCATTGATGACGGTTCAACATTGTCACAATAACTTTTTGGTCCATTCTCGTGATGAGACAATGTTCAGTACCAGGATAAAGCATTAAGGCTTTTTAATGGTTTCTAAGTTTGATACGGGGTATATCAAATAGTGTATCTACGGGATGACACATTTAGGAATCACCTATGTAAGTGTGAAGTGTAAGCCGCTTCAAGGAGAACTCTGTAAGGCCAGCTCTCTACGCACTTATGAACCAGGAAGTGTTCATGGCTGAAACGAACAAAACAATGAGAACCAAAAACGGTTAAAGGGTTAATTGTGTGACATGTGGTTGTCTAGGTATACACCAAAGCTCGACGGTTCAAAGATATCAAATCTACCGATTGACCGAGTATATCCGACATATGCTCACTACGGAAAGTTCAAAGAGAAATCTACTTATCCAGATGCAATTAATCCTTGCTTACGAATCACACAGTTTTTTTGTCATGCATGTTTTTCATCATATAGCCATTCCCCATTCATGTGGGGGATTGTTAAAGCTAGTTAATGATTAAAGCTAGCTAAGTTGGTGTGAATGAGAAATGGAGGGAAGAAGACAATAGAAGGAAAATGAAGTTTCAAAGCAAAGTTCCTTTGAAAAGGAGCTTTGTACCACATTGGTGGTAGAAAGGGAAAGTTATGTGCTTATATTAGAAAGCACTTCTTCTAGCTCTTAAAGGGTTAAGAAGAGGGACTCCCCTCGCGCCGTCGTCGTCGCTCGGCTCGGCTTCGGCTTTGGATTTGGATTTGGTCAAATGATCTGATTGATTGATAATCTTTTTGGACCAAATTTATTTAAAATTCAATCTTCATTTTCTGAAATTATTTTTAATTCTCGCGGGAAAAATATTAATTTGTTAACTGTAAACTTCCCAACGTTTCTGAAAGGCATGGCCTTTCCCGAACAGGCACCAAGCCTTTCCGAACAGTCACAATTCGAGGCTATATAAACTGAGGCAATGCCTCATTTTCGAGTACTGAAAAAAAGAAAAAAAAAATTATTCATGCATTAAAAATTCTGCATTCTTTTCTGCAAACTGAAACATATCGAGTCATAGTGTGATTTCGTTCCCGAATTTGAGTTCGTCGAAGTCGTACGCGTTTGAGGTACCGCCACTCCTACGACAGGTATATCCGTTATATCCTGGGAGGAAATAATCCACAACCTCGGGTACAGTGAGGGGGTTAAATTCCTTAAGGACACACAGTGAATTCTGTGGTCTCGGATTTCTTCATTTCTGTGATTAATGTGTCTCTTCTTCTTACTGATTTCCAGTTTCTCGTTGCTTTGAACACGGACAATCGATAATACTAATAAGGTTTCTCCTAGTGGAAACAGGAAAATTGAGAATAATTTTGTTAGCCAGCAAGCAGCTAGGAAATACCTTTCACATATGACAAAGGATACATATATGAATTTTTAAAACTCGACGAAGTAAACAAAGAATTTGGTACCATGTTTGAAGTCTTTCAGATAAAAGTTGAGGAACATTATCAGATAAAAAGACATTGGTTTCATTTATTTATAAATAATTTCGTGGTCATTACAAATTAAAGAAAAAGATAAAATGGTCAAGAAGTCCCCTGGAGGCTGAAGGCTGGGAGACCAATCTTCATCTACATTAGTGATGAAAGCCTTAATCGTAAGACGTGATGTAAACGAAATGATTGTGCCACAAAGCTTATTCAATGATACCATATAACATTCAATTCATATCAAGATAGTTTCATACTTCCGTATGCAACAGAGCTCTCATGGTAAATTAAATTGACCAGTTAAACCATAGGATGAGTGAAGAAAAAGAAAAGGAAGTATAGTAAATTGACACGTATCTCTTTTATCGGGTTCACCTCACCAGTGTATCTTTTTAGCATGACTGGCATACTACAGAATTGGGATTGATTGTATCGCTGATCCCTTGTAAAGGGCGGGTTCCTCTTAGTTATTCTTCAGAACAAAACCACAACAAGAACTTAGAGGACTTTGATCTAAAATGCACTAAGATGCTCCAAAAAGCTTGGACTATTTGAAAAGGTCAAGGAATGCCATTTTTCTCCGAAGAAGCAGTTTATTTGACCTTGTAATTTAATAGAGTGAAATCATCATGACTTGAACCTTTCTGTCGAGCAGCATAGTAACAGCCACAATGAAGAAGTAACATCCAATAATCCAATTCTAACCCAAGTACTAAAACCAATACTCAAACTAGAAGTACATGTTAGCCAAGCAGAAAAGTTCAAACGGCATTACTTGCCTGATCCATCAAGAAATCAAAATGATATCGCACGTGGTGAGAGAAAAAGTGTTTCCAGCTTGCCAAATTGTATGCTAGATCACACGCTTGAAATGCAGAGTATACAAATCCAATAATATTAACAGCGACGCAATACCTGTGACATAATATAAAAGGTCTAACATCACTAAATGTCATGGAAAGTAGTAATAGGAAAATAATAAATGAGAAACACGTAATTAGCAGCTGCCAACTATAATTAATACGCATATTTAATACTGTACTATGTAAAAATAAGGAAAAGAAAATTAAGACCTGTACTCCTTGTACCGATCATAAGAGTCACCGCTCCAACCTTCAGTTTTATCAGATACCATGATCGAGAAAGAAATACAGCACAAAATTAACTCACAAACCCTAAACCCTAACGCCGCCCTGTTCAGCATCAGTTCCCTCTTCGAACGCCCTGGTATCCTCGGAGGCGGCCTCTCCCCTCCGGCCAACTCTCCACCTTCCACGTCACCACAGCGAACCGGCCCCACTTTCGTCACCCCAGCAGTCATATCCTCCCTAACGGCCCTACTAAAATTCATCATCCGCGCCGAATTCCGATCCTTGTTGCCGGCTTCCGACGGCGGAGTAGGCGTCGGAGGTAAGCTTAAATTCTCCCAGGAAGGTTTACAGGGAGATCGAAGTGGAGAGTAATATTTATCGACAGAAACTAAGGCTTTTGAGGAGAGCGACTTGGTGGAGCGGTGATCGGGAAAGGGTTCATCGGAACGGATAGGTGAATCGGATCGGAGAGGTGAGTGGAACGAGTCCATTTGACTCACCTGTGAGTCGGTGTCTGACATTGAAATGTGACTATTCTGCCTGTGAAAATTCCGGTGGTGGTTGCTGTGATTGGAGTTGGAACTTGAATTGGAATTGGAATTCGATTTGAAATTGGATTTCTCCATATTTGAGTTTACCGGGAAATATTTGAGTTTTATTTATTATTGAGAAAGAGAAAACAAAGTAGGAAAATAATGGAACTGCGGGTTCTCCCTCTCTCTGTCTATTCATAGTTATAGTGAATTTCTTCTACCAAATGAGATACTGCCACGTTTTACATGTAAAAAGATTTGCTGAGGTGGCTAGGAATAGTTAGTGGGTAATAAAGCTAACCATGGTCCGTCTCCGTAAAGATTTTCAGCTCTACGTTAGACTGCATGAACCTTTCCGACAAGTGATTCTTTACGTTGTACTGTCCGTAATCGCATTTGCAGGTTGCACGATGCCCTTTGGTTGATTGCAACTCTTATTAACTTTTCTTTTTCCTTATTACTGCTAACTTTTTTCCTATTGATTTGCCTTCAATAATTTCTAAAAAATATGTATATATCTTAAATTATAAATATATATTTTGATTTGTACAGTAACAATCAAAAATTTAGGCAGTTGCATTGGTCAATTTGAAGAACGCATCTTAATTTTTAATGTTTCACCTTTATTCGACAATGATGCTTCGTCACCTTTAAATCCCAAGTCTTGCTTCTGCAAACGTACAATCATTTTACAAAAGTATGGCCATAACTTAGTTGAAGTTTAACCAAGGAATTTTTTATTTAGAATTTGAACTTTAGTTAAGAAAATTACAACAATTAGATTTAGCGCCAATTAATTAGTCCCCAACGTCCAACACATCTCAAACTCACATTTAAGAAGCTCAATTACACAAAGAAAACTACTCGGTTAAGAAACAAGGTTTCCACTTTTTGACTACAGGAAAAAGAGAGGATAGTGGTGAGTAGGTATATTTGCCTCATGTAAAGGTAAAGGCTCCTAAAGTGTGGCTTTATATTTATCAACTCCAAAACTCACTATCTTTTTCTAGGCCCGAAAAAGAAAAAGAAAAAAGTGGTGTTTATTTTGCTTTATTAAGTCACTATCAAGTACCACTCAACGTATATTAATTGCCACTCACTGGTAGACCCTTTAATCAATTTTGTTAAAAGAGCTTTAATAATTAATCATATACTGATACGGGACAACATAAACTGTTCTTATTTTTAATTAGTAAAATGCTCAGAAGCTTGTCTTAATTAGCAGGCCTGAATTAATGTAAGAAATTAACACAGGATACCATTTATTCCGTGGCCTACGTATTAGATCTTTAATAAGCGGTGTCGCAAATTAAAGAAATCGACTAACTAATAAACTATATATAAGTGGTGTTATTATCTTTATATAATGAAAACTTTTGACGTAGCGAAGTGTAATTTTTTATGCAATGGAGTTCCCTCACACCACATAATACAAATACGCCCCTGCATTTATCAATTTAGCCCCCGTGCTGCTTACTTTTCAGAGTAGCTAGCCTAGAAAGATTTATATTAGCAAAGTGGATTAGTGGGTTGTGTTTTTTTATGAACTTTATAAACATTAATTTAGTAATAACAACAGGAATTTACAAGTAACAAATGAAGTTAGGATTAAGATAGTAGTACAGAAAATAGCTCACACTAAAAACATTTTCTTGTAACAAAAAGAAAATGACTTTAGTGTAGTATTTTTTTTATCAAAAATGACTTGCCATCTTGCATATTTTATATATTTGACTTTGAGAATGTTTGGGTATATTTTTCACGAAAAAAAAAATTATTCCCGGGGCTTGGGTGCTCATTGTGATAAGAAAAGTATCACATTCTTTTATCGTAATACACCTTCCTCTGTAGAAGCAGGAAGCAGAGCAAGTTTCTTTCTAATTCAATAACCAAAATGGAACTCCAAAAGCCTTCCTTTTTCTCAAAAGTGGAAAAATGCACTTCACCAAAACTGCCTTTATTACCTTTGAGCACAAAAGCCAACGACAAAAGAAAAGATGTGTGCCACTCTGCCTTCCTGAGAGATTATTGGTGTCATTTTCCACTTTAGCTAAAGTACAACCCAGTATAATCTTATTTAATGGGGTTTGGGGAGGGTAGTATGTACGCAGACTTTATCCCTACCTTGGGGTAGATTCCCTCCAAGAACTTCCCACCTTTGCTCTTGGGGAGACTCGAACTCATAACCTCTTGGTTAGAAGTGGGGGTTGCTTACCATTAGAGCAAGTCTAATCCCTGTATAAGAACTTCCAATACAAAACTATATATCCACTGGTAATTGTGTGTATTGGCGTTTTCATTCACGTTGGAGGATGAATACGCCCCAAGAGCTGCATCTTATGTATGTGCGGCCCAATGCCCCCTAAGAAAATCGGGCGAAGTAGGATTTTAACAAAGTTACCAACAAAAATAAAATTAATTATCTTTATTTACCTATTTGTGTTTCTATTCATAAACTAATTAGATTTTCCATTCATAGTAAATTTTGTGGAAAATTTTTTCTTTATTCTCTAATTCTTTTTTATTAACTTAACGTTCACTTGAAATTTTATTCCCGTCGAATTGCTAGAGCATGTTGGTTTCAAAATCTTACATGCGAACACATCATAATCTTACATTGGTTGGAAAATATTGCATTTAATGAGCAGTCATTACAAAAAATCTTATTATTTATATCTAACTTTTATTCGACCATCAAAAGGGATTTTATTCTTATTAGGGGCTTGATTTGAGGATCTTGTTTCTCCAATTATAGCTAGCTAAGACAATTTGTATCCACGGAAGGACAGGAAAAATCATTTGTACACAAAAGCTAAACTCTGCTTTTATTGTACAAAACTATTCTCTCTCTTTTGTTCTTGATATTGCTCTTGCTACTTCTTTCGGAGAAGCTAAGTTCACAACCAAGCTATTTTAACAATCTTTTTTTCTATTTTTATTTTATATTCTTGTATCAAATTAATCCATGTATCTATAAATTACATTACAAATTTAACTATACGTTTTTACAGGTAAACCTCAGTACGAGAAAAAGAAAGGAAAAATCTCACTTTATACCATTAATTCCAAATTATTTACCTTTTAATGCACAGGTCCAAATTATTTACTACTTCTACCCATGCGGCCCAAACTATTCACCCGTTAATTCCACCGATGCCTTATGCAACCAAGAACCAAGGAAGACTTGTATTGAAGGCTACATATATTCCCCTATTAACGCACTGTCTTGTTTCTTTTTGCTTTTCTATCGACTTTTTTGTTTTTATCCAAATCCACAAAGCTATACTATTGATTTGATATACTCGAAATTAAATCAAAAAATATCAAATTTCATAAAAGAAGAGAACATTATATTAGAATTTTCAGATCAGGATTGTTTGATTCAGTCTTAAAGCATAATGTCCTGGTCATCATCATCGTCGGCCTCGAAGAACGAAGACGAGGGATTCGATTCTTACCGGAAAGTAGGCTTCATGCGGTGAGAGTTGGCGATTCATTCTCTAGTGGCTAATATATCGCTCAGTGAAAACTCGGTTGGGGAGAGTTTTCCACTGTTTGGCTCACTTTTGGAGATTTATTGTGCAAAAATTTAAATCCAACATTGAAGGACTTTGAAGCTTGAAACTCATAACTTGGTTTGTTTGCGTTTTTAATTATTTTGATATGATCCTGTATGGGTTTGTTTGGGAAGTTGATTGGGGGTTGTAGCTAAAGTTTTAGTCAATTTGGTGGAGATTTTGTAGTTGACTTTAGAAACTTAGTTGAAATATAGTTGAACCCGAGAAGAAGACGAATTTGTATTGTATACCTAAATAGTATACAAATATACTATTTTAGTATACAATTCATTCCAACTATACACCTTATTAGTATAGCTATATACTCTATTGGTATCATATGCTAGTTGAATCATTTTATGGTTGTATTAGCTGCATTTAATTGGTACAATATTTGATTTTCTTTTAATAATAGTGATATAGTACAATATCTTGAAATACCTTACTATATTAATATGTGTGGTACACTATTTTTTTTTATTTTTTTCTTTATGCATGTGTGCTATGTAATAGTAGAATACTCATATAGTTACCGGAAATTAACTAGTAAAACTGTATACCATATTGGTATAATTATATGCCATATTGGTATCATATGGTGTTGAAAATCGTTTTGGTTGTTTAGCTACATCTTAAGTGAATTCTATTATGAAATTATTTATATGAACATGAGTTGCAATGCTGGACTTTTTGTGTACTGATGGACATAAATTATGTGTATAATATAATAGTTTTTATAGTTGTAGGCAACTTGTATTGAACGACCACATACAACTATATACCCTCTTAGTATAAAAAATGAACAAGTTATTTTATGAATAATTAGCTTGCAATACGAGCATGTAATTTCTCATACTTTTATTATGTCCTTTAATGTTTTGGTACAGTAGTATAGTCGCAGATAGTTGTAAAAATATTCTAGAGAAATCATATGCTCTATTGGTATACATATATATCATATTGGTATCACATAGTACTAGAAGCTTTTTTGCTACTTATACTTTTGTTGCATTTTTCGATATTTTATTGTCAATATTATTTTAATTACAGTATATATGGAGATTTGGTTGCCGTAAATTATGTTTTCTTGCTCTATAACTTGTTGTATTACTGCTAATGGTAGAGTGTGTACTGATATTTATAGGATAGGAGATCAAGGTTTGCATGGCAATCACGTGTTAATTCTCAGAATCTAATTATGTAATTTATGATGCTCACCAATAATTAATGTGATATTCACTGAATTAGATCAAGTGACAACTAATATTATTTTAGTTTAATAATTAAATTTAATAAATGAGAAAGAAAAAAAAAAGGGTATACTGTATTAGTTATATTTAAAAAAAAGGTGAACAAATATTTACTATATAAGTTATTTTTCTATTTATATAAAAAAAGAACAATAAAAATAGTGAAAACTGTAGACAATAAATTTGCGTCGAGAAAATAAAATCAAGACTGAAAATATCGCAACAATCATATTATTTTTATTTCGAATATTTGAGTGTTACAATCTCTATGAATCCTCTGATTCTTCTTTCCAATAGTAAATAATTCAAGATCCTTCAAGCTTGATCTTGAATCTACATTTGTTTTCACGAACGATGATCTTGTTCTTGAGCTTGAACTTGATTTGTTCTTCGTTCTTGAGCTTGAACTTGATTTGTTGAACTTGATCTTGATTCATTCTTCGTTCTTTGTTCTTCGTTCTTGACCTTGAACTTGAACTTGATTGCTTGAAGCTTGAAACTCGTGGAGAAATTTGCAGTGTTTGATCCACGAGCTCTTTCTTGCTTCTTGTTATAACTTCTGGTATTTTTTTCTGAGTTATGAAAACCCCTATTTATAGTTGTAGAAGGGAAGAGTTGTGATAAGAACAAACTCTTTTCGACCAATCAAAATAAAGTGTGACATGGCCGCATTTGATTGGCCAGAACATGTCACTTGCACACGTGCGATTTCATTGGCCTTTTAGTGTGACTAGGCATGCCTTGTCATTTTGACACGTAGCATGGTCCTATTGGATCTTCCGTTTGACTTGGCGCGCCACGTCATTTGACACGTGGTATGACACTGGGCCTCTAGGAAGATGTCATCTTGGGCTTAATGAAGTGGGCTCATCACTTTAGCCCAATTAAATAGGCTGGCCCAATGAATTAAACTTATTTATTTAATCCATTTATATTGGGATTATAATTAATCTAATTATATTAGTCCAGTAAATTATTCGAACTAATACATCTTGAATTTTAAAATATAGTCCCAATTATTTTACGGATTTAATTCCAATAAAATTTATATGCCTACAAATGCCCCTCACTTCAAGATTAGTCGAGATATTTACACAAAACTAGAGTTGAAGTACACATCTCTGAAACCACATACTTCCTCCAAACGATCAGATTAAGAATCACTTAATAATCCAATCTTTAAGCAAATGACCCATTTATTTATTCATGCCAAGATCAATTTTTTTGCATTTGAATCCTTTCACAAAAGCATGATGTCTTCAACGTTAATTCCAAATATTTGTCAATTTCATTTTGTCCCCCTTTTTCTAAACATGTTTACTTATTAAAATGACACGTAGAGTAGAACAGAAATTTCAGCCTTGTTAATTCCAAGGAATCTCCTCTCGTTACTTCATTATTGACTTGGAGAATGAAAACTTTAGCTGCCTTCCTTAACAAGTCCGAGTCCGTTTCGAAGACTAATGTCGTAGTTCCCACATCGCACAAAGTCTCCTGACTGTTGCCTTTTCACACCTATATAAATCCCATGCTCTTGTTATTGTTAAGCATCAATTTGCAATTCGCAAACTTGCTAGAACTCATCTTTGACAGGTAACATTTTTTTTCTTCTCCTTTTTTTTTCTCTCTTTTTTTAGGTCAAGCGAGAAAGATATATTTTTGTTCAACAAGATGGTCCACGCATGAGGAAGACAATCTTGAGGTGTGAGGGGATGAGTATTTATCCTCGCCCAAATATTAGAGGGATTACTTTTATGGCTTGATTCTTGGAGAGATTACTCTCAATGTGGCCCAATTTTTGGAGAGATTACTCTCAAAATGACCCGATTTTATGAGTGATTACTCTTTTTTTCAATATGGCCCGATTCTTGGAGAGATTACTCCCAGTGTGGCCCAATTCTTCGAGAGATTACTCTCAATGTGGCCCGATTCTTGGAGAGATTACTCTAAATGTAGCCCAATTCTTGGAGAAATTACTCCCAAAATGGCCCGATTCTTGGAGAGATTACTCTCAATATGACCAAATTCTTGGAGAGATTACTCTCAATGTGGCCCAATTCTTGGAGAGATTACTCTCAAAATGGCCCGACTATCGGAGAGGCTAACTTAAGGTGCAAAGGGACTCATATGTCCACCTTAAGATTGAAAAGTTATAGTTCCTTTTGAATACAAACCCACGAAGAGGCCAATTTAAGGTGCAAAGGAACTTATATGTCCACCTTAAGATTGGAAAGTTATAAAGCTTCAACTTGAAGACGACATCAACTTGAACATTTGGAAAATTTTAAAGATTTGGCAGACTTTGCAGACTTCAACTCGAAGATTCAAAGGGCTTAAATAATTCAACTTTAAGATCGACAAATTTGAAGACTGAAACTTGAAGACTAACAAACTTGAAGACATCAACCTGAAGGCTTAAATATTTCAATTTTAAGACCGGCAAATTTTAAGACTTCAACTTGAATACCGACAGACTTGAAGACTTTAACTCTGAGACTTGAGGGCCTAAATATTTCAACTTGAAGATCGGCGAATTTGATGACTTCAACTTGAAGACCGACAGACTTGAACACTTTAACTTTGAGTATCGACGGACTTGAAAATATCAATTTACCACTGTTGGTTGCCCCTTTTAAATCAAATGAGATCAAAGTTCCACAAGAGGATGGAATTTCACCTTGATTTTGCATTCCTCCATACTTCACTCGGACAATAATTGGGGCAATATGCATCTTTTGAACTTATGCGACTGAACTTAGAATGAAACTCTAAGCTGCCTACGTACCTCGTTGAAGAGGATCAATTCATACAGTAGTTCAGACTGGGTAGATTTTTTTTTTTACATCCTAACTTTTGCCTAGGTCGCCTCTTTCGAGTTTTCAACCTAGCGAACATTTTTTTTACATCCTAACTTTTGCCTAGGCCGCCTCTTTTGAGATTTTCAACCTAGCAGATATTTTTTCGTACGTCTTAACTTTTGCCTAGGCCGCCTCTTTTGAGATTTTAAACCTAGCGAATATTTTTTTTTGGCCACACACAGTTTATACTCTTGCGAGCCAGGAGTGTAGCAACATGGAGTTTAGGCTTGTGCATCAAGGAGTGTTGCAACTTCAAGGATAATTCTTCTTCATAAACTTGCCATTGATAGGTACGATCCTCATATTATCTGCATCAACCAGCTTGTAAGCCCCACTTGAGTAAACTTCTTGTACGACATATGGCCTATCCCACTTTGAAGTGAACTTCCTTACCAGTTTGTGGAAAGTAATTATGGGTCTTCATACGGTAAGGACTTGATCTCCTACTTGAAAGGATCTTAGACGAACTTTTTTATTGAAGGCACGAGACAATCGAGCTTGATAATATTCAAGACTCTGTTGAGATTCCAACCTCTTCTCATCAAGGGACTCTAACTATGCTAATCGAAGTCGAGCATTTTCTTCATCAGTGATCCCTTCTTGAATAGCCAGTTGTAACGAAGGTATTTGACGCTCAAGTGGAAAAACGGCTTCGACCCCATAATCGAGTGAATAAGGAGTCGCCTGTGTCAGCGTGCGGTGAGTCGTCCTATATGCCTATAGAGCTTCTTCCATACGGTCATTCCAATCCCGTTTGGATTTGGAGACGACTTTCTTTAACAAGTTGCATAGAGTCTTGTTGAATGCCTCGGCTAGACCATTGGCGGCAACATTGTACGTCGAAGAGTTACGTTGCTTGACGCCAAAGAGCTCACAAATCTTTTTCATCAACTTATTGCCGAACGGCTTGCCATTATCCGTTATTATGTAACGGGGAATGCCAAAGCGATAGATGATAGATGATGTTCACTCGAATGAAACTTGCAACATTTTCCTTCTTTACCTCCTTAAGAGCGATAGCTTCAGCCCATTTTGAGAAGTAGTCAGTTGCAGCCAAGATGTATAGGTAGCCACCATAGGACTTTGGCAGTGGTCCAACAACATCCAATCCCTAAGCGTCAAATGGCCAGGATGCAACAGTCGGATGCAACATTTTAGGAGGTTGATGAATAAAATGTGCATGGAATTGACAAGCCTTGCATATTCGAGCGTAGTCCAACTAATCTTTTACCATCGTTGGCCAATAATATCCCGTCCTTTTTATATGGAAGTGGAGCTTTGGTCCAGACTGGTGTGACCCACATACCCTAGAATGTGCCTCTTGCAAAGCTTGGAGAGCTTCTTTTTCTCCTAGGCATTGCAAGAGTACTCCCTCAAACGACTTTCTGTATAGAGTATCCTTGCAATAAGGAAGCGAGGCGCACGACGACGAATTTCAGTGCTTCTCCTCGGATTATCTGGAAGTATCCCATAGCATAAGTAGTCGATAATGGGTTGGCGCATGCTTCTTTCTCAACTTCAGAAACAGCAACAAGATGCTCGAGTTCGTTTCTTCACCTTCAGCCTCATTTGGCGGCGGTACTACCCATTGATTGCAAACAGTAACTTGCGCTTGATCAGGCAGGGTTAAAGATGAAGCTAGGACAGCTAAAGCATCGGCCTTCTTATTTTCTTTCCTTAGCACATGCTGAATAGTCACATCACCGAGCCATCCCATCAATTTTTTAGCGTAATCCTGATATGGGCGTAGTTCATGCTTCTTAACCTCGTAACTACCCAAAATCTGGTTGACCACTAACTGAGAGTCACCAAAGACTCGCAATTGCAACTGCTTCATATCAACGGCAATTTCAAGCCCAAATATTAATGCTTGATACTCAGCAACATTGTTGGAACAGAGTTGTGTCAAGGTGAAGGAGTAGGGCAAGACTTCACACTGGGGAGTGACAAATACAACGCCAGCCCCAGCTCCCCCACGATGCGCGGCGGCATCAAAGTACATCTTCTATGGAGGTTGAACATCAACGACCATTGCGTCCTCATCTGGTAGTTCATCAGTAAGCTCCCAGTCATCAGGTATCGGATAATCTGCCAAGAAATCTGGCAATGCTTGTCCTTTTAAAGCCTTTTGAAGGATGTACAAAATCTCAAATTGTTGAAATTGGAGGTACCACCTTACTATTTGATCACCAAGAACAGGTTTTGACATCACGAACTTGATGGGATTTGCTTTAGAAATAAGACGGACAACATGAGCTTGAAAGTAGTGCTTCAACTTTTGAATTGAGAAGACTAGCGCCAAGCACAACTTCTCAATTGGCGAATAATTCAAATCATTTTGTGTCATCATCCTGCTCAAGTAGTGAAGAGAGTTTTCTTTCCCCTCACTATTTTCTTGGGCCAACAGTGCTCCAACAGACCTTTCTTGTGCCGCAATGTATAGTATCAATGGCCTTCCTGGTACAGGGGCTGCTAAAACGGGAGGCTTCATCAAGTAGGAATTAATGCTCTCAAAGGCATTACTGCATGCTTGGTCCCATCTAAAAGGGATACCTTTCTTCATAAGGCGACTGAATGGTTAGCACCTCCCATCTAGGTTCGAAATGAACCTCCTAAGGTACGATAGCTTTCCTTGCAGACTTTTCAATTCATGGATATCTCGAGGCTCAGGCATTTTCAAAATGGCATCCACTTTGGCTTGATCGATTTCAATCTCTCGATGTCGGACAATGAAATCAAGGAACTTTTCAGAAGTAACTCCAAAGGCACATTTCAACGGATTCATCCTAAGTTGGTATCTCCGGAGCAATTCAAATACCATCCTCAAGTCTTTCATGTGGTCGCCTTTGTCTATTGATTTCACCACCAAGTTGTCAACATAGCATTCGACATTTTTGTGGAGAAGATCATCGAAAATATTTTGCATAACCCTTTGGTAAGTAGCACCAGCATTCTTCAAGCCAAATGGCATTATCTTGTAGCAATAAATACCGTTCGGAGTGCGGACGCAGTAAGCTCTTCATCTTTTGGTGCCATGAGAATTTGGTTATAGCCCGAAGAATCGTCCATGAAAGACATTGCCTCGTAACCAGTAGTAGCATCGATCATCAGCTCTGGAATAGGAAACGGGAATTCATCTTTTGGGACATGCATTATTGAGGTCCCTGAAGTCAGCGCATACTCGAATCCGGCCATTCTTCTTCCTTACAGGGACAATACTTGAAAACCATGTTAGGTATTTAACTTCCCGAATAAATCCAGCTTCAACGAGTTTGTTAACTTCAACTTCAATCACGGGAACCAAGTCCGGCCTGAAGCGCCTTTGATCTTGTTTAACAGGGCGGGCACCATTTTTGAATGCAAGGTGATGGACTGCTACTTACGGGTCCAAGCCAGGCATCTCTTTGTAACTCCGAGCGAAGACATCCCTGAACTCTTTGAGTAACTCAATATAGGCGGTTTCTTCATCAGCTTCGAGTAAAGCACCTAGGTAGGTGGGTCTTGGTTCTTCATCGGTGCCAAGGTTAACTTCTTTTAAGGCATCAACCGTAGTCTTCACTCCTTCTTCAAGTTTAGGTAGAGCATCTTTCGCATCTTCATCTTCTTGAGGATCCCCATCATTGAATGATATGTGATAACATGGTGAAACATGCTCCAATTCTGCGTTATCCTTCATCGAAGACGGAACACCATTCTCGCTTTGTACAATGACATGATACGAAGAACCTACACTTTCTTCATCTTCGTCACGTTCCTTAGTGTAGACCATAGTATATGGCTTTACCTTCAGTATTTCTTCACATGAAACTACACGTTTTGTTTTTCGCTCATTCTAGAAGGAACCAGACTTTGGAAATCTTTAGAGATCTCCTGGATATTGGGTGAAGCGGGTGTTCTTATGCTTCGAAAATTTCTCCGGAACTTGTTCCCCTTATTTATTGGACCCAATATTTCAAACACGGAGGTCCTCGCAGGTCATCTTCAGAGTCGATCAAAGATAGAAGGCTTGTTAGAAGCGGCTGATTCATCTTCTATGGTGATATACTTGCTACTCTCCCTTCTTATTGAAATATGCACTGGTGACGGTTGCTTGTATCCCAAACCTTTATGCGGTTGCCTCGTTGGGATTTTATCCAGCTTTTTCAAATAACTTTTAAGCATTGGGGTCAAAATCTTCATTTGTTTTCTTTGTAAGGAGTGCCACATTCTGCAAATGATTTTGGGCTACAAACCCTACAAGCGGCATTGAGGACGACTTTACTGCCTCAATTTGTTTAACCGGAAGAGTTAACTCCTTTGGCATGTTGATTTGGATATTATATGACTCGCCCTTGTCTTTCTTCCTTTTAGGGACATATTGGAGTACGGGACTTACTTTCTTTCCACATGACACAATGCCCCCTTTATGAGATTTATTCATGTTGGCAGGCATCTCCTTTGTAACAGCTTTGGCTTTACCCATGGTCACCTCAACTCTTTTAGTTATTGGTTCGTCATTCTTGCTTTTCATACCATCATCGGCTTTCAAATCCTTCACAATGCGGTTCTTCAAGTAGAACTTTGCATCGACGAAGTGTGACTCAGCCTCGGTGAATGGCTCATCATCAACAACTATCGTCTTCTCGACTTCACCGTAGTAGTATTTTAAACATTGATGGTAGGTAGATGGAACAATTTTATTCTCATGTATCCAAGGCCTCCCAAGCAAAACATTGTATGAAGTCTCCGCGTATATCACATGCAGCCATGCACTTGATTGCATATCTTCAATAGTGATTCCCAGCCTGATCGCGCCTTTGGCTCTCTGGCCCCCTTGGTTGAATCCTTGGATCATCACACGACTTTCTGAGAGTTCTTTCATGGGAATGCCAAGTTCTTTCACACTGTGGATTGGCAAAATGTTCACTGAGGATTCTCCATCAACCAAAATCTATTTACCCTTTCATCGCATATATAGCCAACCAGGTACAATAGGCGGTTATGAGGAGTGTCACCTAGCAAAATATCGTCATTTGTGAACGTGACCTTTTCCTCACAAGCATTAACTTCTTGAGGAGTGGAGTAGATAGACTTTTCCGAATATGGTGTCAACGGTAGGTCATCACTCTTTTCTTCCCCTTTGTCAGTGTGGCAACAAGAGGCATTAATGTCCTCATGGGAAATATTCGTGCGGAACCAACTTGGTAAAAATTCCTCCAAGGTTACTGGATTTCGTGGCCTTTGAGGGTGGTGCATCTCCACTTTTGCCTTCTTCAAATGCCTAATTGGATTCTTTTTCATTGGTCTTTTTACCATCATCTTCCTTGTTGGTTGTTCTATTGATTCTTTTGGTGGGCTCCTTTTGTAGCGCCTACGATAAGTCACCAACATCCATCCTTCATCATCATCAGGTTGGTTGACTTCAGCTTTGTTTCTCTCTAATAATTCTTCATCTTTAATTTCTTTAAAACCACATAACTTATCCGGACTGAATGAGCCAAAGGTGATAGAAACTTGGTTTGCGCTCGCTTTCTCATCTTCAAGAACGATCCTCTTTTCGCAAGCCAAGTCCATGGCCTTATCCTTAAAGACAAAGCACTTCTCCAGAGGATGGCTTACAAGTCGGTGATATTTGCAGTAATTTGGTTCATTTGTTTTCCCAACTTCATTTGGTCGATTCATCTCCAGAAGCTCAATGAGATTTAACTCGAGGAGCTCTTCGAAAATGGCTGGCACATTAGAATCCAGGAATGGGTACTATTTCTCTTGCATTTCTTTTTGAGTCAACTTTCCACTTGGCTTGCCTTGAAAAGAAGTGGATTTCATACTCGGCTTCTTGCTGACCTTCGCCGTGAACTTCATCGTTAATGTATTGACACTCATAGCTTCTTTGCTTTCATACTTGGGTATGAACTTGCCCCACTTCCTAACTTCTTGATTGTTATTGGCTTTGCGAGGTTCATAGATGGGCATCCTTTCATTTCCAGCGGAGGCCATGCTCAATTCCATGTCATGGGCACGAGTTGCAAGTTCTTCAAATATGCTAGGCTTGATACCTTGCAAGATGTAGCGCAATCCCCAATGCATGCCTTGGATGCACATCTCTATGCCCGAAGCTTCACTAAGCATGTCTTTGCAGTTGAGGCTTGCGTTCCTCCAACGATTGATCAAATCGATAACTGGTTCCCCCTTTTCTTTGACGAGTATTTGTGATCTCTATCATACTTATAGTGCGTCTCGTGCTATAAAACCGATTGAGGAACTCTTGCTCTAGTTGATCCCAATTATCGATAGATCCAGTCCCGAGGTCCGTGTACCAATCAAAAGCATTTTCTTTTAATGAGCGGACAAACTGTTTGACGAGGTAGTCTCCATAAGTCCCAGCATTGTTCCATGTCTCAACAAAGTGCGCCACATGTTGCTTTGGGTTACCTTTACCATCAAACTATTGAAACTTTGGAGGTTGATAGACAACAAGCATCTTCAACATATCGACCCTCGCAGTGTACGGCTTTGCATATGTAAGGGAGGACTTAGCAGCAACTTCATATTTGTTCTTGATAGTTCCTTCAATGAGCTCCTTCAATTGATCGATTGGAATCATCCCTTCATATGAGACAGCGATAGCCTTAGTGGAAGCTGCTTGTCTCGGGTGAGAGTCGCTCTCTAGAACTTCTTGGAGCTTGCTGGGTGCATGGGTAGATTCTTCCTCCATCAAGATTCCCACCCTGTCTGTTAGCTTGTCAATTCTAGCCTCTTGATTTTGCGTGCATTTAGTCAAGCCAGCGATTGCTTCCGTCAAATTTGCCAATTGCTCCTCCATGGATGAAGTGTTTGTCACCATGGCTTGCATGATTGTCGTGGATGACGGAGAGTAGCATGGATTTTCACACAGATTGATCCTTGATTGGCTCACGCTATGTGGTGTAAGTGGGGAGGATCCATCACTTGAAGCATCGTCATCTTCCTTCACAGCAGAGTGCTTGGAGCCGGAGAGGTCAAGCAGAGCCAGTGTTTTCTTGATCTATTCAGCAACATCGTTTCCTCCTTCATATGCATTTGTGGCAGATCTTGTTCCTTTTGAGGATGAAGATCCGAAAACAAGGGTTTTTGTGGATGACGCTTGGGGTGTTTGTTGTCCTAAAAAGCTTGCTTTGCTTCTCGTAACTGGGCCGAAGCTTCCAAAAGTGATATCGAGGATGCTTTCCACATCAGCGTAGAACCTGGAATTAGCAGCCTTGGTGGAAGTTGAACCGGAGTTGATTTTCTTTGGAGCCATTTCAATGTTCTTGAAATTTGGTGATTTAAAAGTTGAGATGAGAGGTAGAGATTGTCCCACTGGGCGTGCCAGAATTTGTAGACAATAAATTTGCGTCGAAAAATAAAATCAAGACTGAAAATATCGTAACAATCGTATTATTTTTATTTCGAATATTTGAGTGTTACAATCTCTATGAATTCTCTGATTCTTCTTTCCAATAGTAAATAAATTCAAGGCCCTTCTAGCTTGATCTTGAATCTATATTTGTTTTCACGAACAAGGATTTTGTTCTTGAGCTTGAACTTGATTTGTTCTTCGTTCTTGAGTTTGAACTTGATTTGTTCTTCGTTCTTGAGCTTGAACTTCATTTGTTGAACTTGATCTTGATTCGTTCTTCGTTCTTCTTTCTTGAACTTGAACTTGATTGCTTGAAACTTGAAACTTGTGGAGAAATTTGCAGTGTTTGATCCACGAGCTCTTTCTTGCTTCTTGTTATAACTTCTTGTATTTTTTCTGAGTTATGAAGACCCCTATTTATAGTTGTAGAAGGGAAGAGTTGTGATTAGAACAAACTCTTTCCGACCAATCAAAATGAAGTGTGACATGGCTGCATTTGATTGGCTAGAACATATCACTTGCACATGTGACGAGATTTCATTGGCATTTTAGTGTTACTGGGCATGCCTTGTCATTTTGACACGTGGCATGGTCCTATTGGCTCTTCCGTTTGACTTGGTGCGCCACGTCATTTAACATGTGGTGCTAAACTGGGCCTCTAGGAAGATGTCATCTTGGGCTTAATGAAGTGGGCTCATCACTTTAGCACAATTAAATAGGCTAGCCCAATGGATTAAAACTTATTCATTTAATCCATTTATATTGAGTTTATAATTAATCTAATTATATTAGTCCAATAAATTTATTCGAACTAATACATCTTGAATTTTAAAATATAGTCCCAATTATTCTACGGATTTAATTCCAATAAAATTTATATGCCTACAAAAACAATAAATTAAATTAAATTATGAAGAGAAAAAAATAAAAGAAAAGAAGTTAAATGAAATTAAAAAAGAAAAAAAACGAGAAAAAAAAAACAAGAAAAAAAGAAACATAGAAATAAAAAAAGAATTGAAGAATAAAGAAAAACTTCCTCACAAAAACTATTATGGGTAGAAAATATAATTAATTTATGAGTAAAAAAAATAAATGAATAAACAAGGATAAATAATTTTATTTTTGTGGGTAACTATATCAACACCACCAAAGAAAAACTACGCTACTTCGGTGTTTGCTCGCTTTTATACAATGTTGGCAGAAATTTTATGCAAAGTAAGGCTCAGGTTAATTCAATGTAATCCGTGGCTCTTGTAGGGACGTTAAATTATGTGACCGTCTCTCCTCTTACTTTCATCTCCTCAATGCTCACACGCAAACATCACGACATGACTACACCAATAATATTGCTAAAAATCCTATGATAAATAGGCCCTACATTGGCTGTCCCCCAAATTCTCGAAGTTCCTTAAAAATCATACGACTCATGAGATTCTCTCCCCAATCACAGGAAAACCACACACTTCCGTAAGATGCATCCAACCCACGCCATACAGCGATTGGTTGTGAGAGTTGCTAGATCCTCAAAGGCCAATCATACAACTTTGACTGATTCCATTGCATTGCCCAGAAAAAGGGGACTACAAAACACTAACCATCTAAGAGAAGGTTTAGGAGATGCCAAATGTACATCAAAACAAGTCGTAGCTGTTTTCATCCATCAGTCCCACGCTAGTTTTAGCAATCTCATTACAGTTAGAGGCCACTACAACACTCCACATTGACTAAAGGTTGACAAAAATTCTCAGTGCCCGCATAGTTAGAATTTGAACCTTGGAAGGAACCTCCCCAGAACAAAATAGTTACAGTTGTCTTGGAGAATGTTCCACAAGTACTTCCACACGCTCTACATTTCCGTGACTGTCAGGTCCTGATGCTAAGGCTCCGTTCTCAACTCTTGTTTGAGCAGCAGCTGCATTTACCTCACTACTTGGGCCAGCATCCTCTGTACGCACAGGGCGAAGAAAACCTTGCAACCTCAGCAGATAGCTCTGGCTAGAAGATTGGGATCTCACATACCGGGCTGCTGTCACAAAGTTGGTTGCTGAATTTTCTGACTCAGCACGGATATTTGACAAAGCACTGAGATCAAGATTCGGAAAAACAGAACTACGGCATCTGGGGCATTTCACGTTTAGGCGAAGCCATTCATCAATGCATGCAACATGGAAGTTGTGAGCACAAGGCAGACCACGAACCTGCACAAAGATTTTGTAATAAGAAAAATGGTAGCACAGCCGGAATAGAGGACAGCGCCGACATAACTAGTGTGAAAGTCATTGCGTTGGCTTCTTACAAACTATCTCCCCTTCAACAACACAAGAAAAAAAGGAAAAATAGAAAAAGCGATAACAACTTGCAAAATGGGCACAATATCCAAATCCTGATTCACTGGAATTAGCATGCATTTATCTCCCCAACTATCTTTCAGTAAGTCAAGTGTCTTCAAGGGATACCAAGATATACAATCATCTTCTTCCTAAGCTACAGGAAACTTGAAGATCATAAATAGCAACTACAGCCTAAAAAACGACACCAGACCAAGTCTTTCTCGTCTTCTTTTAACCATCTTTCTCAGAATTTAAGGCTTTTTAGTTTCTCTCCAATTGGCTGGGGATAGGAACCATTGCATGACAATAAATATTTCCACTGTGGAGCATGCACCTTTAGACTATTATTGCTTCAGTATTCCCATAGTATTGCCCAACAAGCACATTGTATAAACTAACCGGACTTGTATATAGAATACTGGCCATAAGAGAATATAGAATCGTTTGCTTGATGTTCACAATTTATTTTGTTGGAAGCTTATAGAACAGTGTAGATTCAACTAAAGTTGAGAATGGCATACAAAATGTTTCTCCTATTATTATCAAAGAATGAGTCAACATTTGAGAGCATCATACAAGAAGCGGGAGGTCACAAAAATTCTTTAATAATAAGGAGAAGCAAAGTTTACAAAAAAACAGATACCTCATTTCCCACATGAAATTCTTCCAAACAGATAGGGCACTCACTGCAGTCAGTTGGAACAGCCTTCATCCTGAACATTGGAAGTTCTTGAATGAGTGCCTCCACTGCTTCTCTCTATGTGCCAAAAAGAAAATTCATCAGTTAAGATGAGAGAATTTTCTAATTCACCAGGTGTAGCAAGGGATTCATATTGAGTGCCTTGAGCTGTTGACAAGTTTTTCAGTCATTACCTGAGCTTGGCTCAAATAAAGTCCTGGATGGTATGAAGCAGCATCTTGGCCCATCCCTCTCATCTCCTGGCCAGCAGCTTCAAATGTCCAATCTGGCACTCTGATCATGTCAACTAACACCTGTAATAAGGAAAACCTAAGCTTGTGGAGCAAAACCGAACTAGCTTACCATGCAAACCAAATTATCACTATACCATGACACACAGGACTCTAAAAACTAGAAATCATAGAGTATTTTCCACCATTGTGATTTATTTATCTTTTTGGATAAGGTAAAGATACCATTGTGATTATTCATTCATAATAGTTTGACATTCACTTCTGATGACATAGAGCAGATTAGTCGAACCAAATTATCACGAAGTCACCAAGAGAGGAAGGGTTTACACAACCCTTACTTCCTAAAAAATGACATGATAGGTTGATTTACCTTACTAGTCATATGCCCTAAAGGTTTACTGGATGGATGGTACTTTTCAACAGATAAGCCTCAGCTTGAAAAGAAAAGAAGCTTCAAACACCCCCCCCCCCCCCTCCGGCTCAGGGGGGACCAGATACATTATGGAGTCCGGAACCAAAATGTGTGGAAATATAAACTAGGAACCATTATATATATAGCGCGCTATACCTTAACGGTCGTTAGTCCGTTAACGTATAGGGCGGTGCAGTAAGGAGCTACATTTGAACTCAATGGGCGGGAAGGTATAGCGCCCTTCAATAAGATGCTATAGGTATAGCGACCCCTGTCCTTCTCCTTTGTTTCTAAACTAGCATAACCTCCCCCCCCCCCCCCCCTCCCCCTCCTCAAAAAAATAAAAAAAATACAAACAGCGGCCCCCCTCCACCCAACCATTTTTAACCCAAAAAAAACTCGAGTGAAGCCCACCGATCCCACTAAAAGTGTAAATTCTCGGTCCCACATCATATCTAAGGCATTATCTCGTAGTGGGTTGCTTGTTTCGGCTCCAAATCACCAAATCTTCAACTTTTCAAAAACTTCAAGTCGAGGTATTCCGACTTATTTTATATTAAAACTCATGTATAAAAAATTGCCTAATAGTTGTTTTTACTGTGTTCTATATTCTTTCGTAATTGTTTTGCGAAATTAATTTGTTTTTTTTATTCGGATTATATTATTAGTGTGTTAAAAAAATTAGTAAAATAGTTATTAGTTGTTAAAAAAATGTTAATTAGTGAATTTTTACTTTGTTATGTGTTTTTCGTAATTGAATTAATTTATTATTTTTATCCGATTTAGATTAGTTATTTGCTAAAAGATTAATAAAAAAGATAAATTGTTATTTTAGGAATGATTGATCTTATTTAAATGTTATTGTTGTACATCTATGAATATGTGACTTTTGCTCCCTGTAGTGGTATCTTGTACCCGTAATTTGAATATACTACCCGTGTTTGTAATGTGGTACCCCATTTAGCGTAGTAAAATGTAGTGCCCTTTGCATAGTATCTTAAGATTAATTATTCCTAAAATAATAATCTATCTATTTTACTAATCTTTTAGCAAATAACTAATCTAAATCGGATAAAAACAATAAATTAATTTAATCACGAAAAAACATATACCAAAATAAAAATCAATTAACTAACATTTTTTAACAACTAATAACTATTTCTCCATTTGACTAGTTTTTCTAACACACTAATAATATAATCCAAATAAAAACAACAAATTAATTAAATCGCAAAACAATCACGAAACAACATAATACAACAACCCAGTATAATCCCACTAATGGGGTTTGGTGAAGGTAATGTATACGCAAACCTTACCCATACACTGGGGTAGAGACACTGTTTCTAAATAGAAACTCGGCATCCTTCCCTCCAATAACTCCTCACCTTACTCTTGGGGTGACTGAAACTCACAACCTCTTGATTGGAAGTAGAGGTTGCTTAACATTTTTTTAACAACTAATAACTATTTTACTAATTTTTTTAACACACTAATAAGATAATCCGGATAAATACCAACAAATTAATTAAATCGCAAAACAATTATGAAACAACATAAAACACAGTAAAAACAACTAATAGGCATTTTTTATACATGAATTTTAGCATAAAATAAGTTGGAACACCTCAATTTAAAGTTTTTGAAAAGTTGAAGATTTGATGATTTAGAGCCGAAACAAGCAAACCGCGGAGATAACACCTTAGATACGATATGGGACCGAGAATCCACACTTTTTGTGGGACCAGTAGGCTCCACTCGAGCTTTTTTGGTTAATATTGGGGGGAGGGGGTGTGTGTGGGTGTTGGGGGGGGGGGGAGGGGGAGGGACCGATTATTTATATAGGTATAGCACCCTTCAATAAGACGCTACACTATAGAGTCTTATTTAAGGGCGCTATACCTTCCCACCCATTTGAGTTCAAATATAGCAACTTAAGGAATAGTCCGTAAGGCATAGACGCTATATATATAATGGTTCCCAATTTTTATTTCCACACATTTTGGTTCCGGACTCACCCAGTAAAGGGGCATGGGGATAGAGGACAATTACAAAAATAGATTGTTTGACATGGAGAATACATATAGCCGATTCCAACTACCTTTGAATTGAAGCATAGTTGATTGGTTCATTGTTGGAAACCAACAACAATATCTATGGCACTGAAAATGCTTTCTTGCATTTAACACACTACAACTATACTCAGAAATTGTCACAAAAACTAGTGAACTTTTTTTATTTTTCAAAAAAAAAAAAAAAGAGGAAGAAAAAGCAGAAGAAACTCCTTATAAATTCACTTTACAAAGGATTCGAGAGACCTAGATACTTGAACAAAATGGCCATTCAAACCTTAAACTAGACTAGTAGTTGAACTTATATGTGACGTCTTAGTCAAGAAAATTGGTCCAACAAGATCGACAAAACCTCAACATACCGTATAAAATGAAAGATAAAAAAGCGATGACTATCTGATAAATGTATAAGCAAGTTGCACCTATTGTGGAGTTCTAGAAGCATTCATATAATTAAATACGTCTGGTGTTTGTACATTGATTTCCGTAGTACAAGTGGTGCAGTAAATTTTCTCCCAAAAGAGGCATTATTCACTGCATCATTGCACGTCACACCTAATTATATTAAAACAACTTAGAGATGCATTGCTAAACTAACTAAACTGTCCCTTAGTGCACAGTAGAAAGCTTTAAAACCTCAGTTGCACCACTGGGAACACCACAGGGACTCCCAACAGAAATATCGACACAACCTCTTTATGCTTTAAAGAATACAACAAGTCGACTACCAACTTGTAGGAGACTATCCATAAAGCCTAAAGATATTGAACTCCTTTCCGTAATCTGCGTGACATCAAAAATTCTTAACATTACATTCTACTTTTTTCCATCTTTATTTTTGTCGACGGGTGCCGACTGGAGGTTTAGGAAACTCCAATACCCAGTCTTAAATCAGAAGAGGCGCTCACTCAACAATTTTAGTCAGGCAACAGGTGAACTTGGATGACCTTGACCAGGCCATGTATAAGTGGACAGTATATCCTTATAAAAAAATGGACAATATATGCATGCATGCCCAGTGATGTCAAAGGCTCGCTTAAAGTATGCTTAAGCCCTAAAGCGAGGCTCAAAACATGTTGAGCGCTTCGTCTCGCTTTGCGGGCGCTTTAGTGTCGCATCAAGGCTCTAAGGCATACTTTTCCTTGCCAACGAGTGTGATCCTGAAAAGGGATACTGAACAATTGATATTTCAATTTGTCGTAAAAGAATTTCAATTTTTTTGTCCATATATTTGTTATTCATGTTAATAATTATTGGTCTTGTACTACATATACACGTTTTTACTTTTTCTACAGTTTCGCTTTATTTCATTAAAGCCCATGCTTTATTTGCGCTTTGCGCTTAAAGCTCCCACGGGCCTTAAGGCTTTTTTGCACTTTTCGTCTTTGATAACAATGTGCATGCCCATGTATATACACAGCATAAAACACACACGCACACATATATAATCCATACATACATGTGTGTGTACACACACATTTTGTATGTATAGTTATGCGTCCATTTCTGTAGGGTTTTTTTTAGTATAGATAACTAAAACAAAAAGGCAGCAACGAGCTACGGGAGTCTACTTCACCTTATGACATCTTTCTTTCATATGCACTTATAAAATATGTTTTTTAAGTGAATCAATTTCAGTCGCACAGTATTGTTTCTTATCCTAAACCTAAAAAAGAGCAACCACGAGCAGTAGCATCACATCTGGGGTGGGAGATTTTGGGATGGTTCTTACTACATAGGGCCATGCAGGGTATTACGAAAAATGAAACTATTCACATTAGTGCTCCATTAGCACTAATGTGAGTTGTATGGAAGAAGAAAAATAAGAGAGCTTTTGAAGGAAGAGCATGTTTGTATAAGACTGCTTTTTATATAAAAGATTGGGTATCATTTATAGAGAACCATATCTTTTTGTAGGATCTCTACATGATATATTTCTTTTAAACGGAACTTTCTTATCATTAATGAAATTAAATGTTACTTGATCAATAGAAATTAGAAACCTACAAAGAGCAACTTTGTAACTAGCAAAAAGAACAACTAACTTTAACATGGAGACAGGAGAGATAGCAAAAATAACAACAATTTAATGCTTTTATACAATAAATGGAAACAAAATCGAAGGGCAAAGAAAATATATACAACAGGAACAACCTAATTCAAACATGCCATATGTGAAAGTTAAAATACACTAAATCAAGTATGTTTTGTGTTTGTATGCTTACCCCAAATTCAGAGATAGGAATCCCTTGTTGAGCGCGCAATAAATGGGCTTGTCTTCTAGCTAACCACTGCATTAAGAAATTGAAAAATTAATTAAAAAAGTAACACTGACGCCAATGGAACACTAGAATAGTTGTCAATTTGACATTTATCAGATTACATAAATCTGTTAGTTCAAATAGTGACAAGGTAACGCAAAGTCGCCAATAAAACATCGGGATTTGGAATATTCTCCCACCCTCCAAAATAGATAAGAAAAGATCACATGGGCAAGAATAGAATCAGGAGACCGAGATTATTTTCTCTGTTTTTTACAGGTAGGTATCCTTCTTTTAGTTCCTCCATTCTCGGATTTCGTTTTTATCTTTTCCTTTTCGTTTTTTTAGAGGGGGACGAGGGTAAGTAGGAAATGAAGCTGTCTGAATTGAATTAGGCAGTAAGTAATTATTGTTGGAAAAGTTTAGAAGATTACCTTCCCTGTCGATATGCAAGCTATGCACAGGAGTCCACAGTAACTGAATAGCAACCAAATTAGGAAACCCCACTTTTGGCCTTCTTCTGGAAGCTGAAAGAGTTTCCACATAATATCAATATAGACTTTTAAACCAGAAAAGTGGAAACTGTAAAGAACTACCAAAACTTACGCAGTTTCTTGCACTAGTGAACCATAAAGTCCCAATGATGGTCCAAGCCCAAAGAAAGGGATAGAGAAGCAGGGCAAGAATTGAAAGAACAGCTATTCTTCCACAGAAACGACCATATCTCTGCTGCCAACCAAAATCCCTAAAATGCAATAACATCTAAACTTCAGTTTGGTCATCTAAGAGCACAATCCATGTAAAATGAAGAAATGACCATACCATCCAAATAAACACTCAAAAAAAGATGTCATCAAAAGTTATTAACTAATCCAATCTGTACATAGCTAGTGGCATTTACATTAGATAGTGAGGCAAGAGAACAGACTACAGAGTCAAGATATACATTTCTTTTTTTCAAAAGAAGAGTATTACACCGGTCAAGCAACAACATGGGTGATATTATGCCAGGTGCAGAAAAGGTTATATCGATATCAAGCTAGGTAATACAGCCAGCAAAAAAACTACACTTTAGGAAATTGTTTTTCGTCCAAATTAGAATGTTAAAATTGAAAGGAAAAGGAGGGCTTACAATCCCATTCCAGCAGCAAGGCCATTGTCTACAAACATCAAGAGCCGAAACACAAACACTGTTGTGTAGTCAACCTGGATTGGGGAAGGGGTTAATTGACTAGAAATATAACTACGAATTAATTGAAAACAAAGCATTGATTTATTTCCTTTTCAAGAAAAATACCACGATCCAGATGTGCAATGGGTATATACAAAGATGATAACGCTTCCAGTTGATAGCCACAATAATTCTGATAAACAAACAGTTAAAGAAACAATGGAACTACGCATACAACATGTCAATGCAAATGATTTATGGAAATAATAAAACACAAAAATAGAAAGACATAAGCAACAAAAGAAAACAGCAAAAATTAGCCCCCATCATTGAAAGGATACATACTGGTAGCAAGCATTGACAAGAAGAACCCATCGTACCTACAACAATAAAAATTCAAACTCAAAAGAGTTAAAAAAGAAGTCTGATACTAATAAACGATGAATCTTAAATTGGAAAAAAGTAGTAGTAAAAGATTAAAAGAGTGACCATTTAAAATCAACGCCTCTCATCGCCATTGAAGGCGTCAAACAATTTATAAAAAACCCTAGGAGAAATCCAATAGCTTGATTTTCATATCAACATGCAAAATTCTTGAAGTGTTGAATCTAAGCAACCAAATCGAATTTTTATATTCACGGATTCTGCTGTAAACCAGATAGCAACTAAGAATATTGTACAGGTATGCAAGAATGATGATATACGTTCGAAATACAGACTAGGTATATTAATAGATTGCAGTAGGGATTTGAAGAAAAAGAAAATGCGAGGGTGCCTGGTGAACTGAAGAAGAAGAAGCACTACTATTCTAATTAGGTGGCGTTTGGCAGGCTTTTCTCTTTGGTCCTTTTTATAAAAAAATAATAATAATTGTGCAAGTATTGTTTTCTCCAAAATATAGGAACCGTCATTTTTATTCTAATTACTAAAAATAATTAGTACGAAAATGCTATTATTAGCCATTGTATTTCAATTTATCTGACACTCTTTTAATATTTTAATCTGTGTAAAAAAAATTGGTAACAAGAAAAAACATATTTATATTTGCTAATCATTTAATTGTAACCTTCACATTATATCTTTTAGTGATATATCACAGAATGTGAATAATATGTTTAAAGTTATAAATTTTAGAAATATCATTAAAAAGTACCAAATTTGTTTATTTTTTATATTCCATTCTAAGTGATCAATATCATATTGTTATTAAATTAAAATTGAAAGAACATTGACAGACAGTTATTTAAGTAAATATATTTATTTGCTACTAAAATTATTTATAAAGGGAGTAATTATGTATTAAATCGATCAAGGAGGAAAAAATTTGAAGGTTCAGTTCAAAAAAGCATGATGTAAATGAAAATGATGAAATGTATAAATTCGGTCTAGCATTTTAAATATGTCAGTAAATTATAGGGAGTAACTGATATTGTAAAAGTTCATGCCTGATAAACCAGTGAAATTTAAAAAAAAACGGAGCGAGAGGTGAAAGATACGACGTCCGAATCCGTTAAAAGAGACGGCGTTTATTTAGGATAGTTGGACACGCCAAGTAGAGTGGACTCTTCAGTCTAGAGGGTCTATGTTCTTACAGGATTTTAAAACAGGTGGGGTAGGCCCTATGCCGCCGTTCAGATGCAAGTGGCTGCCACGTAGGAATCTACTTTGATGACGTGTTTGAATTAGGATCGCTAAGTACGAGTCTTTCGACTTTGGTAAACTCTGTTATCCTCTTATATTTTTATTTAATAAATAAATATTCTTTGAAGACCTAAGTTAGATGAGAATATTTCCATAACCAATTTTGTTTGATCAGACATAAAAGATATTTATTCTGATGTTCACATATTATTGTGTTATTAATATGTTTCTGATATTCAATTACATAGTGTAGGGTTTTTAAGCATTAATACGGTTGAAAAGAGGTTGAATGAAAAGGAAAATGAAATTTTAAGTTTTCCTTCTTTTGATAAAGGGATAGTCTCTCATACTAGAAGAGGAAGATGTTATTGATGGGTATGTAAGTAATTGTTCTTCTTTTAGCTCTAAAACAATTAAGAAAAAGGCATGTCTCATGTCATCATCGTCGTCGTTGCTTAGCTTCGATCAAATGATCGATTGAATCCAACAGAATATTAAACATTTTTTTGTTATCCACTTTCAATTTTTAGGTTGTGTAACTGAAAATTAATCTCCCTCTTCAATTCCCGATTTATTATTGCATAAATTAGTCATTTATGTTATGGCCATTTTGTATAAACAACTATTTTGAAGAGTTGTACCTCTTCAGCTTTTAGCCTAACATTGGCTATAAATACAAGTCCATTCTCTCTGATTTTCCATACGATTTTCTGAGTTCTCCTCCTTTCTTCTGCATTATTTTATCTTCAAAGAAAGCAACAGTAATAGTGATTTGCTACCAAATTTTGTATTGTTGAAAAAGTGGTTTGAAGTACCACTACACCGGTGTGTAATTCGTTCTATCGTGGGAGTGGAAAATAAATTCCTTAAGGAAACCCTGTGAATTCAGGGGGCTCGGATTAACTTTTGTTTCGTTTACATTTTTTGTTCATGTATTATTCTATTTTTTTCCAGAATTAATTTATAAATACAGTTTACTAACAAGCTTAAGAAATTTATTCTTATTTTTTGTATTTGTGCTATATTCATTATTCTGGAGATTAAAACCTTTGTCGTTTTACATCGTTGAAGATTAAAATATACGTTATTTTAACGTCTTTTTATGTCATTCCTTTACAGAAATGACTAATGACAATGGGAACCAAGCTATTGCGATGGTGACTGTCAATGCATCGACAAGCTGAACATCGGTGTTGGTACCGAAGGAAAAAACCGAAAACTTTTTCGAAATTAAGTTCAAGTGGTGGAAGCAGAAAATATTCTTCTACCTGACTACTTTAAGTCTGTGGAAGTTCATGAAGGAAGATGTTCATGTTCTGCCCGATAAAATTTCAAAGAATGAACGCTTTTTCGTGATTGAGCCATGGAAGCATTCTAATTTTTTGTGCAAGATTATATTCTTAGCGGACTTGAGGTCGATTTGTATAAAGTCTACAGTGCTGTGGAGACGTCAAACGAATTGGGGATTATGCTTGAAAAGAAATACAACACTGAAAATGCGGGGTTGAAGAAATTCGTTGCCACTAAGTTTTGGACTATAATATAGTAGATAGCAAGTTTGTTATTACCCAAGTCCATGAACTGCAAGTGATTATTCACGATCTCCTTGCTAAAGGTATAAATGGAATTAATATTTATGTAGAGTAGTAATTTTAGTATTTTTACTAACAAAATTTTAATTGAAGGTCTTGTCGTTAATAAAGCGTTACATGTAGCAGCGATAATTGAGAAGTTGCCTCCTTTGTGGAAAGACTTCAAAAACTACTTGAAACACAAATGCAAGGAGATGTCGCTTGAACATCTCATTGTTCGGTTGAGAATCGAAGAGGACAACAAAGCTGCTGAAAATAGAGGCCGTGAAAACTCAATAATAATGAAAGAAAACATTGTTAAGGATACTTCTCAAAATAAGAGAAAGATGAAGCATGCTTCTGGACCAAAAAGCAACCCAAGCATGAAGTGGTTTAAGGGAAATTGCTACAACTGTGGAAAAGCTAGACACAAATCTACGGAGTTCTGTGCTTCAAAGAAAGACAAAAAGAAGGGTCAAGCAAACATGGTTGAAAAGCATAAAGATGTTGATGACTTGTGTGCTATGCTTTCTGAATGCAACCAGGTGGGAAATCCTAATGAGTTATGGATTGATTCTGGAGCCACTCGCCTTGTTTGTGCTGTTAGGGAAGCTTTTACTGCCTATGCTCCTGTTAGACCCGAAGAGACGTTTTCAAGGGAAAATGCTGCAACTACCAAGATTGAAGGATTCGGGAAGATCTTTCTAAAAATGACTTCTGGCAAGGTGGTGACTTTGAACAACGTCCTTCATGTTCCGAGATTAGGAAGAATTTAATTTCTGCCGGATTCTTGTTAAGAATGATTTTAAGTGTTTTTTTATTCGGTAAGGTTGTAATAAGAAAGAGTGAAATGTTTGTAGGAAAAGGTTACCTCACTAGGGGTCTTTTCAAGCTGATGTAATGGTTGAGAATAATAATAAAATTTTAGCTTCGTCTTACTTACTTGAGCCAAATGAAATATGGCATATACGTTTAGGTCATGTCAATTATAAAATCTTACGGAAAATGATTAACTTGAAATTATTGCCTAAGTTTGAATACGAAAAATTAAAATGTCAAACATGTGTGGAATTTAAGTATGTTAAACATCCTGATAAGTCAATTGAGAGGAATTCAAATCCTTTAGACTTATTCACACAGATATTTGCGACTCCCCTAGCAGCATTCGTCCGTCTAAACATTGGAACAGTAACGAGAAAAATGCCCCACTCCTCCACATTCATAACAGTTACCAGATCCCCTCTGCTGAGCCTTTTCTTATCTCCTCTGCAGCAAGCTCGCGAGGCCCATGAAGTCAATACAATCTCGCGGTAGAAAGAAGTATTTCATAGCCTTTATTGACGATAGTACTCGATATTGCTATGTTTACTTACTTAAAAATAAAGATGAAGCAATAGACGCATTCAAGATATAAAAACGAAGTTGAAACGCAACTTAACAAGAAAATCAAAATGATAAGAAGTGATAGGGGTGCTGAATATAAATATCCTTTTGAAAAAATACATTTATAATATGAAATTATTCATCAAACAACGGCCTCTTAAATGCCCCAATCCAATGGGATTGCGGAAAGAAAGAATAGTTTATTAAATGAGATGATAAACGCATTATTGTTAAGTTCTGGTTTGTCATATAATTTCTGGGAGGAAGTCATTTTTACGGCTAACCGGATACTAAATCAAGTACTCCATAGAAAAAAAACAATTCATTCTATATGGAAAATGGAAAGGAAGGAAGCCCGACTTGAATTATTTTAAACTGTAAGGATGTTTGGCAAAAGTGCAAGTTCCTAAATCCAAAAAGGCAAAAATAAGATCAAAAGCCGTTGATTGTATTTTAATAGGATATACAACCAATAGTAAAGCATATCAATTATACGTTTAGGTTATGTCAATTATAAAATCTTACGGTAAAATGATTAACTTGAAAGTATTGCCTAAGTTTGAATGCGACAAATTAAAATTTCAAACATATGTAGAATCTAATTATGTTAAACATCCTGATAAGTCAGTTGAAAGGAATTCAAATCCTTTAGACTTATTCACACAGATATTTGCAACATGAAGTCAATACCATCTCACAGTGGAAAGAAGTATTTCATAGCTTTTATTGACGATAGTACTCGATATTGCTATGTTTACTTACTTAAAGGAGACGCATTCAAGCAATACAAAAACGAAGTTGAAACGCAACTTAACAAGAAGATCAAAATGATAAGAAATGATAGGGGTGCTGAATATAAATCTCCTTTTGAAAAAATATATTTAGAATGTGGAATTATTCATCAAACAACGGCCTCTTACATGCCTCAATCCAATGGGATTGCGGAAAGAAAGAATCGTTCATTAAAGGAGATGATGAACGCATTATTGTTAAGTTCTGATTTGTCACAGAATTTGTGGGGGAGAAATCGTTTTTATGGCTAACAAGATACTAAATCGAGTACCCCATAGAAAAATACAATCAATTCTATATGAAAGATATAAAGGAAGGAAGCCCGACTTGAATTATTTTAAACCGTAAGGGTGTTTGGCAAAAGTGCAAGTTCCTAAACTCAAAAATGTAAACATATGATCAAAAACCGTTAATTGTATTTTAATAGGATATGCAACTAATAGTAAAGCATATCGTTTTCTGGTTCATAAATCAGAAAATCGCGACATTCATAATAATACGGTTATAGAATCAGAAAATGTTGAGTTCTTTAAAAATATATATCTTCATAAAAAAGGAATGTGAGTCGATTGGTGAAGGATATAAACAACCTCGGGAAGAAATAAAAGAAAGTACATTTAATTAGGAGGATCCAAGACGTAGTAAATGTCAAAAAACATCTACTTCATTTTGACTAGATTTTATGACTTTCTTATTGGAAAATGAGTCTCTAACATTTAAAGAAGCTATGTCTTATTCGAAATCATTATTTTGGTAAGAGGTAGTCAATAGTGAAAAAGATTCCATATTGAACAACCATATATGAGAATTAGTTAATCTTCCTCCTGAAAATAAATATTTAGGTTCTAAACGGATTTTTAAGAGAAAAATGAAAGATGATTGCGTTATTGATAAATTTAAGGCAAGACTTGTAATCAAATGGTATAGACATCGAGAAGGTCTTGACTAATTTGATACGTACTCTCAAGTTACAAGAGCTACGTCCATACGGATGTTAGTAGCATTAGCTGCAACGTTTGGTCTTGAAATTCATTAAATGGACGTTAAGACGTCCTTCTTGAATGGAGATTTGGAGGAAGAAATCTACATAGAACAACTTGAAGGGTTTGTGGTTCCAGGTAAATAAAACAAGGTATGTAGACTTGTTAAGTCCTTTACGAATTAAAACAAGCACCCAAATAATAATATGCAAAATTTGACGAAGAAATGTTGTCAAATGGTTTTTACATAAATGAATGTGATAAATGTGTGTATATTAAAAATGTTCCAAATCACACAGTCGTTATTTGCCTATATGTGGACGATATGCTGATAATGCGTAATGGCATTGGCAACATAAATGATACTAAGCGTATGCTAACTAGAAAGTTTGATAAGAAGGACTTGGGAGTTGCTGATTTAATCTAGGGATTAAGATCCATAAGACTCCTCAACGCCTGAAATTGTCACAATCTTATTATATTAAGACAATACTTGAAAAATTCAAGCACTTAAGGTCTAAAGTTGCAAATACTCCAATTAACGTGAATCGTGTATTAGCAAAGAACAAAAGCAAAAGCATATCACAATTGGACTATGCTCGTATGTTGGGATTCTTAACGTATATCATGAATTGTACACGACCATATTATGCTATATGTAAATTGAGTCGATATATGAGCACTAGAGGTCAAACTGATTGGATGACAATGAAACGGGATTTGGGATATTTAAAACATACCCAGGGCTTTGCTTTGCACTACAATAAATATCCTATGGTGATTGAGGGATATTGTGATGCAAATTGTATCACTGGTTCAACTTATTTGAAGTCCACAAGTGAATATATATCACTATTGGTGGAGACCGATATCTTGAAAGTCATCCAAACAAACTTGTATTGCCTGCTCTACAATGGAGGTTGAATTCATATCCTTAAATAAAGCCGGTGAAGAAGCTGAATGGCTCTAAAATTTCTTGGAAGACATTCCATTTTGGCTCAAACCGTTGGTACCAATATCTATATATTATGATAGTCAAACGACACTTGAAAGGGCTTGGAGGTAATGTATAACAGTAAATCTCGTTATATACGACGAAGACATAAAACCATTAGGCAATTACTCTATAGAGGAATTATCATGATTGACTATGTAAAGTCAAGTGATAATATGGCGGATCCATTTATAAAAGGCCCAACTAGAGAGGTAGTTGAGAAATCATCAAGGGAAATGGGACAATGGCCGGGAACAAGTCACTGTGGCGATAACTCTACCTAGAAGACTGAAGATCTCAAGATCTAGGTTCAAGGAGATCAAACAAAGTCATTAATGAAGGTTCAACATTGTCTACTAAAATTTCTCGTGATGAGACAATGTTAAGTACCAAAGATAAAGACTTTTTTAATAATTTCTAAATTTGATACGATGTATATCAAATAGTGCATCTACGAGATGACAAGTTTAGGAATAACCTATGTAAGTGTGAAATGTTAGGCGCTTCAAAGAGAATTTTGTAAGAACAATTCTCTACGTACTTATAAAATCAGACGATGTTCCTGGCTGAAACGAACACAACAATGAGAACCAGAGACGGTTAAAGGCTGATTGTGTAACTTAGGTTTGTCTAGGTATAGACTAAAATTCGATGGTTCAAAGATATCAAATCTACCGATTGACCGAGTATATCCGACATAAGTTCACTACGGAAAGTTCAAACGGAAACCTACTTATCCATATACGTGAATCATACAATTTTCATGCATATTTTTGTGATATAGCCATTCCAAATTTATTTGGGGCATTTTTGGGTTTTTAAGAATTAATATAGCTCAAAAGAGGAAGAATGGGAAATGTAGTGAAATGAAAATTTTAAGTAAAATTTTAAGTTCCCCCCTCCCCATCCCCCTCCCGACAAATGGGCATTGTCCCATATTGAAAGAGGAAGAGGTTTTTGGTGGGTATATAAGCAACTACTCTTCTCCTAGCTCTTAAATAGTTGAGAAGAAGACAAGCCTCGCGCCATCATTGTCGTCGCTCGGCTCAGCTTCGGCTTCAGATTCAGATTCGGATTTGGATTTGGTCAAATAATAGATTGATTGATTAATTTTTGTGACCAAATTTATTTGTTAATAGTAAATATTAACAGAAATGTTATTAAATATCCATTCAATAAGTCATTGGTTTGTATCCATTAAATATGTTGTGTATTATTCTTCTTCTCAGTCACTTTCTCTTATATCTATCCTCTTTCTTCTCTTTTTCCCCTCGTTTTTCCTCCCCTGGTTTTAGAAACTGTAACGGGGGCTGTGTTTTGCCAACGGCAAATCTGATCGGTGGCCACTCCCCTCTTTCTTTTCGTGTCACCCCTAACCCTCTCATCTGGCCGACGATACCTTCTTCTTTTTCTGAAGTGATGATTACATTAGAAAACCATTTGGTTTCCAAACGTGACAATCTAAAATAGTTGAAGTCGAAAAACTCTAAGATCAAACATCTTTCACACCATTTTGAATGGAAAGTAGATAAGTATTTTTTTTTTGCTTAACTACTCGTTATTCAAAATTCATGGTCCAACTAATTAAAATTTATTCTACAATTATAAGAAGAAGATTCGACAAGGTGAAGGAATGTGAAAATAAAATGGCAAAAGAAAAAAAGAAATATCTACTTTGCCTTGAAAAGTCTGTTATAAAAAAAAGGCAAAAAAAGAAGGAAAATGGAAACTAAATGGGTAGCAAAAGAGGTGACTGCTCCAACAACTAAAAAACAAACAGCTGAAAAACAAACAGATGATGCTACAAAGGAGACTATAACTAAGGAAAATGTAGTAGGCTCACAAATGGAAGATAGACAACTGGACAGGAATGAATTTCCAGCACTCTTAAAAGTAATAAGGAAATGAGAAAAGATATGAGAAGGGAGTGATTGTGGATACTGTGGAAAAACCAAGTTTTTCGACTAGTCAAATTAATACCACAAACAGATTTGAGATTCTGAATCAGGGTGGTATTTCAGTTGATACTGGGCAGGGTGGATAAAGCCACCCTACACCTCCATGATAGTCGGTACTTGAAATATTAGAGGGTTGAAAAATCCCTTTAAATAGAAGGAGTTGGTGCTCTTTCTGAAGAAGTACAAGGTAGAGGTAACATGGTTAGTTTAGACAAGGGTGAAAGAGAATAAGGCAAAAAGAATAGCCCAGAAGAGAGCAAAGGATTGAAAACTACAATGTAACTATAACTGTGCATATAATGGGAGAATTTGGTTATTGTGGAAGCCTCATATCCACATTCAGATTCTTATGATAGATGCACAGTTTGTTCATTGTGAAGTGGAAGAACAAATTAGTCAGCAGAAATGGCTTTTCACTGTTATATATGCTTATAATAAATTTAACTCAAGGCAGAAAATGTGGGAGAAGCTTATTGGTATAGGTTCTAATATCACAAGTTGTTGGAACACACTTTCAAAGACGTTAAACTAAAGTCGTGTTCGTTTTTGTAGGTTTTGATGAATGACAAACCGACGTGGATGCAAAGTTGACAAATGCCAAATCGTGACAAACCGACGTGGATGCAAAGTTGACAAATACCAAATCGTCGTGAATACGAAGATATCATTGAACAAACAAGGTTTTGATGAATGACAAACCGACGTGGATGCAAAGTTGACAAATGCCAAATCGTGACAAACCGACGTGGATGCAAAGTTGACAAATACCAAATCGTCGTGAATATGAAGATATCATTGAACAAACAAGGCGAGAATTATGGCTAACGGACCAAGGAAGAGTCCAAGAAAAGAAGAGTCAAGAACAAGACCAAGAGATGCATTGAAGACATTATTGAGTTGTTTGCATTGTGATCTTGATCCGACAATGGATTCAAGTCTTGGCTTCTCTCTAAAATCGTTTTATCAAATCATGCATATCATAAATATTTTTGTTGACCAAAGTTTTGTGACCATGCCTAAACCAAAAATCTGACCGTCGGCTTCCGTCGACGAGACGTTGGCTAGACGTCGGCTAGACATCGTCATGGTTTTTGACATTTTATTTTAGCCAAAATGGTTTTTGAAATATTATCATTGGTTTTCACTTCTGGGCATATTTAAACATATTCCAAATCATTATTTCATAAAAACCTCACTTGATTTATGGTCGTCGTCTAAACACGTGGAAAACGTCGTTTGACAAAGTGACGCGACGTTTATGACCTCGGAATTTTTTTTTTAAGAACTAAGTCTTGGTTTTCACTTTTTATACCATAAACAAGCTTTTCCAACACTTGGTTTTTGATTTGGAACACTTTGATTTTTGGGTTGGTTTTCAAGGTTAAATAATCGATTATCATGTTCCAATAATCGATTATCTTGCTAATGTAGCAAAACCCCAACCAGAAGGTTCTGATAATCGATTATCACCTTCAAATAATCGATTATCACCTCAGATAATCGATTATCATTATCTGATAATCGATTATTCTGTGTTTCTAGCCCAAACTTGAAATTACAGAGAGGTTAAATAATCGATTATCCTTTGGAGAATAATCGATTATCTAGTTACCATTGCCATCCAACGACTAGTTTTTTGAACGTTGAAGTAAGGTAATCGATTATGCAATTAAGATAATCGATTATTCTGCCTTTTAATTCAAAATTCTTGTCTAACTATTGAGCAACGGTCACTTGATCCTTGAGGGCTATAAATAGACCCCAAAACCTCTCATTTCTACAACAATTTTTCAACAATCTGATATACTTTCATTGCATTCAATTCATTCATATTTCATAGCTTTTGAGAGCCAAAATCTTGAAGAAATTGTTGTGTTCTTGAGCGTTCTTAAGTCTACTCATATCTACTCTATAAGAGAGTCCTGTTCTTGAGTGCTAAGTGTTTGTATACACTTGAAGGGAAGTCTAATCCCTTGTTGTTGTAAGAAGGAAGGTTTCATTCCTTCGGTTGAAATCTTTGAGTGCGGTATCTCCGAGCAAATGTTGTTGAGGCTCGTGTGACTCGAGTTCTCAAGTTGTATTGGTTTGTTGAGCACCTTTAAGCTTAACGGAGTTAGTTGCAGCTCGAGAGAGTCTCTCGGGAGACTGGACATAACCACACGTTGTGGCGAACCAGTATAAATTTGGTGTGCTCCCTCCTTACTCTTTTTATTTCCGCATTTACTTTGATTTTATTCCTGCGATTTTTGTTAAACGCTATTCACCCCCCCTCTAGTGTTGGGCACTTATTCTAACACAAGTGACTGGCTAATTAGTGGAGATTTTAATAATGTCTTACAAACATATGATAGAATTGGATCTCCTATAACATTGGCAGATGTACAAGGATCTAAGGAGTTCTTAGATAAAATGCAGCTCACTCCCTTGAAAAGCACATGATGGTATTATACGTGGTGCAATAAAAGGGATGAAAGTGTAAGGGTATATAACAAAATTGATTGGACTTTTGGGAATTTTAGTGGATGATGAAAAATGGGCATATTAAGGCAAAATATTTGAACCTTGGTGTATCTGATCATTCCCATATACTGATGAATTCCCAGACTGATATAATTCAATAACATTTGCATCCCAGGCCATTTAGACTGTACCATATTGTCCTTCACCATCCTGAATTTAAGGATAGTGAAAGAAGTATGGGTGCAGAATGATAGCGATTTTGGGAAGGCAAGGATATGGTATTATCTCAGAAGATTGAAGAAGGCATTGAGAGGCCTGGACAACTATATGGCATCTTATTAGCAGAAACTGAATCAAGCAAAGCAAATGTTAGAACTGGTTCTGCATCAACTGTCTTTGCAGCCTTTAAGGCAATATTGCATAGAACAAGAAAAGGAAGCTTTGTTAGAAGTGGAGAATGGAGTAACATTGAGGTGCAAGTTTTGAGGCAGAAGTCTAGAGCTACTTGGATTCAACACCATATGCAAATACCAAGTACTTCCATGCTCAGTGGAAGATGCGTACTAATACTAATATTATTGTCTCTATCCAAAATGATGAAGGTATAAAATTAACAAATTATAAACATGTAGAGGAGCAATTTTTGGAATTCCTTAAGAAAATAATGGGTGAGTCATCACCATTGCACCATTGTCTAGATGTTGAGGTGATAAAAGAGGGACCTTGTCTAACAAAGAAACAACAACTGGAGTTGATCAAGTAAGTCACATGGAGGAGACAGTAGGAGTTATTAAAAGCATGCCAACTGACAAGGCTCCTGGGATAGATAGGCTTCTAGTAGAATTTTACACAAAGAAATAGGAGGTGATCAAAGCAGATGTGATTGCTAATGTCTTGGATTTCTTTAAGACAGGGAAACTGCCAAAGGCCATCAATAGTAATGCTATTACTCTTATTCCTAAAGTCCCTAATCCTACACAGGTTAAGGACTTTAGGCCAATATTATGTTGCACAACCATCTACAAGATTATCACAAAGATCATCATTGGGAGACTAAAAGCAGTAATGAACTATCTGGTGGGAGTCTTTCAATCAACTTTCATTGAAGGCAAGAATATAACTGATAACATCCTATTCACCCATGAATTGTTCAAAGGCTATACTAGGAAAGGAATATCTGCAAGATGCATTCTCAAGGTTTATCTTAGGAAAGCCTATGATACATTGGATTGGTTCTACCTAAAGAGGATGTTGATAGGGTTGGGGTTTCCACACAGATTATTTTGCTGGATAATAGAGTGAATAACAAATATATCCTACTCTTTGACCTTAAATGGAGAACTCACAAAACAATTTGAACATAAAAAAGGGATAAGACAGGGAGAACCTGTGTCATTACTTATTTGTGATAGCTATGGAGTACTAGCAAAGGGAATTTACTAAACTGGCTTCAAATAAGGATTTTCATTTTCATCTAAGGTTTAAAAGAGTAGGAGTAATGCATGTGTGTTTTGCTGATGATCTATTGATGTTCTACAAAGCTGATTTGAAGTCAATTGACTTACTGCAAGATGTATTTCTGAAATTTTCAGGAGCTTCAGGACTACAGGCAAATCCTGATAAAAGCTCAGTATACATTGCAGGTATAAATGAGAGGATGAAAGAACTTATCTTGAAGGTGTTGGGATATAATGAAGGCAACTTACCATTTAAATACTTAGGGGTTCCATTAGCTCCTAAAAATCTATCCAATCAATAATGCTGGCCATTGGTTGAAAAGATTACTGAAAGGATCAGTTGCTGGACCTCAAAATTATTGTCATATTTTGGAAGATTGTAACTCATTAAGTCAGTGATTTTTGGGATGCAGTCTTATTGGATCAAGTATTTTTACTATCAAAGAAGATTAGCAAAATGATAGAGGCAATATGTAGAACTTTTCTATGGTCAGGGCAAGCTGACATATCCAGAAGATCTTTGGTAGAATGGGACAGAGTTTGTTTACCACAAATAATGGGAGGTTTGAATGTGATAAACCTTTGTAACTGGAACAAAGCTGCAATAGTGAAGCATCTACGGGCAATCACAAACAACAAATATTGTTAATGGATTCGATGGGTCCATTCTTATCACGTAAAGAACAAGAGAATTGACACCATGCCTATACCTAAAAGTGTAGCTTGGGTAGTAAGAACGATTATTGAGCAAAGGAGGTTTGTATTGAATTTACCAGGAAATGTGCAAGAAAGACCGGAGTCCTTACGGAACACAAATGGTAAATTCAATAATAAGAAGCTATATAACTTGCAAACTCCTCAGGGTCAGAAGGTATACTGGAAAAGTCTGATCTTACATCCTCATATACATCCTAGAAACAAACTCAATCTGTGGCTGGCCATTCAAAGGAGATTACTAACAGTGGATCGACTGCAAAAAATTAGTATTCAAGTAGCTCAAGTGTGTGTATTCTGTGGGTAGGAAGATGAGCTTTTTGAACATTTGTTCTTTGAGTGCTCATACACAAGTACTATCTGGAAGAGATTGCTAAACTGGATGGGAATTCAACGACAGGTTCAAGCTTGGGAGGAGGAACTACATTGGATGGCTTATCATTCTAGGAAGAAGAATGGTATTGGATACATTATTGTAGCAGTGTTTGGCATGCTGCTGCACAGTTTATGGAGGGACAAGAATTTGATTAGATTTTAAAATGGAAGTACTTTAGCAGAGCAAATATGCCGAGAGATCACTTCATATGTTCATATCGAAAGCCATATACACAGCAATTGGCAGGAACACATAGAAGCTTTGAATAGATATCCATAGTTAGGCTACTATTGTAATCTTGTATTCATACTTTTTCAGTTTTATGATAAAAGAGCACATCTATAGGTTGTGATGCATATAGTTGACTAATATAGTTATATGGGGAGACATCTATGAAATGTTGGAGTCAATATAGTCTAAGAAAGAGATAAGGAACTTATCAGCAGGTCCTACTATGTACAGAACAATTTTGATAAATGAAGTTTATCAAAAAAAAGAAGAAGAGTGTTACTTTTTTGTTTATTGTATTTTAATGTATTTCGGTGTATTCTATGTATTTCATTTATTCAGTATCTCATTGTATTCCATGAATGTATTCAGATATATATATATATATATATATATATATATATATATATATATATATGTATGTATTCAAATATATATGCAATATGTATTCATATGTTTTTACATTATAGATGACTTGCTATACTTCATGTATTCAATATATTTTTATGCATTTACCCGTATTCAATTTAATTATATAATTTCAATATATAAATTTATTTTTAAAGATACCACTAGAAATATTTTAATAAAGATACCACTAATAAAAGAAATGATGGATCGAATCTCTGAAGATTACTCTGTTTTTGCGGTGTTTTTGGGTTGAGAATCTTTTTATAACTTGAAATACAAATTTTGTGTGTTATAATTGAGTTTGTTGAGTTATATTAGGAGTCTATCGCTTTAATTGATTCACTTACCGTTTTAAAATAGATGAAGACCTTTTTTTTTGCAAATTCCGTTACTGTATGCACGAATACATCTTGCGAATACAGCCGAATACATTCTCTGCTTAGCTGGACTAACCTGTTTTCTACCGATTTTTACTACTGTATTCATGAATACAGTAGCAAAATTACATCGAATACAGTTTATAACAATCGAAAATATAGTTATAAGAAGTAATTTAGTAAATGGTAGCTATAACAAGCTAATAATCACTAAAACATAGTGCTTTCTGAAAATTTCTCAAAAAGAAAAGAAAAGAATCAAGTACAATAAATATCAGTAATATGCTTCTTATAATCTTAATCTGTCATTTATTTTGCATCGCAAGAGAAGTATAATATTAGTGATTACATTTCAATAACTTATAGGAATACAAGATATTTTTGTTAATAAATCATTATTAATTATATTTATGAGTCTGACTAATAAATTAATTAATTACTGAATTCCACTCAAATTAGCTCTTAAATTTGATTCGTTCATTTTCAAAATGTAGATATTCATCTTTCTTTTTTAGTTCATAAAATTAAGAAAAATAATGTTTACTTCCATAAGACCTAGGGGTGATGACCTGTTCAAAAGTATTTTAGTCATAAGACTATTACCGACATTCAATTTTATTTCCTCTCTATACAACTGTTCTTATTTTATTATTAAACCGAAAGTTATAGAATGGAGTAATGGACAATTAAGACGTTAAAAGCAATATAGTTCAAAAATTAACGAGTTTTAAATATTAAAATGTGACAATTTTATTAAAAAGTAAATGTAAAAAGTGTTAGGATTATGATTCCTACTAAAGACAACAACCTTCATTTGAATAATCGGATTTACAACTACATGAGCGGAAGCTAACCTGAATCCATATGTGGAAAAGTTGAGCCTCCTTCTTGATGATTGTCCTTGAGCTTTTGAACCTCTTGATTATTTCTTCAAGAATGACTTGTGGTTTGTATGTTACCACAAGAATGAATCCTCAACAATAACAATATATGAAAGGTTTACAAAATAGTATTATGACAATGATCAAGGTTTTGGCTTATGGTTTTCCACTCTATTTGCAAGACAATGGACAAATGGTTCTTACTTCCATGGGTAGAGAAAGAACTTGTCTTGTTAAAGAATGGGAACCATAACCCCACTTTATAACTCTAGGAGTTACATAACCCAAGAGACAAGAGTTACAAGACAAAAGTTATGTCTTGAGTTATGTCTTGCAAGAGTTACAAACCCAAGAGTCACAAGCATTCATGTAACCATAGTTACATATGTAACCTTAGTTAGCCCATCATAAACTAAGGTTACACTTTTGGGTATCTACACATTAGTCCTACACTTTAGTATGACAATACATTGGCCCCCTTAACATAATGTCCATAAGACCACATAATTAGGCCAAACCTTAAGATAGCACATAACATATAATTATTCATGTATTGTTCATATGTGTATAGATATAAGTCCATATATCTAGATATAAATCCATATATCTTACAATCTCCCACTTGGACGAGATATACAAACATATGTACAATCCTTGATATTATAAGTTACAAACCTTAGTTGCGCAAAATTGCTATCACAATAAAATTGTCATGAACAATCCGGTCCATCAATCATACCAACATAGGACCTAAGGGCTCGTCGTTACTCATTCGTAACTAGAACCAATCATAGATCACGTATATCAATATAACCAACGACATGGATCAAGTGTGGGTATGTAGCATGGAAATAACATAAAGTGTGGTCAATAGTATGTCTATTTACCAACTGGTTCACTTAATTGAGATCAAACAGAAACTGTAAGAGTACAATAAACTTTAAAACTGAATATCTGCAGATATAACTGAATTACTGAATTTCTGAATATAATGAACAATTACAAAAATGTGCAATACAAAACTCCCACTAAAATACATAATCCTTATCTGATTTGACACCCATACAAGCAACATTCTCATGAAAAACTTTTGGTGTCAATCCCTTAGTTAGCGGATCCGCAAGCATGGAGTTTGTACTAATGTACTCAATGCACAATTGTCCATTTTGTACTCTTTCTTTTACAACCCGAAATTTGACGTCCATATGTTTTGCTTTTGTCAAATTACTGTTGTTATTAACATATGCAACTATGGTTACATATGTTATTAGCATAAATGGCAAAATTGGAGTCGGTATACCTGATGATCTCAAACTGGTCCGAACTCCGATATGTAAGCATGTAATCCTTTGTTCTATGTATGTTCCTCATGACCCTTTTGGCTGCCTACCAATGGTCCATACCCGGATTGCTTAGATATCTGCCTAACATCCCAACAATGTATGCTATATCAGGTCGTGTACATACCTGAGCATACATCAGACTACCTACCGCCGAAGCATAAGGTGTCTTCTGCATTTCCGAAATTTCATAAGAATTGTTTGGGCACTTTGAGACTAAATTTGTCTCCCTTAGCAACAGGGGTGTCGCCTGGTTTTATAATCCTGCATGCCAAATCTTTTCAGAACCTTATCGATATAGCCCTTTTGTTACAGACCGAGAACACCTTTAGAGCGATCTCGTTGTATCTGAATTCCTAATACAAAAGAAGCTTCACCAAGATCTTTCAATTCAAATTTCTTTGAAAGAAATTTCTTAGTTTCAAGTAATAATGCTATATCTTTACAGGCAAGCAGTATGTCATCGACATATAAAACCAGAAAAATATACTTCCTCCCACTGAACTTATGGTATATACAGTCATCAGCAATATTCGGTTCAAAACCAAAAGATGTAACGACTGCATGAAACTTAAAATACCATTGACGAGAAGCTTGCTTGAGCCCATAGATGGATTTCTTTAATTTGCAAACCTTTTTCTTTGATTCATCCGAAACAAAGTTTTCAGGTTGCACCATATAAATTGTTTCCTCAATGTCACCATTGAGAAAAGCAGTCTTAACATCCATTTGATGAAGCTCAAGATCAAAATGTGCTACTAATGCCATTATAGTCCAGAAAGAGTCTTTCGATGAAACTGGAGAGAAAGTCTCTTTATAATCAATGCCTTCTTTCTGAGTGTAGCCTTTTGCGACAAGACGAGCTTTGTACTTAATAACATTGCCCCCTGAATCCCTTTTGGTTTTAAAAATCCATTTACAACCAATAGGTTTCGTACCTTCGGGCAATGTAACAAGCTCCCAAACGTCATTATCGCTCATAGACTTCATCTCATCATTCATGGCATCAATCCACTTTTGAGAGTTAGAACACTTAATGACTTGACTGAAGTTGATTGGATCATCTTCCTCAAGTCCAACATCATTTTCTTGTTCTTGGAGAAATACATAATAATCATTCGAAATTGCATTTCTCCTCTCTCTAGTAGATCTCCTTAATGGCATTTCAGTTACTTGAGGTTGTTGAGTTTGATTTACATTAGTTATATCAGGTTCCTGATGAGGGAGATTTTCGAGATTGTCTTGAACCGGAGTTGTATGATCCGAGTCAGTAAGACCAAGATCAACAATTTGAGGAAAAGACACTTTCGAGATTGTCTTGAACCGGAGTTGTATGATCCGAGTCAGTAAGACCAAGATCAACAATTTGAGGAAAAGACACATGTTCTTCCTCAAAGACAAAATCTTTAACAACTTTATCTCCCCACCCCCCAAACTCAATATCCTCAAAGAACCTAGCATTTCCCGTTTCAAAAATAGTTCGTGATGTGGGATCATAAAACTTAAAACCCCTGGATTTTTCAGAATATCCAACAAAATAGCTACTAACTGTCTTAGCGTCCAGTTTCTTTTCAGTTGGCCTATAAGGCCTTGCCTCAGCTGGACAACCCCAAATGTGTAAATGCCGAATACTGGGTTTATGCCCAGTCCAAAGTTCATAAGGGGTTTTGATTGTAGCTTTAGTTGGAACTCTATTAAGAATATAAGTTGCAGTTTTTAATGCTTCACCCCAGAGTGAGTCTGGCAAAGAAGTACGAGAAATCATACTTCTTACCATATCCTTAAGGGTCCTATTTCGTCTCTCAGCTACACCATTCATCGTAGGACTTCCTGGCATAGTATATTGAGGGACGATCCCACACTCATCTAGGAATTTAGCAAAAGGCCCTGGACGTTGTTCACCGGAACCATCATATCGACCATAGTATTCACCTCCACGGTCAGATCTAACGGATTTAATTCTTTTGCTTAGTTGATTTTCAACTTCAGCCTTAAATGATTTGAACACGTCTATGGATTGGGACTTTTCGTGAATAAGATATAGGTACCCATAACGAGAGTAATCGTCTATGAATGTGATAAAGTATTGTTGACCATTCCGACAAGGAGTAGGAAATGGCCCGCAAATATCCGTATGTATCAATTCTAAGACGTCCGAAGCTCTCGTAGCACCTAATCTAGTCTTGTTTGTTTGTTTCCCTTTGATACACTCAATACATATATCCGAATTTGAGGCATCAAGAGGATCAAGAATTCCATCTGACACGAGTTTCTGAATTCTTTGAATGGATATATGACCCAAACGTTTATGCCAGAGTGAAATGGAATTCTCATTAGTTAATTTCCTTTTAGTACCACTTGTATGCAAAGTTTCTTTATTTGAAGTTATTGTGTCAACCAAATATAAGCTATCAAACGTTGATAAAACACCAGTACCAATAAGATTTGAATTCCGAAAGAGACTAACTTTATTGTCCCCAAATGTACATTTATAACCGGATATGTACAATTGGGGAACTGAAATTAAATTCCATCTAAAAGACGGTACAACAAAAGTCTCATTCAAATCTAAATGAAAACCGGTCTTAAACAACAGCCTAAATTTGCCAATAGCTTCAACTGGCACCTTCTTGCCGTCACCCTCATAGATGTATCTTTCACCATCTTTTGGTTTTCGGCAGTTCAGGCAACCCTGCATAGATATACTTATGTGAGTAGCATAACTTACCCACCAATTATCCTTAGGTACCGAAATTATATTAACTTCAGAACAAACAAGAGACAGAAATGTACCTTTTTTCGCACGCCAGGCATGGTACTTGGTACAATCTCTCTTTACATGATCAGTCCCATTACAGAGAAAGCAACCTAATCTAGTAATTTCAACCTTAGGTTCCTTATGTTGCTTAATCTTGGGCCTTACAACCGCAACTTACTTATGTTTCCTCTTCTTAGTTTCCATAGAAGAGGATGCCAAATGAGCACTTTCAGTCATATCTTGCTTAATCCTTTCCTCTTCTTGCACACAATGTGAAATGAGCTCGTTAAGAGACCATTTCTCCTTCAGGCAGTTGTAACTGACCTTAAACTGATTAAAGTGTGCCGGAAGAGATATCAAAACAAAGTACACAAGCAGTTCCTCAGGTAATACTAGCTTGAGTAACTTAAGTTTCGAAGCAAGATGAGACATTTTCAAAATGTACTCCCTAATGTTTTCCTTGCCCTTATACCTCATAGAAACAAGTTTACTCAATAGTGCACTTGTTTCCGCCTTTTCGTTTTGAATAAAACGTTGTTCGAGGTTTTCAAGGAAAACTTTGGCATTAGGTTCATCATTCATAGTGCCCCTGAATGATTCTGGAATTGCACGCTTCATGATCATTAGACTCAAGCGATTCGAGCGTTCCCACTTCTCCATCGCTCTCTTTTCATTAGGAGAGGATGTATCCTCAAGAGGAGTAGGTTGCTCGGTCCGAAGGGCTAAGTCAAGATCCATGCAACCGAGAACGATCATTACATTCTCTTTCCATTCCTTAAAATTAGTGCCGTTTAGCACTGGGATGCTATTGATATTGGCAGAGATCGTAGAAGCAGAAGAGTTTACTGAAAATAGAACAAAAGGATTACTAAATACATGCTTACATAAACTTGAACTTTAACTTTATAGATTCAAAATTAGGCAATTCCCATTACAAGATACCTAGCACAACATTGCTTTTAGTCTTTGGACAGAAAAATAACTTGCAAGTGGTACTCTTGGTGTAGTGATCAAACATAGACAATAAACTCCTGTCAAACATTAAACCTTCCTTTGGGCCGATTTAATATTCACATGGAAAACCAAATAATCGTCTCATATTTACCACCACAAGAATGTTCGAATTCCTGCCAAATAACACCTTCCTTTGGGCCGATGTTAAACGCATGGAAGACTAACATCCACAGTCATCTCATATTTTAAAATTAATCAATCTACACAATAGAGGTTACTTTGGCAACTTAATGCTTCAATTGAAAAACTAAAATATAAGATGCTATAAACTTTAGTTCCTTAAGCCATTTTATGAATCTCAACTTAATGTGTTACAAGATTAGATGTGTAACACTTGAATATTAATTGTTGATTGCTTGATAGGACAATTCTAGATATATAAGAATTGATGGACTATTAAACAATTAACATTCACTGAAACTTAAGAGAGTTGAAACATTTTTCTTAAACATTACTGGACCAGACAATCGATTGTCAAAAGAGACAATCGATTGTCTGACATTTTCTGAAATTTTTAAGTCACTGGAAGTCACGAGGAAAAATTTTTCTAAGTCATTTGGGCCAGACAATCGATTGTCAAAACAGACAATCGATTGTTTGACGTTTTCTGAAAAAAAAAAATCTGTCTTTAGACCAGACAATCGATTGTCAAACCAGACAATCGATTGTTTGGTTTTTTCTGAAACTTTTAAGTCTCTGTAATTGACAAGGAAAAATTTTTCTAAGTGTGGATCATCCAACAATCGATTGTCAGGCTAGACAATCGATTGTTTGAATTTTTTCTGGAAAAATTTTTCAGTCTGGAAACGTTTCAACTCACAAAAGTTAACTGCCAGAATTTTTAAACGATTCAGACAATCGATTGTCTAGCCTGACAATCGATTGTCTGACTAGTTGTGACCAAAAAAAAAAAAGTTTTCTGAATAACACATGATTTTCAACATGGATCTTAAAAATAATAAACATGTTGTCAACCTACTAAAATCATGCTGAATCAATGATATAATAAACAAATACATCATCATCATAACAATCATAAGATCATGCTATTTCATGGTAGAATTTCTTGAACAAAGTTCTAAGTAAACTTAAACATGATTTCTTAAATAACATAAACCTTATGATCATCCAAATTATCCAAAATGAAGGGCGGCTCTGATACCAATTGTTAGGATTATGATTCCTACTAAAGACAACAACCTTCATTTGAATAATCGGATTTACAACTACATGACTGGAAGCTAACCTGAATCCATATGTGGAAAAGTTGAGCCTCCTTCTTGATGATTGTCCTTGAGCTTTTGAACCTCTTGATTATTTCTTCAAGAATGACTTGTGGTTTGTATGTTACCACAAGAATGAATCCTCAACAATAACAATATATGAAAGGTTTACAAAATAGTATTATGACAATGATCAAGGTTTTGGCTTATGGTTTTCCACTATATTTGCAAGACAATGGACAAATGGTTCTTACTTCCATGGGTAGAGAAAGAACTTGTCTTGTTAAAGAATGGGAACCATAACCCCACTTTATAACTCTAGGAGTTACATAACCCAAGAGACAAGAGTTACAAGACAAAAGTTATGTCTTGAGTTATGTCTTGCAAGAGTTACAAACCCAAGAGTCACAAGCATTCAAGTAACCATAGTTACATATGTAACCTTAGTTAGCCCATCATAAACTAAGGTTACACTTTTGGGTATCTACACATTAGTCCTACACTTTAGTATGACAATACATTGGCCCCCTTAACATAATGTCCATAAGACCACATAATTAGGCCAAACCTTAAGATAGCACATAACATATAATTATTCATGTATTGTTCATATGTGTATAGATATAAGTCCATATATCTAGATATAAATCCATATATCTTACAAAAAGTGCATATAAAATGAAACAAATGAAGTATTGACGTGTGACTACTTCTAATTTCAGTTTTATGTAGATCGCCGTACAAAATTATATGTGACATTTAATGTGAAAAAGAAATAAGTATATGTAGCTAAAGTTAAGATCCAAATCAGTTCTGCCATCGCTTTCATTTCCCGCCCACTCTCTTGATCCAATCATGTTGTGTTATGTTTTGCTACCAAAAAAAGAAAAAAAAAAGAAAAAAAAAGTCGATTATGTCTTCGTTATAATTTTGTTACTCTTAATAATTGGTTACCGTAATTTACGACTTCCAAGCAAGATGAGTCGACGTCAGAAATTTTTATTTGTATCATAATCCTAACACTTCACAATTTGAGTTTAATGTGCGGTTAGCCTTAGTTGGAAAATAAAATTATCCATCTATTAAAAGCAAAATCAAAGACATCGACATCTGATAGCTAAAAATAAGTATTAAGCAAATCAGCTTGAAAATGACCTTGGATTTGGAGTGCTCTAGAAGCATCGAGTATGTACATCATTTTCATTATTTTCCCTTGTTCGCCGTTTAGTCATTGTAGTTCTTAATTAGATGTTCATAATAAGACTATACAGGAAGAGAAAAATTGACATTAATAAATAAAAGTTCGACAAAGACGTACCGCATCATCTTGTCCAAAGTTCACAACTCGCAAGTCCTCTAGGAAACATAAAGTTCAGCCCAAAAAAGTATGAAAATCAATATGCTTTAAGAAATATATAAGTATACTTGGGGAATTGATGAGAAAAGTTGTTAGGACCGAAATAATCAACTGTTAAACGAAAGTTAATATAGTATGCTCTCTGTTTGATCAAAAAGTATTAAATTTTTTGACGAAATCAATTAATGATGAGAAGATGGATGACTCTTAGTTAAGGATAATAAAATCTAGATCAAATGATAAATGAAATAGACAAGATGAAAGACATTAGTTAATATATTGAACTGATTAAATGCTCATAAATGTAGCAACATCAATGCGCAATGAATATAGATAAATGCGGCAAACGTGATCAAAGGAAGTTACCATCTAATTATGGCAATCTTTTGGAAAGCTTCTTCCCCTTACAATAGTGTGAAAAGAAAGGAAATAAGAGATAGTTGAGGGATCTTTGGATCTTGTCAATATAGGATCAAAACGTATGTATGTAATCAATGAATAAGACAACTTTAGTATATTCTGTCAGTTCAATCTTTCATGAAGTGTTCTCTCTCAGTTCAGATCCCCCATTTTTTACTAACTCTTCCTATTTATAAGGGACATCTTCTCAAGGAACCCTAAAAAGTACAACATAAAGAATATCCGAAAAACATATTTTTACTGTCTTTCTCTAAGTTTAAACTATCGTTAACATCTTGTTACGGCTGATCACTCTTGGTCATCATCCTTTGCCACAACGATCATCAGACGTTATGTTATAACCTCGTTCCATGCCTTACTTAGCAGCTGAAGCGATGGCCAAATTTGGACTCATACACCCTTAACGATGATAAATCGGACAGTAAAAGTAAAATATACCAAAGAGACACAAATATTTAACGTTGTTCGATTAATTGACCTATGTCAACTAACGGAAATGAACAATCAACTATATAAAAAGAGTACATAATATCGAGAGAACAACCTTTTAAAGAATCACATACAAGTAGCACGCTAATATTTATCTCACAAATTTTATTCTTACATAAGACTTTCAAACCCCTTATAATTATAGAATGCATGCTACTAAATGAAAATGAAGATAGAAGCCCAAAAAGAATTCCTCCGAGAAAAGGGCTATCAAATATGAGTGAAAATTTCCTTTTCATAAAAGATAATAATCAATTATCATAAATATGTTGATCTTCCTTTTAGATAAAAAAAACTTCAAATATAATAAGAAAATCACACAAACACATAATAAAAGTGCGGTTATAATTATTGTTAAGTGCCAAAAGTTAAGTGCTAATTTATTTGAAGCTTCGATCAGGGTCGGCAAAAGAGGGTCGAAAAAAAAAACCGATCTCCTAGTGACTCTAAGGCCATCTGTCTTAATCGATTAAGTTAAGGACCATGCAAAAAACGACGCATAACAAGTCATTATCTACAAATTTGAAAGCGAGAAAAAGTTCATAGTTCCAGATTTCTCTAGAATGAACTGCTGGAGACATAATAATCATGATGATATTTCTGGAATTTGCTTATGTAAGCTTTGCCGAACTTAGCTATAGTTCAAAGGTACTGCTACAAGAATAGTCCGTCAAATTTAATATTTATTTTCTCTAGCTGACATACATATATACTATATATTGATTATATATATTTACACATATATTATATGCGAATTATATATTGTATATACATCGATTATTTTCACCAATAATTTAAAGAAGATTCATTATGGCTATAGTTGAAAAATACGTGGATATCAAGGTGGGAGATATCAACAAGTCATTCCATTTCAACGGTACTCATTACAAGAGATAGAAAAATAAAACACTTTTTTATTTGAGTCTCTTTAATGTTTCTTACGTTTTCATCGAGAATTAAGAATCCAAGCAAAGTAGATGACTCTTCCGTGAATGATGATGAGCTAGTTGTCCTTCAAAAAAAAAATTGAAAAATGCAACTATGATTCATGTAAGTGTTGGTATTATCTACTTAATTGTTTATTTGATAATTTTTATGATTATTATGATAGAACTTACTCTACTGCAAAGAAATTTTAGAAAGCATTATAGAGTAAGTAGGATACCGAGGAGACAGGTGCAAAAAATATGCTGCTAGCATATTTTGCTTTCATATGGCGGACAATAAGTATATAGTAGACCAAGCTCAAGACTTCATAATGATTGTTGGAGAGCTCAACTAGGATATTCAAATTGAAGACAACCTTATTATTTGCGACATAATATATAAACTTTGACTCATGGAAGGAATTTCAAAAACTATGCCCTATAAACAGAAGGAAATTTCATTTGAGATGTTGATAATGCAGATTCGTATAGAAAAAGAGGCAAGAGACCAAGATGCACTTATGCAATCAGCTCTCTACAACCCGTCACTACGAAGGCAAATATAATTACTTCAAATAATATCACTCCTGAAACTCACAAAAATACTTCATTGAAGCCGAAGAAGAGAACTTTTAAGAACAACTATGGTAAACCTCCCAAGAAGAATAATAATGCAAACAACCAAGCACAAAATCAACAAGTTCAAATTGAGAAACCGTCCTTTGTCAGCGGCAAGAGTGGCATATTCTCGGTTTCGCAAATTTTGAGAACGTGGTCCTATACCACAGGCAAATATTACCACTTGTGGCAGTGATAACAAATATTAACATGGTAGAAAATATTAATGGATGGTCGGATGATTCTAGAGCAAATCGTCATAATTTGCTATGATAAAGATTGGTTTAAAGTATATACTCCATCTGAGGAGCCTAAAATCATCATGCTTGGTGATTCTCACACAACCTAGGTGCTTGGAAAGGGAGAGATCGAGTTGAAGTTTACTTCAAGGAAGAGTATTAACGTTGAAAGACTTACTTTATACTCCTTCAATGATAAAAAATTTGATGTCTAATTTTCTTCTTAACAAGGCATGCTTCAAACAAATTATTGAGAACGATCAATATGTCAATAATAAAAAAGAGTATTTTTTGGGTAAGGGGTCTGTATTTGATGGGATGTTGAAGTTGAATGTTGAGAAGAATGAAACTTCTTCTAGTTCCGTTTATATGTTTTCTCCTACTAATTGTTGACATGCTCACGTGTGTCATATTAAGACTCGTTATTTGGAAACCATAAGTAGTTTATGATTAATCCAAATGATTAAAAAGAATTTTGAAAAATGTGAGGCTTATAGTAAAGCCAAGATAACTAAAAGACCCAATTTTCAAGTCGAAGATCTTAGAACTAATTCACACTGATATTTGTGAACTTGGATGAATTTTAACTCATAGAGGAAATATATATTTTATCACTTTTATTGATGATTTATCTAACTATACATATACTTACTTGATGAAAATAAAAACGATGCGTTTGAAAATTTTAAAATTATCTCCATGAGGTTGAAAATTAATTTGGTAGAAAAATAAAATGAATTACAAATGATAGATGTCGTGAATATGAGTCTAATAAATTTAATTCTTTTGTTAGATCATCGGGAATAATTCAGAAAACTACTCCAACTTATTCTCCTGCATCAAATGGTGTGGCTAAAAGAAAAAAACAGGACTTTGATAGAGTTAACTAATGCGTTACTTATTGAGGCAAATGCACCTTTAAATTTGTGGGGTGAAGCTATTTTGACCGCATATTATGTGTTGAATGGGGTGCCCCATAAAAAAATAAAATTGACACAATTTAAGTTGTGGAAAAATCATAAGCCAAATTTGGATTATCTTAGAGTTTGGGGTTGATTAGCCTATGTTAAGCTAACGAATCTTAAAATTATAAAATTGGATAAAAAGAATTACCACTTGTACTTTTATTGGTTATGGTTCTAATAGTACAAGTTATAGATTTTTAAATCCTTAAGAGAATATAGTTATAGAATCATTTGATGCTATTTTTCATGGAAAAAAAAGTTTCATTCGAGTTTAAAAATAATGGGGGTCAAAGAGATAAAGATAATTTCTTGTCGGTCCGTAGTTCTTTTACTAGCCTGTTTGGCCAAACTTCTTTTTGGCCAAAAATTGAGGTGTTTGACCAAGCTTTTAGAAGGAAAAAAAATGTATTTTTAAGGAGAAATAGAAGTATTTTGGAGAAGCAGAAAAAAGTAGATTTTCTCCAAAAGCACTTTTTTGAAAAACACTTTTGAAAAAATACACTTACAAGCAATTTTTCAAAACTTGGCCAAACACTAAATGATGCTCAGAATTGCTTTTCAAACTAAATAGCCAAACATAAATTGCTTCTCACCAAAAGTACTTTTGAGAAAAAAGCAGTTTTGAAAAAAAGTACTTCTCAAAATAAACTGACTTTTGCAGATTGGGCAAACGAGCTATACTTCTATTTTGCAAAAGGAATTAAATGATGCTTTTGAGTTGAGAAGAAGTAAAAGTGCTAGAATAGAAAAGAATGTTCGTCCTGATTTTTATGTTTTTAATATTGAAAATGACTCTCTTACTTTACAAGAAGCTTTTGTCAGCTGATGCTATTTTTTGAAAAGACCGTAAATGATGAAATAGAATCACTAATTCTAATAAAAGTTAGAAGTTGGTTGATTTACCACCAAGTTGTAAAATAATTGGGTGCAAATGGGTTCTATAAAAAAGTTAAAACCGGATAGATCCGTTGATACGTATAAGCTAGGTTAGTTAGTTTTAAGCAACTAGAAGGTCAAGAATTTTTTGATACTTTTTCTCCGGTAACTAGAATTATATCCATTAGACTTAATTGCTATTGTTGCAATTTTTTATTTGCATATTCTGAAATGGATGTAAAAGCTTTTTTTAAAATGGGGACCTAAACGAAGAAATTTATATGGACCAACTTGGGAGTTTTACAGAACCAGACCAAGAAAGTAAAATGTGTAAGCTTACTAAAAAACAGGCACCTAAGCAATGGCATGAAAATCTTGATTCTTGCATGATTGAAAATGATTTTAAAACAAATGAGTGTGATAAGTGCATATATCATAAGTCTTAGAATAATTCACATGTAATTGGTTGCCTTTATGTTGACTATAATTCTTTTGTAACTCTTCTCCCGTGTTCTACTACCAATTACACACTAATTTATCCATTGTCCCATGCTCTCCATAATTTCATAACTTATTACCATACTTTCTTCCAATTTAATTTAAGAAAAAATTTCTACACCTATAAATATGAGTCTTTCTTCCATAATGTTGTATGAAAGATAATTGTAGAGTGTGTCAATAAAGTGAGGTTAAAATTGTGAAAAAAAGAATAAGAAAAGAGTTTTTACTTTTGTTGAAGGAAGGTGTTCATCTTGGTGGAGCTTTGGACTTAACAACTTGTCCAGAGTTGTTCGAGTCATACGATGTGATCGGACTGTTATATCCTGGGGGAAGACAAGTCAAGAGAATTACTGCTGGACCAGTAAAAACTTTGCTGCAGCGGGCTTGAATCTCCTTAAAGACGGCGAAATATCTGCATCTCAGCTTGAAGATATTCTATTTTCTTCATTTTATTTTTCAACTGTAATTGTATTTTCATCAACAGTTACTATTCATTTGGTTACATAATTCTGTCTCATTTTTTCTTTTCTTGATTATGCACAAACAACAAAGAAAGAAGGCAAAATACATAGTTTACCCCCTGACCTATAGACCAAATCCCCGTAACACACTTTTTGAAAATAAAAATTATTTTAAACACTTAATCTTTTCAAAGCGTGTCTAAGACACACCAATTTTGTCAAATGGACAGAGCGTATTTGACAAAAATGACTAAGCACGTAAAACCTCTATATATTCTATCCAAATCCTTATGTCAGCCCACGTGTTAAGATTTTATTTGATTTTCTTTATTTTTCTTATTTTTCTTATTTTAAAAGAAAAAAGAAAACATGCATCGGCCCGTCATCCCCTACTGAACCACTGCCATCCCGTGTTGTCCCACCACCTGAATACTGTCGTCCCCCGTTGGCCTCCCCCACCCCATGTCATCCTCTTCCTTAGACCCTTTTTTCCTTCTTCTCTATATTCATTAGTCTTCTAATCATTTTTTTTTCCTTTTCGTTTCTTTCCAATAGCTACTTCTTAGCTATAATCTACACTAATGACTCCATTATCACCACTTACTCTTTACTAAATTCTTCTTAAATCAGAAGTTAAATGACTTTATCAGTTAAAACGGAATCGTAATCAGGGTGGGCAGAAATTGAACATTGATTTTATTGATTTCGTTTGTGGTTTTGGTAATTAGCTTAAATCTTGAATTGTGATTTTAGCACTATTGTGGTAAATGTTCTGTTTTTATAGAAATTAGTTTGTATATTTGTTTATTTCTCTATCATATGATCTCGATGTTTCTCAATGAACTGTATGAATATGGATTTCTAGGTTATTTTCTTAATGTTTTTATGAGTTTTTGTTCTTTATATTTTCTGGTGGTTCAATGGGTCTTGATTGCAGTTTTGACAAGTGAGGAGAGATAAACTTTGTATTTAAGATAGAGGTGGATTGCTGAAAAAAATTAGTACTTTTGAAGTTCTTGATAGTGGTGAGGTCATCACCCATGGTTCAATATTAGCATGGGAAGATAAAGAAGATGGAGTAATGGGAGATTTTTTGGTAGTTAGGGGTGGAATTGTACTTTTAAGTATTTTATTTTTTTTAGAATAAAATAATGACACATGTTACAATCTTGTTGTGCGTGCTATGCACCTGCCTAAAAAAAGTGGTCAAAATAAAAATAGTGTGTCTTAGACACATTTTAAAAAGATTGAGTGTTTAAAGTAATTTTTATCTGTAAAAAGTGTGTCACGGGGATTTGGTCCATACTTTAAGGATTAAACTATGTATTTTGCCAAAGAAAGAAGGATTGTGCCAAAACTAACTATTGATGACATGGACATGGAAATGGAAAAAGCATTGGATGTACTGGCCATGCATCAGCATACTTTGAGAATGAAGAAATGCATACAGCTGTCTGAGCCCTTCTTCACCAACAATGATGAGACATGATCCTGTTAAAAGTCATACATTATGCATTTTTGTGATTGAAAAATGATGAAGATCTATTTATCAGTGAATTTACTCAAATTTACATGAAGCACTGATCAGACATTTGAGTGGAAAATTATACAATAGCTGCAGTCCTGTAAGGTGCTTTTCAAATAAAGCTTCAGTTGGAATTCGGAGAATGAAACCATAAGAAGAAGAATGTCAAGACTTTGTTCAGCAGTGCCATATAAAACATGATGTCTAAGCCAACGATATATGTTGTAAAAATGCACGTATATCACCTGCATTGTTATTGGCGAAATCCAAAGTTGGGGTATAATGTCATGTACAGCTAGGGGGATTTAAGCATTTATAAACTTTTGATGCAGGTTGCTTATAGGTAGGTATGCTGCTACCATCAACATATCTAACTTCACCTGGCCCAAAAGACAGATCCCTATGCCTGCAAATATGATCAGAGGAACATGTCAACAAGAAAGCAAAAGCCATTTGAATATCAGAGTGTCCTAAGCTGCAAGCAACAGAGTAGCGGCCACTTGCCTTCGAAGATCAAGCCCTGTTAAACCAGCTTGCAGAATTGTCAAGTTGTCAGAATCTGGTGAGACTATGATGACTGTGTCCTCGGAGTATTGAGTTTCAAGAACTGACATAACTTGTGTTACACGAACAAAGACATCCGAAACACTCTCATTAGGTGTTCCATCATCAGTAGGTGGTGGTTTTATATTCGGAGAAAGGCTATCTGATTCATACACCTGCAATATTATATCTGGAACTTATTTAAACAGGTCATGTATTTATGACAATTTGGTTCTTGATTGCTCTCTCTCCCTCCCCTTTTTACTTTTTTGTTCAAATAATTTATGTAGGGCAAGGGGAAGTGGGGAGTATTGCGATGAATCTAGAATAATTTTTAGCATATAAGAGTATAGTTAGTTTGGAGGCAAAATTGAGTAGAACTGAGGCAAGAGAAATGACTCAATGTTGATCCCTTGGCAGAAAATACTAGAGCATGGTTCCCAAATTCTTGAAAATTTCTATTTAACCCCTCATATGATCATTAATAGGATAAAAAATTAATCCTTCCCCACCACCGGTGGTCATAACTATACACATTTCATGAACATATATATTTTATTATCATGGTCAATTTAACTCATAAATGAGATACAGTAATACTTATGTGATTGAGTAGAAAGGCAGGAAGTTACTTCAGCTAATGTATCCAAACTTTTCCCCTCATATGCCCCCAATCCACGAGCATCCAGAAAGCTATATTCAGGGACTATACGGCTGCAACAACACCAAATCTAGTACTATCAACAAACGAACTAGTTATATCAACTGAACTATAATTCTGGTGAAAAATAAAAAGAAATGAACTATCACAAAACCATGCAATGTGTTAGCATTTGGCATTTAACATTCACCCTCAAATCAACTGCAAAATTTATTAAGACTATGTCCCACAGAAACAGCAGTGAATTTCAAGAAAATAATTCATGTTATTTTGAGGAAATTATTACTATTAATGTGAATACCTTCGATTGACACCATTAACAGCAGCGATAATCTCAGCAGTCTGATATGCTCTCTGAGTAATGGATGGCCAAATCCAACAACTTCCTTCACAAGCCTTCATTTCCCTCAAATCGAACGCCGCCCTCACTGTCTGTTTCTTCCCTTTCTCAGACAGCCCATTATCCACAGATGTTTTCGCAACTGGGTTTGTGTTAATTATCCCCAAACTCTCATATTCCGACTCCCCTGCTCTCACCAAAAAATACCTGCCAATCACCTCAACAAATTACACAGTGCTCATCACAAAATTCAAAATTTTCAAGCAAATTAAAAAAAAAAAAAGGAAAAAATTCAAGAATTACCGGTTGGTGAGGCGAACAGGTGGCATTTGAAAAAGCCCTCGAGCATTTGATACTGGTAAAGAAAATGGGCTAAGTGGGTCATAATTAAGCTTTGGAGAAGCGAAAAATGGAGATATTAGAATGGAGAGTGAGGTGATAAGATGACGGCGGGTGCTGGGCTTCAGGTGGAACTGAGGATGACATGGGATTGGAGGTGGCTCCGAGGAATTACATGGCGGAAGACTAGTACTGGAGGTAAAAGCTTTTACCATTGTTGGTGTTTATCGACTGGATTTTAACTGACCTCTGATTTCATAACAGAAGTTAGGAAAGACCACAACAACAAGTGTACAGTTGAGATTACGAGAGTGACGGGAAAGATCAAATTTTATGATGCTAACTAACGCCCACACAACAAAAATATCTTTACTATGGTCTTACAATCCCTCCATCTGTTTCTCTGTTTTTTTCGTTCTTTTTGCCCCATTTATCCAAAACAAATACAACAACAATTACCCACTATAGTCTCACAAAAGTGGGGTCTGGGAAGATAATATCTAGACGAGCCTTATCTCTATTCGAAAAGACAAAGAAGCTGTTTCCTATCGACTCTCGACTCAGTGAAGGAGATTATAAAATATTTTAATAATTTCAAATATTGAAGGTTAATATTTGCAAGTATTAATATGGTCATAAATATTCACTAGAAACTAAAAATGTGATTGGTAGCGGTAGGTAAAAATTAATAAATTCTTGCAATTTCTGTGGATATTTTGCTAAGGTTATGATGTGATGGGTAGGTAACTCTCCATCAACTATGTTACTTAACACGTTCGAGATGTACAAAAAGTCTTTAACTACTTTCGTCATCGTCTTAGACAACAGATTAATTGGAAGCTCACGAACAGTCCACAATCATTTGCTCGAGACTTTGACAGCATCAGCTGCTCCTACATATTTGGTGAGGAGAACATCATCCCGCAATTAAAATCGAAGAATTAACTTAAATAGTCATCCTTATTTCTTAGGACCAAACAACAAGAGTGGCCTAAATCTTCTTCTGGTATTTGCTTGTGAGTGATCGCTAACATGCATATATTCGGTTAATTTAGACTAAAAATATTTGGTTTTCACTAAATAGGCTAACATTTGAAATTGGGCCACATGTTAGTATATTTTACCTCATATAGCAAAGATTAACACCTTAATTATTTTAAATAAATATCATTTAAAAAAATTATATTTTATAAATACCTTTTAAGGTTTATAACAAAATATCTAATTTTGGGTACCTCCTACTTCTAAGCCACTATATACGCTATTTAATAACTTTCTCTCTCCTTTTTCAGATTTTCTCTCTCACATAATTACCGTATTTGATGTAAACTTCTCACTCCGCGTTCTATCTCTCTCTAATTTGATACAAGCCATTCTTTAAAAAATTAAAATTCTCATCTATATTCATAAATTTCTTCTCTAAAAGATCAAAAGTCTCCACAATTCCTCCCATAGTTTCTTCTTCAACATCCCAGCAAATTCCATTAACTCCCCATTTTTATTTTGGCTATAAAAGTAAATCTTAAAAGACGTCTACAATAGCGAGATCCCAAAAAACCCATAAGTTCAAACAAATGAATCTGACCGTATACACAAGGGGGACCAGTCAAAGATAGTGCAAAGCACAGAAGTTGAAGAACTAGTCCATCGCTGGTAGAGAGACGAATCCTCGAAAACGATACGCAATGTCTTGCCATGATTTTTGCTCGGCTACTGTACAAGATGCGTGGGAACAGTGAGATTCAGGGTTTTTGCTCGACGGCGGATTCACCGGAAATTAGGGTTAACAAAGACGATAAAGTTTGGGGCTGAGCAACTTGAATTCATGTTAATAAATTTCAATGTATCACGCTGCATTTTCATGTATTTCATTGTATCCATTGTAGATCAATGTATCTCGTTGTATTTCATTGTATTCACTATTTTTTTTAATTGTATTTCAATGTATCCCGATGTATTCTATGTATTTTATTGTATTCGCTATCTCGATATATGCCATGAATGTATTCATATATTTTTTTAATTAATATAATTTACGTATTTAGATGTATTATATAATTTCTCTAAAGATTGCATGTTTGTGAGGTATTTTTCGGTTGAGAATCTTTCTCATAACTGGAAATACAAATTTTGTGTGTTATAATTGAGTTTATTGAGTTATATTAGGAGTTTATTATGTTAATTGATTCATTTTCCGTTAAAAAACAGCGTAATCCCATGTTTCACACCGTGAATACAGTCGAACATAATCGAATACAATAATCTATCTAGCACTAATTCCACGTTTCACGCCATGAATATACTCGAAAACAACAACTGATTAGCTGGACTTCTCTGATTCATGCCTATTTTTGCTACTGTATTCATGAATATTGTATGGGTCTAAATTTGACCAATGATGAGCACGACGAATGACGGGTTTCACCTGATTCGATATCCTGTGAGAGACGACCTAAAGGCAGACGAAAGACCGTATGATCCTTGCAATGGCGTAGGTTCACTAGGGGACATTAAGAATATTCCTCCAAATATTCCTTATATTTTGTCTTTTACTGCTTAGGAAATTTTGACTCCTCGTATATAAAAAGGGATAACCTTGTAAAGGGGACTCCGGAATCTAAATAAGAATATTATTTTTTTTACGAACGAGAAGCCTTCATTTTTTTCTATCTTTTCCTCTAAAGATTATTACACTTAGTTAAGATTTACCCTTTCATCTTAGATTGATTTGTTCAAAAGGGTTTTAATAACTTTTGAGTCAAAAATTTAGCACTGTCTGTGGGGATTTCTATAGCTGAATCATAGTTTTCATCTAGATTCTCGAGAGAAATAATCACTTATATTCAGCTTTATAAAAACTGTCTATGGCAGGAAAGGGAGAAGCGATGCTAAAGGAAATAGTGGATGTCACAAACAACCTCATGAGTTCCTCAACGAAGCTGGTGGAGAAGACAAGAAAATACAACACTAAGTTCCACACGCGAGGGAGGGATCCCACCTGTTCCCTACGGGGATCTAACAATCCTACGGAAAAAGGAAACCTCAACATTCGCAGCAGTAGGAATGCTACCATTTGTCAAAAGTCTACTAGAAGAATGGTTGACAAGTACCTTGAGAAACATTCTTGAGAAACCTGTTTAGAAAGACACCGAAGACATGTTGCGCACAGAAGCCGCAACAGCCACAGATGAGCCAAACACTATGCGAACAAGTAACGTCCGTACTACTGCCGATACAGGCAATGATGCACTCACGGCCATCCTAAAGAAAATGGAAAAGATGGAAAATGAGAACAAAACGCTCTGCAACCAGATGAAGGAACATCAGGAAAGGGCCGATAAAATACCAGGCGCTCCGAAGTTGTTACCAAAATACGATGTGGGTCGATTCGTTGAACAACCAAATAGCGAAGGAGCAGCTCCCCCTTCTATTCCAAAAACCTTCAAAATGTTGCCATATTTGAGAATATATGATGGTACCACAGACCCAGAAGACCACTTGATCCATTTCGTCACCGCAGTAAAAGGTAACGATTTATCAAAGGAATAGGTGCCATCTGTACTGATGAAAAAGTTCGGCAAAACTCTCACAGGGGAGCTTTGACATGGTATTCCCAACTACCATCGCGGTTGATATTAACGTTTGAAGAAATGGCATATAATTTCGTCAACGCTCACGTGGGAGCGAAAAAGTCAGAGTCCCGGGTCAATGATATATTTGCCATTAAGGAAATGACAGGTGAGGGATTCCAATACTTCTTAGCCCGATTCAACAGTATAAGAATGAGCCTATCGAACGTGTTAGAGGGAATGGCAGTAGCAACCTTTCAAAATGGGCTAAACAGAAATGGGTCGAAGGCAACCAAAAAGCTACTAAGTATACTCATGAAAATACCCCCTACCATACGAGAGGAAATCCATAATGCCTACAGTGTCGAAGTACAGGCATACGAGGATAATCTGAACGGCCCGCTCTAGCAATTAACATCAATACCGAGCGATGCAAGTAGAGATCGCTTCAATGACAGTCGAAGGGATCAACCACCATGTTTTAATCTGTAAAGGCACCAACCTTATATCCGAACCTCCAATCCACTTCCTCCACGACATGCTAACGTCGTACCTCGACATATCGCCCATCCTCGGAGTGAAAGAGGTATGCCCCACTATTATCTACTCATAACTTTTGTGTTTCTCCTTCAAAAATAGTGTACGCACTATAAAATCTCGGGACAAAGGTGCAGTGGCCACAAAAAATAAAGTTAGATTCGAGCGCCAGGAGGTTGAACGTTCTAATTCCACCAGGAAAGAGGACACAAGACCGAAGATTTCATAGGTATGCGACAAGAAGTGGTAAGAATGTTGAACCAGGGATACCTGAAAGAGCTGCTGAGTTACCGAGGAAGGGCCAATTTCGCTCGTGGACATGACCAACCCAGGGACCTCCAAAACCACCGTCACAAACTTGTACAACACAAATGATTATCGGCGGATGTGATGACATGGTATCAACCATGTGAAATTCAATACCACGCATAAAATCAAACGAATGGTTGCCCATATACGGTACGACGTCCTCGAAGATAGTATCATCTTCAATAAGTCGAATATGACGGTTTGTCTTTCCCTAAATATGATGCTTTGGTTATAACTTTACGCATTGCGGATGCTGATGTAAAAAGAATAATGGTGCATGACGGCAACGACGCGTGCATTGTTCACCCACTAGTTCTTAGAAACATGAGGCTCGAGGATAAAATAATACTATGACGTATAAGATTAACAGATTTTAATAATGCATTAGAGCAAACCTCTGGGGAAATAGTGCTACCCGTCCTGGCAAGGGGAGTCACCCTAGAAACCACATTCCATGTCATGAACCAAGAAACGACCTACAACGCCATCACGGGACGACCACGGATACATGCCATGCGCGCTGTTCCGTCAAGTTTCTATCAAGTAATCAAATTTCCCACCCCATGGAGGATATTCAGCATTCAAGGTGAGCAACACACTGCCTAAGAATGCTATCAGATAGCCTAAGACTGCACACATACCAAGCAACTAAAAGGGGCAAGTGCGGAGGCATAACAGTCAGCCGTGTCAAGAACCAAACCCGATGCACGAGTAGAAACAATCAAAGACCCAGATATCGTAGAAGCTTGCAAAGCAACAATAGAAGATCTTGATCCCGTTCAACTGACCCCATTGATAACACAAGAAAGGACTATGTCTGACACAGCCTATTGGAACCAGGTAAGTATCGTGAGTTCTTAACTAACAATGCCAGGGATCCCAAGAGATATCGGCACACAGAAGCTGAAAGTTGACCCTCTTTACCCTTCGGTAAGGCAAATGAGAGGAAAATTCAATGTTGCCATCAATGAGGTGGTCAACGAAGAAGTTGATAAATTACTAGCCAACGGTTCCATCATGGAATCAAAATATCAATATGGTCATGGTAAAAAAGAAGAACGGGAAATGGCAGATGTGCATTGACTTCACCGACCTAAAAAAAACATGCCCAAAAGATTCCTTCCTCCTACCACACATCAGTTAACTCATCGACGCAACAACATGACACGAATTATTGAGCTTAGTGGATGCCTATTCCAGCTACAACTAAATCCTAATGGCAAAAGAAGATTAAAAAAAGACCACTTTCATCACTCATTGAGGCACGCAGTGCTACAATGTAATGCTGTTCAGACTCAAGAATGCAGGAGAAATATATCAAAGGTTAGTTACCAAGATGGTCAAGGAACAACTCCGTAAGACCATTGAGGTTTACATCGACAATATGCTAGTAAAATCGACAAAGAAAGAGGATCATATTGGCCATCTGAAGAAGGCCTTCGAGATATTGAGGCAATACAGGATGAAACTAAATCCCAAAAAATATTCTTTCGACGTAACCTCAGGAAAGTTCCTGGGTTTACTAGTATTACAAAGGGGTATCGAGGTCAACCCGGACCAAATCAGAGCCATCGAAGGATACCGGAGGTACTGACCAGCAAAATGTAGGTGTAGAAACTAACCGTGTGAATAGCCGCCCTGTCAAGGTTCATATCACGATTGTCGGATAGATGCCACAAATTCTTCAATGTGCTAAAGAAAGACCACAGACTGTAATGGAATGCAGAATGCATGGAAACATTGAGGAATAAAAAAACGTACCTATCTTTGGCACCAGTTCTCGTCAAGGCAGACCTAGGTGAATGTTTGCTTGTATATCGAGCGGTCTCCAAAGTTGCCGTAAGCACCGTCCTGGTCTGCAAAAATGAAGGTCCGCAATCCCCGATTTACTATATCAGTATAAAATTAATTGATGCCGAAACAAGGTACCCTCACCTTGAAAAACTAGCTTTGGCATTAGTTGTAGCTTCACGAAAACTTAGACTATATTTTCAATGTCACCCCATAAAAGTGGTAACAACCTTCCATCTAAGGGGTATCCTATACAAGCCCGAATTATCGGGTAGGTTGGCCAAATGGGCCATAGAACTAAGCGAGCATGACATAACATACCAACCGCAAATTTCCACTAAGTCGCAGATGATTGCGGATTTCGTCGTTGATTTCAGCACAGAAATATTGCCTGAAGTAGAGCAGGAGCTGCTCCGCGCTTCCACACATACCAACCTCTGGCTCCTCTACACCGATGGTGTTTCTAATGCCTTGGGGTTGGGACTAGGACTCGTCCTCGAAGTTTTTTCGAGCAAAATAATTTTCCAGTCCATACGATGCCCCGAGATAACAAACAACAAGGCCATGTATGAAGCTGTGATTGTAGGATTGAAATTAGCCCTCAAATACGGCGCCCACTGACTCGTCCTCCATTGCGACTCTCAACTCATAGTGAACCAAGTCACCGGGACATTCCAAATCAAAGAATAGAGACTACAAAAATACCAGTCAGAAATTCACAAACTGCTGCCAGACTCGATGAATGTCGCCTCGACAAAAATACCAGTCGGATATTCCCTTGTTCTGACAGGTGGGCGCCTGATTACCAAATTTGAAACTTGAAAATATTTTATTGTTCTGACAGTTGGACGCCTGATTACCAAACTTGAAACTTAACAATATTCCCTTGTTCTGACAGGTGGGCGCCTGATTACCAAACTTGAAACTTGACAATATTCCCTTACTCTCACAGGTGGGCGCCGGATTACCGAACTTGAAACTTGAAAATATTTCGTTGTTTTGACAGATGGGCGCCTGATTATTAAACTTGAAACTTGAAAATATTCCCTTCTTCTGACAGGTGGGAGCTTCATGCTCAAACTTGAAACTTGTAAATATTCTCTTGTTTTGACAGGTGGGCGCCTGACGTTTTAGGGAAAAGGGTAAGGGTCTTCTAGAGGTACAAAAATATGCTGATGACATAATTTTTGCGCTACCACTGATAAACTAAGGATTTTGCCAAATTAATGGGGAGTGAGTTTGAAATGAGTATGATAGGTGAGCTTAACCTTTTCTTAGGATTACAGATCAAACAAAGCCCAAATAGAACCATGATCCATCAGCAGAAATATGTAAATGAGCTGATCAGAAAGCTTAAAATGGATGAATCAAAGGAAATAAACACCCCCATTGCAACTACCACCAAATTAGATATAGATGAACCTGGTTCACGTGTTGATCAAAAGTTGTATAGGGGTATAATTGGTTACTTTTGTATCTTACTACCATCAGACCTGACATAGTTTTCAATATAGGGCTTTATGCTCGCTTCTAGGCTAATCCAAAGGAGTTTCACTTGACTGATATCAAGAGGATACTGAGATATTGAAAGGCACTATTGGTATGTGTCATTGGTACCCTAAAGGTAGTAATTTCAATCTAGTAGGTATCCTGATGCTGATTATGCAGGTTTTCTTATAGATAGGAAAAGCCCTCAGGTATGGCTCATTTTCTTGGTTCATGTCTTGTATCATGGGCTACTAAAAAGCAAATTCAGTGGCCTTATCCACTGCGGAGGCTGAATAAGTTGTTGCTACCTCTTGTTGTGCTCAATTGCTATGGATTAAACAATACTTGATAGACTTTGGCATTGAAGTGAGTTGCATACGTATATTCTGTGATAACACTAATGTTATAACTATGACAAAGAACTCTATTCATCATAAGAGGACTAAGCACATAGATGTTAGACACCACTATTTAGGAGATAACTATGAGAAAGTTTTGATATCAATATAATTTTGTGCTACTAATAAACAAATTGCTGAAATATTCACTAAAGCACTGAGTAGAGAAACTTTGAGAGGAACATGTTGGAATTAGGGATGATTAAGATCACCTGATAGGTCCAAATTAGAATGCACAATGAAAAAAAATGAATTTTTTTGTCTAGGAACTCTGAAATTGTGTAAATATCTAGATTAATTCTTACTCAGGTTTGTATTTTGATTAGTATACTCCCGTGACATGTGTTAATATGACTTACTGATCTCTCACAAAATTTTCTCTATTATGGTAATTTGAGGCATGTTCAAGAGAATTTAAATGAAGCACCTGGTTCATCAATATAAGTTCATCTGAAAGCTAAGGTATGTTTTCTATGCTCTGCACAATTAGAAATATAAATATTTAAATCATGAGTAGAAGTCCTACATTCGTTAAATTCCTAGAAAATTTTATGCCGTTATCTTTGAACCAGTTCCGCCTGCCTAGAACTCTAAATCGAAAAATTGCCTAAAATTTAGGGAAGATAAACCGATCATCCAAACTTGAAATTTCAGGTTGATTAGACCTCTAATTGACCACTGATAAAGCTATTGTTACCCATTAAATTTGTATCTCTCTTGAAATACACGTCATTCCTTTGCCAATTCTATAATTCCAAGATCGTCATTTTTTTACTCTCACTTGCTATCTTCTTGTACAAAATTCTAACCTTTTAATTCTCTCAAAACCAGCAATCATGTCTAACCCACAAGATAATCCCGGAACTCCTCCACATCCTACTTCATCTGATTTATCTCCCTCTACTCCAATCAGCACTACTCCGAAACCTAGGCTGAGAAAGGTTAAAATTCTTGCTCGAAAAACAGTAGCAGCTGGAGCTCTAAGGAAGAACTTGAATGAGAAATTTAAGGCAAGATAGGCCCAATTCTTCGAATACAATTATGATTTTGAGCCATACATATCTGCAAGTGAGGGGGAATGACTTGGGTTTTCTTACTCTCGAAGGACTCAAGAATCCCCTTCGATGATATATTCATATGTGACTGAAAATCTAGAGACTAGGTTTGTTCTGTTCGGATCCATTAGGGATATTGAATTACCTGAAATATGAAGGAGCGAAGGTAAAAATAATTCCCGAAAAATAAAAAGAGAGAGAATGTATGTGGTGAAGCGAGGCAAAATGGGAAAGGAGTGGTTGATCAGTCACCCACTGTTGGACTGCTTGTGCTTGCTATCTGTGGGGATGAACAAGAACTTGAAGAAGAAAGTGTTACGAAGTCAGGGGGAAGTGGTTCTGGGGAAGCTGCTGAAGGATTGGTCAACTTAAGTTCACCAAAAGATGAACCTATATATTGAAGAAAGCCTAGTAGACCTATTGAAAAAGGTTGGGGTGAGTTATGATCCAAAGAAAAGACGCTCTACCACACCTAAAGCTCCTAGTGCTCCAAATCCTCTAAGAAGAGAAAGGCTTTCTCCCCTACACCTACTGCCTCTTCTTTTCCAAAGGGAAGATCCATAAGAAGCAGGGTGAAACAGAGTGGGGCTGAATCCTCAGAGAATGGACAAAGGAAAGGGGAAGGTTGCAAAATCCTCAGAGGCTGTTGAGGAAGAGGGGATGGAACTGGACTATCAAGAGAGGGTACATCAGTAGAGGTCCGACCCCCAAGCCCAAAAAGCCAAAGACTTCATCCAAGAAGTCTTTCTCTGTGTCTTCCTTTTTTGAACCTACACTAGCTAAGAGGACAAGGTCTGCAGTGAATAATCTAAAATTTCTAAGAACTGGAGTGGAGAAGAAGAAGAAGTTGATTCTGAGGGGAAACAGGATAAGCTTGCCATGTTTCGCAAAAGAAAGATTTTAAATGGTAGACTGCTAAAGGTTAAGGTTAAGGATGGCAAGGTTAGTAGCCTGGTGAAAGGAGTTCAAATGTAGTTTGATGCAGAGAAATTGGGACGGATCCTGGACATACCCTGTGAAGGGTTTGCTGACTATACAAGGAACATGTGACCTTGCCTGGACTCCTTCCCTACTGCTCTTGCAATTACCAAGAGGTTTGTGATTCCAAAGATGTGAATGAAGCCAGGTCTGTGCAGAAAAGTGAAATGAGGCGTGAACACAAGGTCTTGTTTGAATTTTTCCACAAGTGTTTATTTCCTAGACATGAGAGAAGGCACATTTCCAATTACATGGATATAGTTCTTATGGAGTGCCTGAAAAGTGGAAGGCAAATAAATTGGCCTTCCTTCATCATCAAGCTGCTGGACAGGGTCATCAATGGATCCAAGGCTCATGCTACACCTTATGGCTTTATCAATGTGCCTTTGCAGAAGTGAGAAATGGCCTCGATCAAGGATTATTTTGGAATTAATACTCTTCTTGCTTGTGACTATGCAGTTAATGCCATCCCAAATGAACCTGGTTCATCCCAGAAGACACCCATCAACTGCAACGTTAGGATTCTGGTTCAGTAATGTGGATAGCTAGGCTCAAGGCTCGTGTGACTGAGGTGGAATCTGAGAGGGATTGTCTCAGAACTGAGCTTGCCAAAGAAAATGAGAAAAATGACGGAATTCTTCATATCATGCTGAACCTTCTCCAAGCCCAAACCCAAACCTCTAGCTCCTCCAAGCCTTAGGAATCCTAGTTTTTGTCTCCTGAACTTGTTCAGTACCTCAGTGAACCAGATTAAGGATTTTTCTATCTTTTGTTTCTGCTCATGGTTTGAATGTTTTTCTTTCTTTTTGTGGGTTGTTGGTAGCAACATATATCTGTCAATGATAACTACTATTTGCTCTTGTTCAATGTTAATCTATCCTTGATAGTTTAAATATGTTTGCTTGATTATTGATGATTAAACTATGATTGCACTTGCAGTTGCCCCAGTGGACATGAATGCTTATAAAAATCTGAGACTCACACTTTATATGCAACTTTTCGATAATGCCAAAGGGAGGAAGAGATATTGTGCTTTACACATTCTGAAATAAGTGATATTTATAACCTAATTAATCTGTCCCTTGATGATACGTGAATTTCCTAACTTTGGTATTGATCGTTAAGCTGAGTTCTTGCAGGTTATAAATAAGTAAAAAACACAGAGTTAGTCATCATCAAAAAGGGTAATTTGTTGGCCCCAAGAACAGGTGGAGTTTTGAAGATTGACAAAAGAACTCAGACATGGACCAGGTCCATCTTGTGAAGCACAGTCATGATCAACCTATACATGTGAGATGCACATGAAGGAGATATTCCGACTTATATAGCAGCAATATTTCCTTATCTAATCGAAAAGGTTGCATATTGGATAAGGAGAGAAAGTTTCCTTATATGAAGAGAACATAGTCTAGGATGGTTTCAGATCATCAAGAACTCTTCTACGTTAGAAGAGCAACAATTGAATCCCAATCAAACTCAGATTACTAACCTATTAAATGTCAATGTTGTTCTCTTTTAAAGGGAATGTGCATACGCAGAAGATAAACTTAAATTGAGAGTAAAAGAGCAAGGCGGTTTTGCACGAAATTTATGTGTGATTTGAGTGTGCACTCCTGAAGCTACTTGAACATGATAGAAGAACCAATTTCAAGTGTCTATCTTTTATTCTAGTTCAATTGTAGTAGGTGATTTTACATTGTACCTTTTAGCTTTCATAGAAGCAATTGTATTAGGTACCTAGAGTATTCAAGATAGAGTTAACTTAAAGTTGTCGCAGCAGTTGAGGCTGTGTGCCACAACGAAATTAGAGTTAATCCTTAGGTTTACAAAGAGTCTTTGTAAATGCTGTTTTGGCTCAGTTATTTTAGTGAAAGTTTGGGAAAATCCTACTGAGTAGTAGATCGTTATTTTTTCACCTTTTGAGCCAGGTATTTTTCATGTAAAAATCGTTGTGTTCTTTATTTTTCAGTATTTATTATTCAGCAAACAGTAGTAGTTGGAACAACTAGAAGAACCAGGTCCTTCTATAGTTTAGTTAAGCGAAAATTGGGTACCACATAAATCACCTCCCTCTTGTGTGGTATTAATGCTTAAAACATTACGCTGGAATCGAAGCATTAAACTATCAACTCCTGCCTCGAAAACATACGCAATGATGACACACGTGAGGATGATATCATTTTTCGGTAAAATGCATTATCCGATGTCTTACCAAACACGCTGATCATCCCTCATGGCTGTGTCGTAACGTTCGAAGGGTCAAACTTATCCATAGGAACACATGAGGCCCGCTCATCGAGGATGCATCAGGTTGTAACCTCGACAAATGGAGAGATCAACTGTATGGCTCCAAATTTGACCAACGTTGACCAATGATGAGCACGACGAATAACGGGTTTCCCCTGATTCGATGTCCTGTGAGAGATGACCTAAAGGTGGACGAAAGACTGTATGATCCTTGCAATCGCGTAGGCCTAGTAGGGTAAATTAAGAACATTCCTCCGAATATTCCTTATATTTTGTCTTTTACTGCTTAAGAGATTTTGATTTCTTGTATATAAAGGGGGAGTAATAACCTTGTAAAGAAGGTTCCGGAATCTGAATAAGAATATTATCGATTTGCGAACGAGAAGTCTTCATTTTTATCTATCTTTTCCTCTAGAGATTATTACACTTAGCTAAGATTTACCCCTCCATCTTCAATTAATTTGTTCAAAAAGGTTTTAATTAACTTTTGAGTCAAACAAATACAGTAGCTTAAATACATCTAATATGTCTTATAACAACAGAAAACGTATCTACAATCCGTAATATAGCAAACGGTATCTATAGATAGCTAATTACTACTAAAAGATAGTGCTTTATGAAAATTTCTCTTTCTCAAACCTACATTATCTTGGCCCAAAAACAATCTTCATTATTTTTCTCATTCATACCTCGTCAAACATGTTACAAGTCTAAACCTTGTTAAAAGAAGAAAAAAACTACTCCCTCCGGTCCAAAATAAGTGATTTTTTGATATTTTCTTTGTGGTCTAAAATAAGTGATTTTTCTAGATTTCAAAAATGAATTAATTGTTTTTTTTCTTACATTGTTCTTGGAGTTAATAACGTTGGAATATATATTAGGAGTGTTTATGTGAGATAGTAAATATTATTATAATCAGTTCTATTACTAACTAATGCTATAAAGTGAATTTATTAATCTGTAAAAAAATATTAAAAAATTACTTATATTAAATCGGAGGGAGTACAAGAAAACACTTCAAACGAACAGAAAAACAGTTCCAGTTTCTAAGACGTTTTCTTGGTGATAGTGTCGAAGTGTGTGCGTTATATGCATATGTAAACTTTGTGATCGTATATTTGTGTAATGTAAATGAAAAGAGCTAGTTGGCATTAACTGACAAGCTTTGCAGATTAAAGCAAACACTATAATCAAGACAATGGGCATTAACGATTATAAAATTATTGAAGTAATTAGATGTCATCGTGGATCCATGATTTAAAAACCACCATACGGTCAACTAAAAATTCAAAGTAAGTTATTAGAGATTACATAACAACAACAATAACTATCCAGTATAATCCCACAAAGTGGGGTCTGGGAAGGGTAACATGTAGACGAGCCTTACCCCTATCCGAAAGGGTAGAGAGGCTGTTTCCAATCGACCCTCGGCTCAGTGAAGGAAAGGAACAACAAAAACAAAAACAAAAACAAAAACAAAAGAACATTAATAACTCCAGTAGAAATAGCGTAAATAATTATCTAAACATAAGAAACATAAATAAAATAGCATGCAATAATATCATACAGTAACTACCATAAATAACTACCATAAGGGAGACACAAGCCAAAACACAAATTATCTATGGATAGCCCTGTCAAGCCTCACCCAACCCCGGGTGAGGAGTATGAAAAACTCTAGGAGCCCCTATCCTACAACCCTGATACTAGACCTCCAGACTTTCCTATCAAAGGTCATGTCTTCGGAAACCCGCATTCTAGCCATGTCATTCCTAATCACCTCTCCCCAATACTTCTTAGGCCTCCCTCTGCCTCGCCGAACGCCGACAATCGCCAGCCGCTCACAACTCCTCACCGGGGCATCAGGACTTCTCCTCCGCACATGCCGAACCACCTCAGCCTTGCTTCTCGCATCTTCTCATCCACCGGGGCCGCCCCCACCTTCTCTCGAATAACTTCATTCTTAATCTTATCTAACCTGGTGAGCCTGCACATCCACCTGAGCATCCTCATCTCCGCAACCTTCATTCTCTGAACATGAGAGTTCTTCACGGGCCAGCACTCCACCCCATACAACATTGCAGGTCTAACCACAGTTCTATAAAATTTCCTCTTGAGTTTATGTGGAACTTTCTTGTCACACAGGACTCCTGATGCAAGCCTCCACTTTGACCACCCCGCTCCAATACGATGAGTGACGTCCCCGTCAATCTCTTCGTCCCCCTGAATCACCGACCCAAGATATCCGATAGTGTCCCTCTTGGCGATGACCTGAGATCTAATCATCACGTCCCTGCCTACTTTGCTCGGCTCGGCGCTAAACTTGCACTCCAGGTATTCTGTCTTAGATCTGCTTATTTTGAAACCTTTAGACTCGAGAGTCTGTCTCCATACCTCTAACCTCTCAATAACACCGACTCTCGTCTCATCTATCAAGACTATGTCATCAGCAAATAGCATACACCAAGGCACGTCCCATTGAATATGCCGGGTTAGAGCATCCATCACCAAGGCAAACAAGAGAGGGCTAAGCGCCGATCCTTGATGGAGCCCCATAACCACTGGAAAATGGTCTGAGTCGCCACCCACCGTCCTAACCCTAGTCTTAGCTCCATCGTACATGTCCTTGATTACTTTGATGTAGGCTTCCGTCACGCTCTTCGCCTCCAAGCACCTCCATAGTACCTCTCTTGGGACCTTGTCATACGCCTTCTCCAAGTCGATAAGCACCATGTGCAAGTCCTTCTTCTTATCCCTGAACTGCTCCACCAGCCGCCTGACAAGGTGGATAGCTTCTGTAGTGGAGCGGCCCGGCATGAAACCGAACTGGTTCCCAGATATAGATGTCATCTCCCTTACCCTCGCCTCGATCACCCGCTCCCAGACCTTCATGGTGTGACTTATTAATTTGATACCCCTATAGTTGTTGCAACACTGGATGTCCCCTTTGTTCTTGTACAAGGGCACCACTGTACTCTACCTCCACTCATTCGGCATCCTTTTGGTCTTGAAGATCGCATTGAACAACCTGGAGAGCCACTCCACTCCTGACCTACCCATGCACTTCCAGAACTCCACCGGGATCTCGTCAGGCCCGGTCGCTCGACCCCTACTCATCCTACGCAAAGCCCCCATGACCTCATCCGCCCTAATGCGCCTGCAGTACCCAAGGTCTCTATGTTGCTCTGAATGCTCCAACTCCCCTAACTCTATGTTACGATCCCCCTCCTCGTTAAGTAAGTCTCGAAAGTACGCCTGCCACCTCTGCTTGACTTGAGACTCCCCTATCAGAACTTTACCATCCTCGCCCTTGATGCACCTAACTTGGTCAAGATCACGTGCCTTCCTTTCCCTTGCTTTAGCTAACCGGAATAACTTCTTGTCCCAGCCTCTCTCCCCTAGTTCCTCGTACATGCGACCAAATGCCGTGTTTTTAGCTTCTGTAACCGCTAGTTTTGCTTATTTCCTTGACACCTTGTAGATCTCCCTGTTCGCTCTCCGTTCTTCCTCGCTTGTGCTCCCTGCCAACTTAGCAAACGCCACCTTTTTCACCTCCACTTTTCCTTCGCCTACATCGTTCCACCACCATTCACCCTGATGTCTGCCTGAATAGCCCTTGGCTACCCCGAGCACGTCCCGTGCTACCTCCCTAACCAAGTTCGCCGTCTTTGACCACATAGCGTCCGCTTCCCCAGAACTTCTCCAAGCTCCGACTCAGCTAACCTCCTCTCCAACTCCTGTGCTTTCTCCTTAGTCAAAACACCCCATCTAATCCGCGGTTGTCCCCGAGCACCCCTCCTCTTCCTCTTCACCGAGAGACCGACATCCATCACTATGAGTCTATGAAGAGTCGAAAGGGACTCTCCCGGAATAACTTTGCAGTCCTTGCACATACCCCTATCGCTCCTTCTGAGGAGGATGGAATCAATCTGATTCCTCGCCGCCGAACTCTTGAAGGTGACCAAATGCTCCCCCTCTTCTGAAATGTCGAGTTCGCAATCAGAAGCTCGAAAGCCCTGGCGAAATCAAGCGGTGAAGTGCCTCCTCCATTCCTAACCCCAAAGCTGAAGCCACCCGTGCACCTCACCATAACCCCAACATCAGCTCCAATAAAAGTCCCAATATCAGAGAGCACATACTTTTTCATTTAACTCTATATTTTACACAAACTTGCTGGAGTAGTATATTTAAAAATAATAATTTTTTCTTTTACTTTGACTTAAACGACAAAATAATTTGGCGATGATTGCTCTTAACCAATGTTCCCTGATTAAAAAAAATCCGATTTACTGCCGCCCACAGTTCTAATAGGAAAAAATAAATGATCCACCATAGTGGATATGGCATATGGTTAGATGCAATAGGTACTAGTAGCACAGAAATAGCTGCATCAAACGATGAACCCACAAAGATTCGATAACAATGTGGTGTCACTGGTACCATTAAAAAAGGATTTCACAATTGGTCAAAAACGAAGCATGTCTGAGATTGTTCCTTGTACTCTAGCTTCTTAAAATTACTGCTACATCTTTTATAGAAAATTTCACACTATTTTATTTCAACTTTGTTACATGACCAGGTAATATATTTTAATTACTAATTTCACTTTTATACTAAGTTGAATTACAGTACAGCATCTCTTGTTTAAATCTTAGATGTTCGTGTCCTATCGGAATCTTACTCAGTAGTCAGTAATAGTGCGCACTGTTATATGCCTGCTCTTTGTCTTGTTTTCTGCGCGCATGACACTAATGCTTTGATAACGTGGTCCAGCAATCCTCCAACTTGCCTAGTTAATTTTGGTTAGCCTTAGATAAATTTTGAATGCAAATATCGAAAGCATGCTGTGGGCAACCCTTCAATTAACCTCTCTCAGGTTCACAGTTGTCAGTTCAGAATAGTATTGGGTAGGGCAGATGTTGGTGTACAATACTTGAGCATCAAAAGAGTCCTATTTCTTCTTTCCAAAGATGATATTCTCTTCATTTGGGATACTATTTTAAAACGGGTATTAATCCAAGATTAAAACCGGGTTTAGATTTGCGCTATCACATCTCATTTATTTTTAATAGTTTCAAAATTTATTACATATCTAATATTTTTTGGGCAAAAATATAGAATATAAGTGAAAGTTATAAGTTTTGTTGAACCTATTACTTCTACACTAGACACACCTCCGTGGCTATACCCATTTCTTTGCTTTCCTATTTCTTGTGGTTTAAACTATGTGCATAAACACAAAAAGCATTTCGAATATAAGCCTATAGTAATATACTAACACTTATTCCTAAACTCATTGTCTTCAGTTTTCACTAAAAAATAAAAAATAAAATTTTAAAACGGCATCTTTTCAATCTAGGCTAACTTACGAACTACACCACCAATAGTAGTCTTTCGCTTTAAATTGAATAGTCAACGAGATAAGAGATGAAAATAGCTTGCAGTAGAATAAAACAGGTAAAAAAAAGAGAGATGAAAACTAATGCATACCTTCATGACGCATGAGGCGATACCTATATCACTTCTGGGATTATATATATCTGAACAAAAAGGGATTTGCTTTTTTCTTTTTGTAAAAAGTTCCTTGTCTCGTTAAGCTAATCTCATTTGTGGTTTAGTTTACTGACTTCCTCTATTTAGATCTGAGTCACAACTGCTTTCTTTTCTTTCGTTGAAAGAATATATGAATTGGACAATGAGAATCTTTGTCTCTTTGCTAAATAAGTTACGCAAATTAATATTCTATACCGAAAGTAAAAGAATTAGATTTAAAATCAACAGCGGTAAAAAAAAAAAAAAAACTCAGTAAAATAGGAAAGTACGGGAAATTGTCCATTGGATCTTCTATTTATGTCGTTATCTCCACAACCTTACGACTCAAACGTAGAAGAGGCCAAAGGTGAAATGGACAGAAGTGTCAAGCTCAATATTTCTCTTCTCTTGTTCTTCTTCTTGTCTTCTTCTTCCTCCACTGTAAGTGTAACTAACTAGCTTGTACATACATTTGTTTTTATATTCTCAATTGAAATTTATGTAGCATAGATCTTCTTTACAAATCTTCTAATTTGTCCCTAAACCTTTAACATTCAACCTTCTAATTTGTCTCTTACAGTCCTTTTTCATTTTTGTTTGTAGGCTTCATTGGCTCAAACAAATGAACAAAGAAAAGATTCATTATTACCTAAAGAAAATCCATTTACAGTAAAAGCTTCACTTGTTCGATATTGGAACAAACAAGTATCCAACAAACTCCCCATACCCTCTTTCCTTTTATCAAAAGCGTCACCGCTCTCCGCCGTGGACGCTGCAATTTTCACCAGTCTCGCCACCCAAAAATCTCTCTCCGGTCATCTTCCCTCCTTCTGCTCCTCCGCCAAGTTATTCTGTTTTTTTGACTCAAGCGCATATCTTGCCCCAAGCCCTAGTAAAGATGCCAATTTTGCTGTCTACAACAACAAAAAATTCGCCAACTATGGATCCTCTCGGCTCGGTGGAGGAGACAATTTCAAGAACTATTCAGATGGCGTCAACTTCGCCAGCGGCGATTTCACTAAATACAGCCGGAGCTCCACCGGCCATCGCGAGGACTTCAATAGTTATGCGGCGGACGGCAATGTAGCATCCGGCAATTTCACCTCCTACGCCGCCGGAGCTACTGGCGGAGGAGGAACTTTCCAAAACTACATGCCACGTGTCAATGTCCCGGATCTTCGGTTCGCTTCATACGATTCAGACGGCAACAACCATAAGCTTTCATTTACGAGCTATGTTGGTGATACTAATTCAGGAAAGGAAGCATTTATTAGCTACGCCAAAAATGGAAATGGTGTGCCTGCTGAGTTTACTACGTATGGTGACACATCCAATGTTATTGGATCATCGTTCAATGGATATGGGGAATCGGGCAATGCCGCAAATGATTCGTTCAAGGCTTACTCTACAAATTCCAACAACCCTAACAATATTTTCAAGAATTATGGGGCTGGTGGAAACAGTGGAGTAGACACTTTCACAAGTTATAGGGATATGGCCAATGCAGGTACTGACACGTTCACGTCTTACGCAAAGGGTTCCAGTTCTGGTAAGGCAAATTTCGTAAATTATGGAAAATCATTTAATGAAGGAAAAGACACTTTCAAAGAATATGGTAAAGGAGCTAAAGATCCTTCGGTTGGGTTCAAAATTTATGGTTTCAACAATTCGTTCAAAGAGTATTCTCCAAAGGGTGTCAATTTTGCGGGATACACAAAGAAAAGCGGTCCCACGGTTGGTTCTTTGAAGACCAGTGGCAAATCGGTGAATAAATGGGTAGAAGAGGGCAAATTCTTTCGAGAATCAATGTTGAAAGAAGGGACAGTTATGAAAATGCCCGACATTCGTGACAAAATGCCCGGAAGGTCATTTTTGCCCCGAACAATTTCATCTAAATTACCGTTCTCTACCAAGGAGTTATCTGACCTCAAGACAATTTTCCACGCGCAAGAGAACTCTACCATGGAGCGCGTGATTGTGAACGTGCTCGCAGAGTGCGAGCGTGCTCCGAGCCAAGGCGAAACCAAGCGATGTGTTGGCTCCGTCGAGGACATGATCGACTTTGCCGTATCATTTTTAGGCCACAATGTGGTGGTGCGGACTACCGATAATGTCGTGGGGTCAAAGGAGAAAATCATGATCGGAAAAGTCAAGGGAATCAACGGTGGAACAGTGACAAAATCAGTGTCATGCCATCAGAGCATGTACCCATACCTACTGTATTACTGCCACTCTGTTCCAAAAGTTAGGGTCTATGAAGCAGACATTCTAAACGTAGAGACAAAGGCTAAGATAAACCATGGTGTTGCCATTTGTCATATAGACACGTCAGCATGGAGTCCAGGTCACGGAGCTTTCGTGGCATTAGGGTCAGGTCCTGGTCTTATTGAAGTTTGCCACTGGATTTTTGAGAATGATATGACTTGGGCCACGGCGGATTAATTAGCTAATTGATTGGAAAGTGGCTCTTTACTACTCCAGTATTTATTTTAATTTTCACTTGTATGTTTTCCACAGCCATAAAGGATATTTTGTAGTCCCACTATTTATGACGAGATTTCGTATTGAAGGCATTTCATGATTGTGTTTTCTCCTAAATGGCGTTTCTTTTACCTTATGAAAAGTGAAGTTGATACTCTTTTGAGAGAGTACTATCTTCGATCTCAAATAGTAGTATTAGTTATTTTGATAATCGAATCCACTTATATACACTCCCTCTGATTCAAAATAAGTAATTTTTTAAATATTTTCACGTAAATTAAAAATTCTTCGTTTAGCATTAATTAGCAATAGAATTGACCATTAAATTTTACTATGTCACATAAACACTCTAACATATATTCTATTATTATTTACTCCAAAGACAATGTAAGAAAAAAATAATTAATTCATTTTGAAATCTGAAAAAATCACTTATTTTAGACCACAAGAAAAATGTCAAACAATAACTTATTTTGGGACGGAGAGAGTAACGTTTTAGAAAATAAGAAGTCATCTACTGTATTACCTTTTTTTGGCATTTATCCTTTTTGTTTCGGCCAGTGAAATACTATCTCTGTTTCATAATATATGTCGTGGTTATTAAAATATTTATCATAAATTATTTATCACTTTAGAAATTCAAAACAAAATTGATTATATTTATCTGTTTTTATCGTTAATAATTAATTATCTTAGAAGACTACAAGCACATAATGACTTATGAATAATTTTATCCAAATACCAAGAAGTCTACCTTGTAATCTTAAACACTTTAATCATGCTTACACTATTGCAATCAATATTCTAGTTGGAAAATTTTCAAAACACGTTTGAAATTTTGTTTGAAGGATAGATGAATGCCATTTATCTGTTGGAAGAGTTTGTATTACTAATTTGTTAATCATCCTATATAACTAGGTGTTTCTTCATGTATTCTGTAAAGCAAATCAATTGCATTCATATTTAATAAAAAGATATATATAGATAATGATATTGATGAAGATAAAACATACATTGAGAAAATATTAATAAAGATAAATTAATTAAATATTATTCTTTCTTAAGCGACGTGCACGAGGAATAAGAAGTATTAGTAAGCATAGAAATGATAATAATAGAAGTGTACAAGACTACTTAAAAACTGGTTATATAGACCGTGACAATACTACAACTGGAATAGTATTTTCGCGAAGCAAGGGCGTAAAGTAACAAAGGCTGCTGTACACAGAATATTTTGTCTGTCCTTGTTTCTGTTTCATCATTTTGAGTCGTTCTTTTGGCCAAAATTTGAAGGTGGAGCCATAACTTTGATGATCGAATAGATACGCACGCCTTTGCAAAATACTGTTTATAGCAGTAAAAAGGTAAAAGCATGAAGACGAGATGAACGTAACTTTGCAGCTTTGAGTGCACTCAAAGGAATGCATATCATAATGTGATGTATTTATGTTTTATATGAGGCCAAAGCGTTACATCTTTGTTAGTTAAACTGAAGTCTCATTTGGGATAAATATTGCATGAATGTAACTTACAATAATACCTTGCTTTCAAATTTTCCCTGCAGTTTTAACTGAATGCGTCTTGTTCTTTTTTCTTTTTCTTGAGGTCTCAGAAATAACCATCTTATTTGAGAATCAACTATAAATGTCATCTTTGTTTTGTGAAGTTGCTCTGAAATTATATTATTTTTCCTCTTCATCATAGCACAACCATATAATGTTTTTCTTTTCTCGAATCAATACATCCATGATGAAACATATATAATTAATTATAGTACCTGTTTCGTATGAGCCTAATACTTTCGGTGCGAAGTCGACTAAATTAGTTAAGTACAAAAACAATATTAGAAATTTGGATTTTAGCAACCACAAAAAGCGACCAACATTGGTCTGTAT